>JAQFJB010000002.1:6943057-6954600 GCA_029874875.1 Naso minor | reverse complement strand
CTGGCTGTGACTATTTTCCATTTTCAGAGAGCTGTAATGAGACACGTCCCGCAGGAGCAGAAAGCATGTGCGTGCATGTGTGTGTGTGTGTGTGTGTGTGTGCTGAGAGACACCATAACAGCACCTGCATGGATCTAGATCACTGGGTTAGTAGGGGATAAACATCAGATGACAAAATAGGTTTATATCATGACTTATTTTCTAGTTTAATTTCTGAATGTTCAAACTAAGCTGATAATTTGTGAAATTACCATCTTTATCATTAACGCTTAAAACAAATGCGGAAGTTCAAACCACAAACTAATCATGCAGTGTTTATGAAGCAACATCACAGAAAAGCCTCTTACCAATCAGGAGAGGATATACATTGTCCTATGCTAGCCATGATACATAAATAAAATGTAATGTAATGCTAACACATGCAAACACACACACTCCCAGTGACCTTCAGATTGGTCTGCCTGACCCCGCCCCTACCTCTGTAAAACGTGACCACCACTCATTTGCTATGATGTTGCTAATTTAAGACACACACTGATCCCTCCTGTCCTCAGTTTTGCCCTTGAAAACACACGTAAAACACCTTCAAGGCCGGCTACGTTTCACACGTTTGAGATTTCATCACCCTGCAGACACAAAAAACAAACACACAGTTGTCACCATATCCTGATGTTTATCCTGTAGTCCGCTCGTTGTCTGACTCCAGTAATGCTTTTAGCTGTCGTGTCTGGACAAAACAAGTCATGGAAGTGAAATAGTTTGGGATCAGCCTGAGACACGCGCACGGCAGAGCATCACCAGCTGTGTGTGACGGGTGTTCACTCTCGCCGGTTCGTAGTTTATTCAGAGAAGATGTCCAAATATGGAGTCTCCAGTCAGGCTCACAGGAAGTTAATGTGCCAGCTGACAGGAAGATATTTCACTCATCAGAGTCAAAAAAAGGAATTAACCTGGAATTAGTTATTGGGGCCTAACCCTCTGTTAGACAGTTTGTGTGGTGAACATTTGACGTGCATATTCACATTAATAATAGTTCAAATTTTATCTAGCTGTGTGTCTTCAAGTTTCAAGTTTTCTAAAGAGTAAAGGAGTGAAGCTCTGATCATGGAGAATAAGACCTGTTCATCAAATGACTCTAAAAAAGTTTAAGACCAACTCAGCACAATTAGCCAATCCTAGACGAGGTATCACTTTACATCTACAATTGTAATATGTCTTTAGTTTACTCAGTGATTCTTTTGCTGCAAAAATAGATTTTTAAAGCTCAGTCTATTTGTTTTGAAATGCTAAATACACAAAATATGAAAGCTAATAACTTATTTGGAATACATAAATGGGAATAATTTGATTGGAGACAAGAAGAAAACTAAATTAGCGCAACTTGTGCTGCTAGTAAACAAGGAATGTCAGAGAATAATCTAATGACAAAGTGACAAGTGTAGAAACTGAAGATAAAAGTAAACAGTAGCAGCCAAAAAAGGGAAAATCTCTTTTTAAATTGCCATCTTGATCAATGAAAAAATTAAGAAGTCAAATCAAAAGCTAAATTACACATGACGCTCACTAATAATACTAGTGACACTGTCACATCTAGTTAATTTGTGTGCTCACTTCTGCTACATTTTAACCAACTTCAGATGTTTTTTTTTTTTAAATTCAGAAATTTGTTAGATTTTTATAAATCTTAAGTTTAAGTCATAAATAAATCTTAAGTTTAAGTCATAAATAGGAAAGCGTTGATAAAAAGCTTGTCTTTTTTGTTCATTCACTTCTTGTATAAAGTACTACCAAAATAACATGACACATTTATTAACACCAGGACCACTTTATTGCATCACATTAAGTTGTTAGGTTCAACCTATCGTTTAGTTAGAGAACACTAAAGTCAGATTACTCAAGAACAGTATGTATCTACAGGAAAATGGTAAAACATCAAAACTGAGCTTTGCATACACATTTAAGCCACAAGCAACACTGATGTGCAGGGCAAAGAATGATGATAACCTTGTTTTAATGTACAGAGTAATCACTTGCAACATTAAAAATCATATTTACCTAACGCCTCTAAAGTGGATGCAAAATATAAAAGGAAAGTTTGAAACTGTAACAGAATTTAAAGACAACTGATTGTGGGTTTGATTCTGACGCGCAGTAACTTCTCATAATGACTTTGAGTGTAAATCCACAAGTAAAAAGACAGGATAATGTACAAAACGAGAACCGTTCCTGCTTTTCTTTAAAAAACACGGCAGATGTGAAACATCAGACTGGGAGGAGTACAACCATTTTGCTATACTGTAAGTCAGGAAAAAAAAAAAAAAACATCCAACAACATATTCACCAAAATAAATAAAAAATAAATTAAATTGGAAAAAACTAATAAAAGACTTTCAGAGACAAACGGGGATCACAGGCTGCTCTGATAATTATTATGTTCTCATTTAAGTCTTGACAGAAAAGGAAGACAAGTGCAGCTCTGCTCTGATGTAACAGGGTTCAAATCTGACATCTACTTGATGACAAAAACAAAACTGCAAAGAAACGCTTATGGCCAGGGTACAGCTTTCTATCAGCAGGAAATGTTTGTGGAAAAAAATAATGACCAACAGCAATCTCACCCTAACAATCACTCGAGTGGAGGCAGAAGATTCTTTGATTTCCTTCAGCCTGAGAAGTATTGAAAGGTCTCAGTCATGGAGACTAAATTTACAGCCGGGGTCAATCTGCAAAATGCAACTACAACAGAGTCAAGAGAACATGAGGTCCTCCGCGTGAGAACAATGCACTGAATACCGGATTAATGAAAACATGTAAAAAATAAAAAAAAAACAGCACAGAAATTAGCCAAATAAATCCCCCAAATTTGGAAGACCAAGCCTGACTTTGATTAAAGAAAAAAAGAGAAAAAAAAGGAAAAAGCTGTTTAACATCTTGTTGAAGGGAAATGAATCCTGAAGAGGCAGTAAGACAAAATAACGTAGAATTGATTTTTTAATTTCTTTGTAGATCGTTTCCATATTTGTGCATTTATATCCTCATGAGTCAGGCTTGGTCTTTCAAAAGTGATAAAATCGTCTTTTTTCAAAGGAACTAGTGCAGATTACAGTGGTATTACTACAGATTTTGTCTACATGTAGTTAAGATTTTGGAGACTTTTTTTCATGGTTTTTTTTTTTTGTTTGTTTGTTTGTTTTTTTCAGGACGGATCAGTCAGTGAGTTTGCTATTCCATACCTCTGCCAAATCATCTTGGGTAACACCCACAAAAACAATTATTTATGGAATATCACCAAAGAAGATGGACATTTACAACAGCTTTAGATCCTCATGAGAAGAAAGAAGGCTGAGAGTATCTGTGTGCTACATCTGCAACCAAATAAAATCAACGCTTACAAAACACTGGATTTAGATTTAAAAGTAAGCCTACCCTGGAAAACGGTTTACACGGTACAACAATCTTCACAGAGTACTTGGTCATGATTTAAGGAAGCTAAAAGCAGAATGAAAAAAACCCTTCCAACACAATGAGCAGTTGCTCAGGCATCCACAGCACGTTCACCGTCATTATCTGTTTGTCCCTCATGTAAGACTCTGACATTAAATGGTGGTAAAACCCACAGCCGACAACTTCACACTCCGTCCATTCCCTTTTCCTCCTCCTTCATGGTCTTCTTCAGCCAGCACACCTACAGCATAAACATCTCATCAGAAGACCAAAAGTTTATCTATCAACTTGCAGGAATGCTCTGTGCAGATTGTTAAGAAAAATCTTCCAACCACTGAGATACACAGGAAAAACAAAAAGATCTCCCTTTAGTTTGAATTCAACATGGGAAATCCTCATGAGAGGCGTCATGGTTCTGAGGAAGTTCTTTCGTTTTGATGTACTTCACTTCACTCTTTTCCCTTTTTTAGCCCAGGCGTTAGGACCTGTGGATATTTAAAGGGACTCTTACTGAAACTCCTGGATACGGGAAGGGCAACATGACAAGTGTCACTGATCCTCTTAAGACAGTTTCTTGGTTCACTAAAATCAGTTTGCCACAATGACAGAAAAGTCACAGTATGTGCCATTATGTTCATTTGTCCTAAAGAAGAGAAAAAGGAGAAGGAAGTGTCTCCCGTCATTGTCCTCAGCTTTAAGATTAAAGGACGAATCTGTTGCGTCCTTGAGGTCATAGATCTGTGACTTTGTTTTCCACTGCGGCAGCAATCTGTTGGAGCCGGTAACCAAGCTGCATCTTCTGGGCTGTGGAGTCCTCTTCCAGGGCTGTGATGATCTGACAGACAATGGAAAAGGTTGGATGAAAATCATTACAATTTTACCTTTTGAGATTTACATAAATTTGTGTACGTCTGAAAAGATTCATACTTTTATAAGTGAAAGGTTGAGGGAATTGAGGAGCATCTAAACAGGGTATTTGTCTGCCCTAACATAAGCTGCAACTGTAAACAGGCGCGGCTAACTAACTGCATACAGTTGTAGTTTCAAGGAGCACATATTTAAAAAATGCATTCATTTGTGAGGGACACGGCTTACATTAAAAAAGCCTGCTTTACAACTAGTTAGAGTTTGAAGTTAAAGAATTAGGTTAAAAGTATTTTGAGTAATATTGTCCTGCTTTTTTGGTGAAGTTTACACTTGAGCAAAACCAGCTAACGTCAGTAAAGAATCTCGGTCATACAGATCATGGTTATCCAAGGTGGGTCAAAACTAGGGCAGATGAACATGGTTGTAGATACTTGGAACTGTTTTGCCCTTATCCGAGGGATTTCTTTAGTTCTGACTGACTGGCACTGGGTTTAACCTCTGTGGAGTCATTATCAACATCAGTGGTTTTTAATTAACCTTGATAACGACTCCACAAAGGTTAACAAAACCTACGTCTCCCTGTCAGTCAGTTCAAACTGGAGAAGCCTCCTGAATGAGAGGCAGAATTTTTCTGTTTACCAACAACCAAGTCCAGGTGTCAGATTCAACAGTTCTCCCAGCTAATTCTAAAGCATAATAACATTATGCTCACTGAAAACATGTCCTCATACTGGAGCCTTCCCTTCGTGTAATGTATAAGTGACCACATACTGTTCGGCTGAAAAGCCTCGTTCATTGACCGATTCATTATTCATGAGACATTTGCCATTAGCCTCATTCTTTTAGTACAACATAATGTATGCAGCCATCAAGTGCATTTTTACAACCACTTTTACAAAACTCTTTTTTAAAACAAGTCCACTGACAAAAAAAAGGAAAGCTGAAGATAGCGTTTTGGTTTATTCATGAAGTTAATGTTAATTTAATAAGCTATCTAGCTACAATTAATACAATCTGTCAAAGACAGTCACCTTTCCAGCTAAAAACAAGCACAAATTCGCAAGAGTGCGACCAGCAGCCAAAAATGTCAGCATGCAAAATACTGTGTGCTTGTTTGTTAAATCCTTTCCTTACTGTATATTTGAAATGAAAGACAGTGAAGCAATAAAAATTACTATCTGCAATGATGCTCCCACAGGAGTCTATGACAAACAGTGGATGAGTTATGAAAGGGGGCGGGGCTGAAGTGTAGGGGTGAGGCAAACCATGACCACTAAAGGTTTGTGTGTGTTTTTCTACAAAGTCTGGTCATGTTTCATGAATCTGTTTAGAGGTTATGTGCCTTTTCGTTACAGGCCACTCCCACTGCCACGCCCTCTTTTTGGCAGTGGGCCCGAACAGTTTGAAGCTGTCATCAGCCGTCCTTTGGCTCATGACTAACCTTTGCACTGAATCTTGTGCAAGTCTGTACGTCCATTACCCCAAGATTCCACTGGATGCGTGTGTGTTCCAGAATGTCTCCGCTGTGTGTTTGCTGTTTTGTCCGGCTGCGTTGCACTCTGACACGCAGCCTGAACGCAGCCGGACAGCTGGAGTCTCGAGACTACAAGATTTTATTTGGTAATTACAGAATCAAGTGCGACCACGGCCTCTGAAAACCTCTGATCTGTTGGCTTCAGGCCTGGCTTTGCACATAATGACGATTTATTTATTAAGTTCAGTGAAATATGATCTCACGTCAACACAGGGTGTTTTATGCTGAAATTAACCGGATGTTTTAATGTTGTATCTGTGTCTGACTTCCTGTCCTGCTCGATCTGCTCTGTGCTGAATAGCTGCATTGTGCTCCGTCATCCGGCAAAAATAGAAGCCTCGCGCATCTGCTGCAGACGACATTGGAGCGGCGACAGAGTAGAAACGCAACGCAGCCGCAGTCAGTGGAAGCAGAAACATTGACTAGAGTTGAAACATCAGTTCTGCTTCCGTTCTGGAGTGGAGACGCACTGCACAGACATCTGGAGGAATTTAGGGGTTAGGGAGTTATGTGCCTTTTTGCAATAGGCCACTCCCATTGCCACGCCCCCTTTTAGCCAATTGCCATGAACACACACACAGACAAACCTCCATGCCAAATTTCAGCTTTCAATGGCAAAAACTGTGGGGAATATTTGTGGACCAACCAACCGACCAACTGACAGAGTGACTGTTTGAGCTGCTGGTCGCACTAAAAACTGACAATCTGCAGCTGGGACTGAAAGGTGGAGTACCTCTCTCTCTAATGTCTAATCTCTCTAAAGCGTAGGAATTTCAGCCAGAAATCTACCACCACTCTTATTATATATGCATATGTACTGCATATTGGCCATATGAGAAGAAATGTTTGACACAGTGAGGGTAAACGAGGGTGCGGGGCTTATTCACCTTCAGTGGCAGTGCTTTTTCAGCATTTGAAGAGACTCAGTGATGGTTCATGCATCTAAACCACAGCAAATCACACTGTACAACCCAACAGTCACGTTATACTCACTTGATCATAGTATTTGTTGATGTACTTGTACAGCTCATGTAAAGCCACAAGGCAGTTGACCTCAGCCGTATAATTCTGTTTTGGGAGAGTAAAAATAGAAAGGTGAGGAAGCAACAGGGGATGGAGGCTGGTAAAAAATGCTTTGGTAGCCATTCATATTTTATTACAAGGTCCACATCTGGCATCTAACCATTCAGACGGAAACTTAAATGTCCTGAAATGATTTATGTACTCAACCTTCGCCCAAAAAAAGTTGGTTTTTTTTTTGCTAAATGGGAAAAAGAGAGTGGGGTAACATACACGAGAGAGCTCTGCTAAAGCGGAGTTCATCTCTTGGTCACTGGCGGAGATGGTCTGACGAATGTCTGCGTAGTACCTGAAGAGACGGGAGGAAAAAGAGAAGCAGAGAGTAACGTCAATGTAAAAAGAAAGAGAAACTTTTGTAAGTACTCTAAGTTAAATCACGTGATAAGTATCACAAATGCTTGACATTTTTGCATTTGTCAAGATAAAATATTGGTTAGAGCAAACGTACATATGAACTCAAACAGGCTTATAAAAAATTTTGAAAATCAAGTGTTTTTTACATCCAAACATAAAGCTGCACTTACACTGACCCCCTCTGGTTAAAAGTTTTAAACCTAGATCACCTCAGAAGCACCAAGCAGTGATGTCATGGTATTCAGACCACATTTAAAAGGAGAGCTGTTATGCTTTTTTGTCTTTTCTGACCCATAAATGTTGTTACAATGTCAGATCTTCGTCTTAAACGATGTCATAGCGTCACATAATGAGGTACATGCATCTGGAAGTGACCCCTGCAGGCTGTTTCTGTTGGCTCTGCACACTGTATTTTACAGTGGATTTCTTTTTTTAACAGTGTTTTTACAGCGATGCTAATGCGTGTTGGACTTCCTTATATGGGCATGTCAGCTCTGTGCACAGCACTGCCTCCTCCCCCGCTCTGCCCAGACACCGCTGCACTCTGCTCTCTGTTTCAGGGATTACTGTCAGCACTTCGTTTGAGATGGCTCCAATAGAGGTTTTTGTTCGTTTGTTTGTTTGTTTTTTGTGTGTGTTTTTTTTTCCGGGTGAATGAAGGACAGTTAACTTTGTAAACTTTCCTGAAGAGGCAGGCACCAGACAGAAGTTAGTAGCATTCCTGTTTCTTGTGCATTTATTCTGTGTGGATTTATTTACTTCCTCAACAAACACATGAGCTGGCTTAACAGCTAAACTGCTGCTAAAAGATCTCATGTTGCTTTGTCGTGTTGAAGATTTGGAAGCACAAGCTGTCAGTAACATTTTATCAGTGTCCTAACTGTGTGTATTTTGTGTCAGTAAAGGGGTTGTGAGTACAGCAGAGTGCGGAGGCGCGCAAGAGGGCAAGGAGGAGGAGTAACTGAAATAGAAATAAAAATTTGCAAGAATACAGAAAATACAAGGAAGAGAGAGGGCACGAGTCACAGTTGTCAGTTGTGTCCAGCTGCTTTATTTGAGTCTAAAATCAAATCCAAGATCCAAAAATGAGTGTAATATGTCTTCTTTAAGTACGATTCTGCATCACTGCAGTACGGTGAGAAATTAGGCCACTAGAGGTCAGCAAAAACAGATTGCAAGTTGTTTTTAATTATTAGGTTTATCAGTATTAAGCCAGAAATCATCACCCAGTGATGTCAACAATTACGTCTACAACCCAAAAAAATGCCTCTGCGTTTCAATTCCCTTTAAGAAAATCGGATGAATCTGCGGCATAGCAGTTGAGACAAACACGTAGGTGAGTATGAAACACAGTTTTCTGCAGCAGTTATCCATTTTATTTAGATGACACCAAAAAAGCTTATGAAACGGGCATATTTGTTACATAAATCTTGTCCAGCGACGCTTCAGTACACCGCCAGTGTAATCTGCAGGGCTTAATGTGCAGCAGACAGTAGTAAGTGTAGCAGTCTGCTCTCTGACCACCCATGCATGCATGGAAGCCTCGCAGGCTTAGTCTACCCTCTGTCTGCTCGGACAGATTGTCCCAGGACTCCCCCGCCTCCCCCTCTCTCTCCTCCAGTGTTTTTTGTGCCTGGGGGTCAGTGGGGCAACTGGCTGAAACATTCTTACCTCTCCACCATCTGTTTGTAGCGGGGGATGTCTCTGGCGTACAGCAACTTGTTGATGGGAGAGTCCTGTGTAAGAAAAATAAATGGAGGATCAAGTCCTGAATTCCACAGCCTGAGGGCTCATTACATCTGCCGTCCGCGCACATGATTTATGAGATTTGGTTTCACATATTTCACAAAAGTGTCGCAATATTTACTTCCAGGCATGATATGTTATTTACATTGTGATGAACTTAGTTAATTTATCATTTTATCCTGTGGTATTTTGAAAATAGTAAATAACAAAATAAAATTTGTTTAATAGCAGAGCCACAGTGGTATAGAGTAACTCTCCTCTATAATACAAGCAGTGCCTTAAAGTGATGAGCTTACCCGGCCCAGTTTGTGGTCGGCGATGGTGCAAGAATCCATAAAGGTCTGGGCGATGACGGACAGCACAGCATCCACGTGGTCTGAGGTCTGCACATCAAAGATGAACTGCGGGTTCTTCAGGATATTGATCCAGAACCGCAGCGGTAAACTGGCAAGAGGAGGAAGTCGATGCACATGTTAACAGGGATCCACTAATTATCACAAACATCGAGACAGATTTCATTTGCAAAACCAGATAATTCAATAGATAAATGAATCAAAACCATCTTTTTCACAGACACTGCTTGGAATGCACGTACGGAAAAAAATATAATTTGGTACAATACAATTTTGCCAGGCTAAATAAACACTTGCATATATAAAACATCAATAAATAACACAGTCTATATGATAAAAATGAATAAAGTTAAAAAAATAGAGAAATGTGTTTTTGCAAATGAACTCTTATATGTATATATCACTCATAACTCCATCTTCAAAAACAGTGAAATAAAAAATATCACACATGTGGATATAGGATTACACAGAGATTATTCTAACTCACTAAAATCCTCTATGCTGCCATTCAAACATTTATATGACCATTTGAACAGTCAGCCTTTCTGTCATTACCGCCGTGTCTGTGCTGATTAACGACTTAAAAACATGAGTTTTACAGACGTTAATCCAGCAGGGCTAACACAAAACATTAGTTGAAGTTCTTGTGATCATTTCTGACAGTTTCGATGACATCTTCAATATTGACTTTATCTCCAAATTCAATCTCTCTGTGCTCCAGAAGTGTTCATATATTCACATTATAAGTCATATCGAAAAATACAATTAGATCAATCAGCAGCTAAATGTGTGTGTTCAACTCTGTGTGTTTGATCAGTTTCCCTGTGAAAAGGCCTTCAGCAACTTTACACACCATCTTAATGTTCAAATTATGTTGTCCTACATTTATATCTAGTACATTTATGGTATGTTCTAGTGTTTTTGGTCATTTTAGGAACATACAATCTGGTGTATAAGCTGCACTTTTATTACCTTTCTCCCATCTTAAAAGTGGGGTGTGCCTGTATACTGGTGCGACCATACACCAGAGTAAAATGCAGGGAGAGGTGTTTTATTATGTTCGGTTATTTTATCCAACAGATGGCGCTATAATCAAGCTAAGATTTGTCACCGACATGCGCTGTCACGTCCACCAGTGCAGCCGACACCATTACGGTCACAGCTACCAACGTTACTGAAGGCTGAGTTCAACTAACGTGGTGGCAACTAAAACAAATGTTTTGATTATTAAGACACAATAATATGTGCATGTTTTGAATGTGTTTGTAGTGAAACTAAATTGATATGGCGTTGAAATAAACTGCATACATGTTTTCATTAATAGCCAAATTAGCCATAGAAAACTCTCTTTGGCAGACACCTTAAAACAGGCTCCGACTTTTAATCTCTATTTTACAGTAGTTCCTATCAGGCTGGTGTAGCTTCAGTTGTTCATTTTACTAATAAGTTCGGTTTCAGAATTTTTCTGCCAAAAAGCATACGGCTCAAACCCTGACACGTGATGAGCTCATGAAGATGAGCTGGCAAGATCTTGATACTGAGGCTCCATCTGTCCACTAAAGCACAAACTTTTGATTAATCTCTTTCGATTTTGATTAACCATTTCAGTCATTTTTCAAATAAAGAAATAAAACGAAATGTTAGTTTAACCTCTTAAGTATGACTATTAGCTGCTCTTCAGTGTCATTCATGATAATGACGAGTTGCTGTGTTTGGACAATTTGAAGACGTCTCACTGGGCTCTGGGAAATTGAGATGAGCATTTTTCACAATCATTAACTGCAGTCCAACTCAAAACTACGTCAGAGGTGCAAGATGGCAGTGCCTGTATCAGGGATATATTTTAGGGTGTGAAGCAGAAATAAACCAGAACTAAAAGGCAAAGAAACGTTTTTAGATTTTCCTTGTATTTTCTGTCCTTAAGTGAACCAAACTACAATTAGGTACCAAACCTTTGACCTGATATATATGATATTTCCATGAGCCACTTCAGAGATATTTTGATATTGTAAAGTTCTGGTGTTTCAAATATATCTGGACATCATATTACGGTAAAACCATGCAATCAGCTGTTGTTGTTCATTTGTTCTGTCTGCGCAGGTTTTGCTTGTGTCATTCTTGCACCTTTGGATGAAAGTGGCCTTGAAGCGTGTTTCAAATGTTTC
>JAQFJB010000002.1:6846534-6857567 GCA_029874875.1 Naso minor | reverse complement strand
CACTGTAAGAAAAAAAATGCTATTTTTACGGTAAAATACCGGCAGCTGTGGTTGCCAAAACTCTACCGTTAAATTAGGGTACAGCAGTTTCTTCTTTTACGGTGAAAAAATGTACTGACAATGTTGATTTTACAGTTAAAAAACGTGCTTCATTCAATATTTTACTGTAATAAAAAAAGTTTTAAGATTTAAAAACAACATTGTTTTACCTGAAAATTTAAAGTATCGATACTGTTGATTTTGCAGCTAAAAAATGTGCTTAATTTGATATTTTACCGTCAAAAAAAAAAGTTTTGACATTTTAAAAAAACAATGTCTAACCTGAAAATTTACATTAACAATTGTTAACAAAACAGCCACAATCATATCCACCTTAAAATGTCAAATGTAGAAACTCTTTATTATTCATTTCAAACTGTAACAATCTGCCAAAAAGCTTTTATGCTTCATTTTAGAATTTTTTTGTTACAAATCTAACCATAAAGTGATATCAGTGTACATACAATATATCATTTTCACATCATCAAAATAAAATCATCCCTGAAGGGGAGCAATACTTTCAAATCTGGCATCATAAATATGAAGTAATACTTCCTCCATGAAGTACAAAAAGTACAAAACTAGTGCAGTAAAGCTGAACATGTACAAACTGTACCAGATAATTAATCTATCTCATAAAACTTTGAGTAAAACCTTTCTTGTCAAACATTGAAAATACTGCACAATATCTGCAGCGTATATGATATGCAGTGTACCTTTTATCACATCATCCCTAAACATCACTGGAAAGTCCACTCATGGTCAGCAAGGTCTGAGATCAGAGTGAAGACTCTAGGATTAACTGAGAGCACTTTCTTCTTCTTCTTCCACTCGACTTTGGTGCCTTTCTCAGGATTAATCGAAAAGAAACACCTTTATGAAAGAAAGAAAGAGAAAAAGAGAGAGAGAGAGAGAACATTTTCAGGTGGGTTATCAAATGCCTTTAATTTTCTAATATTATAAAAAGAAATAAGTTTTACCGTTAGAGGAACTCCAGAGTAGACCTTAGTTCCACTGGATAGCGTACATTGAAGCAGTAGTAGCTGCCAAACATCAGGCAGATGGCAGATGTGAAGGAAGTGATGTAGTCGTTGACAATCTCATTGTCGATGCTCAACATAAATGTCTCAGCGCCAAAGCAGGACGAGCCTGTGAATGAGCAACATAAATAAAAAATAAACGTTAATGACAAATGCTTCAATATCAGCCATAAAAAGAAATTCATTCTTAAATTCAATTCTTAAAGTGGGCTACAAGCTAACATGAAAGTAAACTAGCTTAGAGTATAAGTGGGTGTTTACTAATAGAGAAGGCTTGCAGGTTTGGTTCAGTTTGCTTACCACAAACAATAAGGCAGGGTGTTGGTGGTACACTCTCCATCTGAACTTCCTCAGGAATGCTCGTCTTCTCAACAAAATGGAACATATGCTCTTCCTTCTCACCAAAATGAGCCAGCAAAAGAAGCACCATCTGTATGACTTCTTCTGAGCAACCAGTGGACTGACCTCTTTCAGCTTGAATCTTGAGAAGAGTATCCAGGACTCGTTTGTGTTTCTGTGCATAAACACGTTTGAAAAAGTTTAAGAGACGTGCCCCCTTTTTGTCCACATTGGCAAGGAAGGTCTCGATTAAACTCATGCCAGTCAGTTCCTGGAAGTGTGCTGCCATACCGACTTCCTTAAACAAAAATGGCCATTCCTGGCTTAAGTTTTTGATGCTTGCACCATTATTGATTTCTTTACGCTGTGTGAAATAGGTGGACTTGATTAATTCTTTCACGGCATCTGAATTGAAGTCCCTCTCGTTAAACATCTTCATTTTTTCTTTTTTTTCTGACTGACTCTCCACAGTCTCGGAGAGTGGCAGATGTTTCGGCATCCAGTTGACACAGCCATACGTGTCTTGAACACTCGCTCTTTGTTCAGTAGAAATTTCATCAGTGTCATCATCTGATACTGCTTTGCGTTTCTTTATCTTTGGTGTGTCAGGTCGTTTGACATTTTCAACTCTTGACTGAAGTTGCTTTGCCAGGGAATGATATCCAAGTCCAATAATGTCACCATCAATAACATCTTGAAGAGACTTTGGATACTTGGCCACCATTCTTTTTGCTATCTCTGTGGTGTTGTGTTTGGTTGGATTCTTATGAATCTTCATTATTTCGGCGACCACAATCCTTACCATCTCTCTTCGTAGACGTGGGCTTGGCCTTTTCTGTCTTTCCAAACTCTGTACTAACTCTTCAGGGAGCTTCTGCCATGGTATCTGAAAAGTGTCTACCCAATTTGGTGCAAGTGGATTACAGCTTCCTGAGGATGACGATGAAGCTTTGGATGATGCTGATGAGGAAGTGCTCGGGGAGGGAGAAGGAGAGGAAAGCAGAGACCCTGGAGAGGAACATGCCGAGACTGGAGTTGGAGTGGATGAGTCTGTAAAAGTACAATAAAAGATATGACATCATTAAACCTTTAATGTTTTTCTTCTGGTGTTATTTTTAGTAGAACACCTGTGCATTCACACACACACACACACTTTGAAAGAGAAGAAATTGAATTACTTTAACTACACGCTATCAGAAGTGTGCTGTGTTATGCTGGCAATGTTTTACACTCACTGTTTTGGGCCCAGGCAGCGACCAGTCTTCTGGCTTGTATGGGCTTTAATGCTGGCAACAAGTCTCCCTCTGTAATGTACTGTAAATCATCTGCCGTTACTGCACCAAGTGCCTTCAAAGTGTCTTCTACTGACTTGAGAACTTGATCAGGAAGATCCGGAAGCACTACTGCTACGGCATCACTTATTGTCTGTGATTCAGCCATATCTGTGAAGAAACGAAAAAAACAAAGACAGTTTAACATCTGGCCTACTGATTTAGTGTGACAAGAGACTGCTTTAATGGGACAAACTTGTACCCATTGTTTATGTAATATGATAAAGGCCACATGTCAATCAGTTCACTAACAAGTCTGCATTCTAATCTTGCAGTGTCCTTTACAGAGTACATGTGGTAGTAGGAAAGAAATTCCCCATCATACACTTTCATCAGAAAATGAAGAGCAAAATCATCTTTCACGAGAATGAGGATGATTTCCCCAAACTCCACTGACTCATCATTCTTAGTGACAACAAACTGACCCTTCCTGTAAATGATCCCATTATACTGCACATCAACAGGAATTTTTGTATTTCTTTCAGTGATGCCAAAATGGAGGATTGTGCCTTTAACTTGCTCACTGTAAAGCTCTGAGTAAAATGGGGAGCCATCTTTTATTTGTAAGGGTGGAGGACTCACTGACCCAGCTGAGAGAAAGGCCTGAAACATCTGATGCCTCTCTGAAAGAGTCAAACACAGATTTTTGAAATTCTTCAGATGCCTTGTACATCTTTTGAAGTAACTATGTTTGCTCTCAAAACGCATAGTCCATAGCCTGATGAGTGGGCCAAATTTCAGGATCAGTCCTGGATAATGCCGCAAGAAATGGTGTTTTGGTCTCAAGTTGATGTCTGGAAAGAGAGCCTTCCTGGTTTCCAAATATTCTTGGATGAGAACATCCAGATAGGCGACCTGAACCTTGGATATTTGCTGAGCACAAATCAGGTCAACAATGTCCTTAAACTGCAAAATTAACTGCCATACATTATCTTGGGGGTCCTGCACTTTGTCTCCAATTATCAGAGGCAACAGTCTTAAGAAGTTCCAATTTTGGACAGCATGTCCACTCAGTTTCTCTGTTTGAGGACTGACCTCACAAGGCTTGGAGCAAGCATCTGTTGCTTTGTATTTGAACTGCCTGATTCGCCTGTTCAAAATTGTGTAGGTGAACCATTTCTTTTTGTTGATTGATTACTTTATTTCATCCCCGAGGGGAAATTCAGTCATGGCAGCAGCAATTAACAAAACGAGATAAAAGCAAGACAAATAATGAAACACACAATTCATAAAAAAACAATAATTTAGGAAAAAGGAGAAGACAGTGCTCTCTACCTACTGGGCAAAAGAAACAGGTTTTAAAAAAGTGCTTGCTAAAGTGCATGTGCAGCAGACATTACAAGTTAAATTAAATAGAACTGTTAAAAAGTCTAACTGACATGGGGATAAAAGACCTGCGAAAACGCTCTGTTTTGCACTGAGGGTGCTTCATCCTGTTGCTGCGGGAGCTTTTCAGACTGCTCACCATCCCATGCAGAGGGTGAGAGGGGTTGCCCATGATGGCAATCAGTTTGTGCAACATTCTCCTCTCACCCACCTGCTCAACAGTCTCGAGGGGGCTGGACAAGACGGAACTGGCCCTTTTGATCAGTTTGTTTATTTTTTTCCTGTCCCTTTCCGAGCCCCCCCCCCTCCAACACACAACAGCATAAAACACAACAGATGCCACCATGGTGTCGTAGAAGGTCCTTAATAGTGGTCTACATACTCCGAAGGATTTTAGCCTTCTCAGGAGATGTAGCCGACTTTGTCCCTTTCTGAAGGTGGCGGCGGTGTTGTCTGCCCAGTCCAGTCTGTTGTTGAGGTGAACACCCAGGTATTTATATGATGTTACAGTCTCAATGTCCATGCCTAGGATGTTCACCTGTGTTGTTGGAGGCGCCTTTCTCCGGAAGTCTATGATCATCTCCTGTGTTTTGCTGGTGTTCAAGTGAAGATGGTTAAGTTGACACCAGTTAACAAAGTCCTTGATGACCTGCCGGTACTCCTGTTCGTTTCCTTCAGATATGCACCCAACAATGGCCGTATCGTCAGAAAATTTCTGTAGATGGCAGTTGTTCGTGTTGTGGGTGAAATCTGATGTGAACAGGGTGAACAGAAGGGGAGAAAGCACTGTCCCCTGTGGGACCCCAGTGCTGCA
Organism: Naso minor; assembly: GCA_029874875.1. Lineage (NCBI taxonomy): Eukaryota > Metazoa > Chordata > Actinopteri > Acanthuriformes > Acanthuridae > Naso > Naso minor. The sequence continues at coordinate 6,852,678 of JAQFJB010000002.1, read as the reverse complement.
GATCAGGGTGTCGGACACACAGTCTTGCAGCCTCACGTACTGTGGTCTGTTGGTGAGGTAGTTAATGATCCAGGCCAAGTACTTCAGGTAAAGAGCAACATCATATTGATTAAGTACTTCAGGTAAAGAGCAACATCATATGAGAGAACACCCTCGAATATGTCATGACCAAGACAGGGGGGCATGCCAGGTGAACAAACATCAAAGTGTTGTAGAGCATTAAATACTGACTTGAACTTTATCCCTTGTACTTGTGGAGCATCCTCTGTTTCCAGCTGTTCGATGGCAGATCTGTATGTTTCTGGAGTCCGCTCCAGTCCACAGATGTTAGGATCAGCACCTTGAAATTCAGTTCGAGAAATCAGACAATATCTGCAGAAGTACTGAGATGAACTAAAATTTTCTGTGAAACCACCGATGGTGTGAGAGCCAAGATTGTCCCCAGCAATGCAGTAGAGAGCTCCCTTTACTACATGTTCATCTCCCACTGTTATCCCATTTTCCTCCAGTTCTTTCAGATCAGTAAGCAGTTCAGAAAAAACCTTGGCATGGCCAAAGTTCTTAAAATCCTTCTCTGTACACAATAAAACCAGCTGCATGTGGTCAACATTTGATCGTACATGAGGGGGCATGTTGAGGAGAGAGAAGTACACAGCCAAAACCTTGTGCTTCTTTTTTCCAGATCCCAATGGGTTCACCACTTCGAATGCATCCTGGTATAAGACCAGTTTGAGACAACTAGGGTTTTCCTGAAAAAATGTGTTTGACATAAACACCTTACCATCACAACTGTCAGAGAGAACATCGGGTTTGGAAACATGAGGATCCACAGACAAAAGCCCCTGCCAAAAACCAGACTCCAGCATACCCTTTAAAGTTTTTAGCACAGGAACATAATAGGCAGATCTTTCTGTCCTGTTCTCATCTCTGCCCAAGATGATTTTTTTGGGCTCCACATATTTAAACATGTCTTTAAAACACTGGGTTCTCGAATAAGCACTTCTCATAGGCCCTGTGTGGCAAGCTGTAAACAGGTCAGATTGTTTAATTGTGTCACTGATTTTTACAATGTCTTCATCTGACAATGACATATCTTTTAGAAGCAAGTTTAGTCGATTCAAAGTATATGACTGTCCCAACTCATGTATATTCTGCATTTCTTCAACAATGGTTTGAATGGTAGACATTGGAAGAAGATGCTGTCCCTGTAGTTTCATGTAAAACATGCACATATTTCTCAAATACAGGTCACTGAAATTAGACACATCCCCTACAGTGTCATCATCTGACACACTGGCCAGTTCCTGTATGGCAGCACTTGTAGTGGGACTCTCACAATGTGTATCTTTAACTGGTGCACAAATTACATTTTCTGACCAATGTCTGAGCTTTCTGGACATGTGAGAAGTAAAAGACGTTTTAGCAGTGAACACACTTTTGCATCCTGTCACTGGGCAAGCCACCTGATGCCCCTCTGCTATGTGCTCCTTTAAGTGAGCAATCATCTGCTTAGTTCCCACACACTGGCGTTCACAAAGCGAGACAGTGCATTTGAGTGGCGTTAAGGTCACAGAAGTGCGACTTTAGAGCAGTGTAACCTGAGAACACCTGCTTACAGCTTGTTCCAACACATTTAAAAATACTTCGGGGTTCATTGCGGTGCAACTTGCAATGCAAAACATATGCTTTCACAGACTGAACGTTTTCCGTACATATATTACAAGAATACATCTTCAATAGTAAAATACACTGACGTTACACGGACACGAACAGCGCGGTTAGCTAACCAGCACGTAGACTGATCCCGCTTTAGCCCGCCGGGCACATCGCGTTTTTCGAAAGCAGTCAAAATAACGATAGTGTCCAATACTCTCATAAACTCATCTAAATGTGTACTAGACGTTCCCAGGCTGACAGAAAAGTCTCATGTAACTAAAGTTAGATGTAAAACTATGGGCACATTAGCGCCATGTTAACGTTACCTGTCCTCATTGCAACCCTCTTGATCAGCCGAAGCCCATTTCAGCTAAAGCATTTAACGTGTTGATGTAAAATACTTACCGAAGACAGGTTCACCTTCTGGCTGAGGCAAATTCCACAAATTCAGGTAATTCGGGTAACCGCTAATGACGAAGCGCCTCCGGTGAAGACGTGCACATGAACATGAACGAAAGTCCGGAGTTGGTCGAATGAACTGGCTGGTGTCAGATACTATGCGCTGATTGGCCTATTTGAAATTCGGCGCATTAATGTCAACCAGTCTATGATGTCAACAAATGCAGTGTTGTATGTGGTAAATACTCGGTTTGGAGTTTCTTATTCACATAATTTGAGATGTTTTTAAATTTAGAAGTTTTGAGATACTATTAGGATCAATCAGATTATTTGATATGCTTTTAAAATCATGTTTTTGAGATGAATATAAATCAATAAGTTGTTTTGAGATGCCTTTAAAATAATTCAAATGGTTTTCCTTAGGACTATTGATATCTGGATGGTAACTAAATAGGGACATAGACTCTACCTAAACCTACAGGCAGAACAGACCACTGATTAATGTTGTAATATTTTGACATAAAAATGTAATTTATAATCCCAACATTTCCTTAATGATGTGACATCACAATAGCCGACAGCCATTTTTGCTGTATCTGACCCTATAGAAAATAACAGCAATAATATTACATAAACATGTTTTTCATTAAAATCAACATTACTTCACAAAATACCATATTTTAAATATTCTTCCTGTAGAAATGAAGGTTTGACTTTGCAGAAAATAAACAGTTTTATACTGTAAATTCAAACATGCACATCAACAAAATTTTTAATTCAGACAGAATAGTGCTGTTAATTTTAGGGTAAATTACTCATTTGTGGCTTTACGGTATTTTCTCATGAATTTTACGCTCTTTTATATTTTTACAGAAAAATTCTCTGTTTTCTACATATTATGACCGTAAAATATAAAGTTATACATTATTTCTTGATTTACGGTATTTCAATATATTTATTACGATGCTATTCTATTTTAGATTTTACGGCCTTGAACTGTTGCTATTTGACAGGTTTTTACCGTCATTTCTACAGACTTTTATTACAGTGAATGTAGTCACTAAAAATTCCTTAGCATTCATTGTATGCACAGGATCTTGTATGGCCACACATCTTGACACAGTTAGTTTGGTGTTTTTTTATACCACTGCAGCCTCTCAGAGTAAAAACTGAAGACTGCTGTTCAGTCAAAGGTGTTTCTTTCTAATCTTGACTTTTGTTTTTTAACCTAAATTAAAGCTTAAGGATAGCAATGACAGATCAGAAATGTCAGTTCATAGCGGCTTTGCATCAGAAAAATGCTTGCACAATACAAATACAAATTGGTAGTGAATTTTCATTTGTAATTTTTTTTTTACAGTAATGAACATCCACAGAATACACTGTGAACATTGTTCAGTGGAACTAGGGTTTCAGATTCAGATTTAAGTTGGCATAAACCCCATTAAATCTGGGGGATAGATATCCCCCAGATTTAATGGGTTAAATTTTAATGGGGGATAGATATCCTAAAAAAATACTTTTAGTGTACATTTCAGTTTGTGTTTTTGAATGCACTGTTAAAGGTAACTACTCTTGCTTGTTCAATTCATCAGTATTCATGTGCCACTGTTATTTACTCTCTCCGTCCACCTCTCTCTCTCTCTATGTTTTTTTAACCCTTCTGTTGTGAACTGTATTACTTTTCTTATTTTGCGCTGCAGCACAGATTGTCTAATTATCTCTCTTCCTCCATAATATTAATCAAAAAGCATTCCTGCAAGCTAACAGGAGTCTGTTTGATATTTGGAACCACTGACAAATAGGCTTGGCATGGATTCCACTCAATGCTATGGTGAAACTGCTGTTTTGAATCTCTGCCCATTTTCAGCTTTCAATGCCATCATTTGGCATGCTGTCTCAGGGTGCAGATGTAGTGCATCCACTCCCTAAAATTGCAGAACGACAAAATAAGGCAGGGATATTTTAGTTGCAGAAATGGATTTTGCCTCAGCTCAAGATTTGGCAGTATTTTCTTCACATTCTCATTTGATTTTTCTCATGTATTTCAAAGGAGGACTGAAGGAGGAATTACAAATGAAAATCCACTAGTCATCATTTTGCCACAGATTGAATTGTTAGCAAAGCCTCAAAAAAGTTTTGTATAGCAGAGCTGCAAGAAAGTTGTATATATCATTGAAACAATGTTGCATTGTTTTGTGTGTGTGCGGACTTCCAACAGGTGTGGTTCCAGTGGGGTAAAACTTCTATTGGAGACAGGTTCCCGTGGGGGTTCCCATGGAAGCCAAAAAGGGGGACATAAGGTGTGTGAGTGTATGTGTGTGTGTTTGCGTATGTATGCTCAAAGACACCTGCATATAGGGGTGTGGGAAAAAAATGTTGGAATGTGCTTTAAATTTAATTTATACACTAACTGTAGTCTTACTCATTCATTTCTGATGGCTGGTCATTTTTGCCAGGGAACACCACAGGTGCATACAAGCTAAATAACACAAACAAAATTTAATAAAAATTCTCAAAATTGATTATGTATGCAAATGTAATTTGTGAAAAAAGTCATGACACTTCCAACATATTAAATTAACTGCATTTTTTAAGAGAGAAAACTTGTAAATTGGTCAGATTTGACCAAATATAACAGGAGGGTTAAAACCTTTTCAGGCAAGAAAGTAACCATGTAGATTACCAGTTTGGCAAAATAATGTCAGTTTTGGAAATTTTCTCTCACAGTTTTTGAGATTTTTAAGTGCTGTGCTGAGAAAAAAACAGTTTTGATTCAAAATGAAAACCGAACTAATTTACAACACACTGAAGACTTTATGATTAGTGGTGTTTTTGATTATAAACATGAACAGTGTATGCAGAATGTAGTCTCTCTGGCAAGCTACTTTTAACTGTAGCCTATCTTCACCTGTTGAGACCAGAGTATCTCCTGCTTCAATATATTTTAGCTAAATAATGTTTGTTTGGAACGTTATGCTGTGACAGTTTTAGAAATGCGTGTATCAGCTCTGTGATGTCATCCATGCGACATCCATCTAAATCAATTATTTTCTCCGACTGTAAGACCTGAACACTTGTGTATCCGCATTTCAAATCATCTTACTGTTGATTTGATTTTTAGAGAGAGACAAAGAAGGCTTGAGGTGAAGTTAAGGGGACAGAAGCAAGAGAGGCCCAGAAGAAAAAGAGTAGGCTAGCTCATAAGTGGTGCTCAATAATTTCTCTTGTCCTTATTTACACTATTATCAGGCAACAAATAAGCCACGGCAAGAGCCCAAAGCTGACAAATAGGTAGTCAACAGCAGTTCATCTCAAGATGCTGTTCAGGGTGAGATGAGGTGATGCCATGGCTCTGCCAGGCATAAACTGGTAGTTATTAATCCCTCAATGTGTGTAGAGGACAAAATAGGATTAGAAGGAAGAAGAGAGCCGAGGAAGACAGAGAGAAGGGCATGTGCAGAAAAGGAGAGAAAGGACGACAAGAAAGCAGAGTAAAAGAGACGCAGATAGGGGAAAGAGGGGAGAACAGGCAAGGAGGGAGAAGATGGGAGATGATTTAAAGGAGTGGGGAGGGTTGGAAAGGAGAGGAGAGGAGAGAGGAAGGGGTCAAATTAAGAAACAGTAGAGCAGAGAAGAATAAGGAACAAAAGTGAAAGTGAAAGGCATTTATAACCAACAGAAAAGTGAAATTAAAAAAAGTCAAGTCAAGTCCACACTGCCCCGATTTTCCACTGACTAACAAAAACAAAAGTCAACAAAAACCCCAGATCAGAGGCAATTGTCACATGGTTGCTGTGTGTGAACTGCTCAAATACAACAGCTCGCTAATGCCTTACAGATGTCAAAAAAGTTATTGTTCATGCCAAGTATCTGCATGACTTATCATGCAATATGGAGAGCAGCACAATTATATAGTTTGAGAGTTTGTTAAACCTTGACGTCCTTATTTAACCCACACTAAAAACAGGTCTCTGCCTTTAACCCAGTCTAGTCTTCAAAAATACTCTTTTTCTCTTTTCTTTTTTCCTGCAAGTTGGCGCATAATCAACTGTGTCATCTGTGATGTGACAAATCATATTTTGGAAA
>JAQFJB010000002.1:6826890-6841051 GCA_029874875.1 Naso minor | reverse complement strand
TATAATAAAAATTACTGCTTTCATATTTCTAATTTACCCCTCCCACCACAGCTATTTTTCTTCTTTTTATTTTTTCTTGTCAGACCAGCCAAACCTGCAGATGCCTCGCAGTGCAGAGGACAACAGCAGAATCAACAGGTGTATTAGAGACAAACTACTTATGATTTTACTAACCACCTGATTATTATTTTAGGTCTGTTCACACTTAAATAACCAATTCTTCAGTGCCTGTCTTTGTCTCTGATAGATACTAAAATGTTTTACTGTAAAAGTCAAATTCTAGTGAAACTTCTTTAGTTTATAGATTTATGCAAATTAATTGTGTTTCATGTTGCAAAACTCTAGAATTCCACCAAGCAATCCTTTTTTTTACCTCTACTACTCTTCCTTCTCATACGCACCTGTCTTAAGAAATAGATGTGCAAAGTATTTTTCCTGTTAAAACTGATCCATAAAATGAAATACATGCAGGTAATGCCAGTCTCAAGTTTGTGTACAATTACAGAAGTAGCATTTTCTTTTAATGGCCAGTCCAGCTTACACATTTGTTCTTGTTTATTACAGACTTACAGCACTGCTTTTGTCTGTCGACTCTGGTAAGTTTCTATTCTTACATAAAATCATGATTCTTGGAGGCGTGACAAAGTTATTGTCTGTTGTCCCAAGTCAATGCCAAGTTTAAACATGGTGCTCCTAGTCCTGAACAAGTTAATATGCACACTTAAATTAATTTAAAACCATTTACATTTTTAACAGAGCAACAATACCATAATATTAAAGAAAATGAGGCCTTTTAAAATGTCATTCATTACAATACTTTCAAAAAAGGTTCTAATATCTAAAAGGAAATTCTAAGGTGTGCCTTGGTCACTTCTATGACAACTGTAGTCATTTGTAACTTATTTTACATGCTAATGTCTGCATTTTGTTGACCACAGCAGTCTTTACATCAAACCCTGTCTCCTCAAAATAACACTTCCATACTAGTAATTTGCAGCAGCAAAATTTTGAAGTAAATGTAGTGGTACTGCCTTCTGTACTTCTTTTACTTTCACTTGTGCTTTGGTGATCAACTGCTGTTGTTTGTAGATTCCTTCAGAAAATGGTCAAAGTGAAGGCATGAGTCATTCATTTTAAAGTCAATGTTTTTTCATTTGGCCAAAATAACCTTACATCCACACTTCTGGTATTCCTATTTAGGATGGATGGCAAATATTTACATCTTTTGCACTGGACTGCTGTCAGGTTTTGGTGGAGGTTTCCTGCTGGGAGCGATATCAGTTGTTGTGCTTCAGTCCCTGGACCTCCTGGCTGATAACAGCTGGCTACTGGACCACTTGGAAAAATACGACAGGAATGAATATAGTCTGGAATGGGAGGCAAAAGAAAGTGCACATTGGGAAAATGACAATCTAATAATTTTACTTGACAAAGCCTTTTTAGCAGTGATGTTTGGCGTTATTTCCTTAACCTTGACAGTAGTTGTAGTTAACTCTATTAGATCACTAAAAAAACATGGTCAAGCAGAGAATGCCCTGGAGGTGGCTGGGCCAGCGTGTCTCATAGTTGTTATAGCAACTGGTTATCTTCTGGGCCTTGCTTTCGAAATTTTTTTATTCTTGGCGATTTCAAATGTTGTTATTTTGCTGGTGTTTTTAATTTCAGTAATAGCATTTCTGTTTTTAACCACACCTTTTTACTGTAGTGGTTTATGTTTTCGTTTGGGTGTAATTCTGTTGTGTTTTCTTATTGGATATTTTCCTTTCATTATGTCTCTATTTAGCTATCTCTTTCAAATGAAGTTTACTGTAGCTGCTGTTATGTTTCTTGTGCTTATACAATTGAGGTTTCTTGTTCTTACAGATGTACTTCCGGAACCACAGCCAACTGGAATTTTTATTTTTATATTAATGGCGGTCTTCATATTTGTATTTTCCATTGCAGGGCACCAGGTTGTTGTCATACAATCCCCAACATTGGCAAACACAAGCAGGATATTCCTCGAGGCCATTTTCATTGGAGTTTTAACTTCTCAGCTGTGGATGGTGGCTATTGGAATATCCTTATATGCAAATTGGCAAAGGGGTGGACCAGGTAAAATCTGTGCCACTGTATCAGTCTCTGCTGCAGCAGTTTTAAGAGTCATGAAGTTGGCACGACCTTTCCTGGGTCCAGGTCCCTCTGTAGGGGCTTTGATAGGGTTGGCAGGGGCTGTAGGGGTATCTCTCTCTGCAGCAGGTGGAGTAACAGACAAGTATACGGAAGAAACAGATCCTTTTTGTGTGGTAGGGAGGTTTGGTGTGACAGTGGGAGCGGCTGTGGGAGCTTTTCTGTCCTCATGTACTCACAGCGGGCTGCCAGGGCTGTTCATGAGTCTGTGTGCAGCAACAATTTCTGCTGCAGACTTTCTTACTGTTTTGCTTACTTTTAAACTCTACTCTTCTCTACTTGGTGCGCATTGATGATACCAAGTAGAGGTCGACCGATAGTGGATTTTGCCAATAACTGATACTGGTGATGGTCTAACTCAGGAAAAAAGCCAATAACCGATTAATTTGTGTTGACGTGGATATATGAAGTGTCAGCAGTCTCTATATTTAGATGCTTCACTGACAATAGATCAAACTTGTTTTCTAAAGTTAAAAAACGGGCTGCTCTCATTCTTTTGGGTGTGTTAATTCCTAAAAATGAACGTGGGGGAAGAGATTAAACAACCTTACTTTGTTGTTCTTACTGCTGTAAATGAGCGTGCTGCTCGACATAGGGCTTCTCCTTGACTCTTTCTGTGCAAAACCTCCACACTGTTGACCACGTGCTGTTTGTGTTTGGCTCGCTGTTAAAAGCCGTCTTTAGCTGTGCAACTCTGAGGGCTGTGAGGTGCTATTTGCTATGTGAACCAAGCACACATGTAACACAACCACACAGAGAAGGTTTGGTCGAGCACCACTCAAAGTAAAATAAACTTCTCCGTGGGAATCGATCAGTGCTCCTCTACCATCAATGGATGCCGATAGTGATAGGAACTAATCTCAAACTGTCCTATCAGTGCCAATCTATCTGCCAGAGCGGTTTATCGGTCGGTCTCTATGACCAAGATTTCATCAGCAGTGCTGCTGAATAATTTTATTTATAAAACTTTAACATCACCAAGTCACATCTTGCCCTGAGTGGCAGTTGATAGGCTCCCATGTCATTACACGCCTGGGCCCACACTGTGGCTATAGCTGACCCCGTACACCTGCCAACATCATCCGTGCTTTGTTCAGCCTGCTGGCATAAATTAAGTTACTAAGTTTTGTCTCCTTCAGCAATGTTGGATGATAAGAAGAAGTGTTGCCCCCAGTGCGGGAGGCACATGGCCAACAAGGACGACCACAAGACTGGTGTCTTGTGTCTGGGACAGAAGCATGCGGAGTTATTGCGAAGTGTGCCTTTTTTTGCCTCTTACGCTCCTGGCTTCCTCTCACCATGCTCCACCATTGAGCCCAGCTCTTCATTCCCACTGTGGTCAGCACAACTCTCCCAATGCCTGCTAGCCCGTGGACAGATGCTGACTTCCCACCTCTCCCTTCCTCCAGCACACCTGCAGGCCAGCACTCACAAAGTATCACGCTGGCCAGCGGGCCGCCTTGACGGGCGAGGAGGAGTATGGTGAGGAGGAGGAAGATGGCACTGGTGACAGCCATGGCAAAGAGAAGACAAAAGGCTGTGAGGGTGCAGAATAATCACCACATAAATATGCTAGTGCTGTAGGCAGTAGGCAAGCTGTATGCCTTATGGAGTGGCTAAAGGGCTGCCATGTTTTGATACGGTTGGACAACACTGCCATAGCTTCCTACATAAACCAACAGGGCGGAGTCTGCTCCCCAGCCCTGAACCAATTGGCAATTGTGTGTGTTGTTATGGTCGCATTGCAGCACTTTCTGCTGTGGATCTCCATTTATGACAATGACTATCACAGAATGACACGCATGCGCACACCTGTGGCCAAAAGACAAACTGTATGTTTTTCCCCGGTCTCACTAATTTAGGAGGTTCTGGACAGATTGAGGGATGCCAGGTTGCAAATCATCCTGGTAGTGCTGTATTGGACATCACAGATGTGATGTGCAGACCTGTGCGCAATGAAGCATGTGACCCCCATGGGCACTTCCACTGCACGCGAATCTCCGAACCAGGTGGAAGGAGAGATTTCTCACCCTTTCCCGCACAAGTGGGAGCTGGTGGCTTGCTTCCTAAATGGGAACGCCTGCTGGGTGAGGGTTTGCCTTTAGTAGCAGTGGAGACAATTCAGAGTGCCAGGGCTTCATTGACCCATTCTCTGTACGCGTAACGATGGCAGGCTTTTACACGCTGGTATGAGGTCCATAATGAGGATCTCACATGCTGTGGTATAGGGATAATTCTGTGTTTCCTTTAAAGCTTGCTGGACAAGGGCTTGTCCCCTTCGTCTTTAAAGGTTTGCTCAGCTGCAGTTTCTGCCTGCCATGTGGAAACTGAGGAAAAACTGGTCGAGCGCCACTCCTTGGTATCTTGGTTCATGAAAACATTAACATCCGCCTGTTAGATGTGTGTTTCCCTGGTGGAATTTAGTAACGGTGCTAGAAGTGCACCACTTTTTACCACTTTAATTTGCCACCAGACAGCTGTTTTTTATGTTTACTGCGTGATTGGGCACAGTAATATATGGAGGGGCTACGGAAGAAATGTAGTGCCAAAATAAATGGCTGTCTGACAGCAAACTAAAGCGGTGAGAAAATCCTAAGTTTAGTATACAATAGAATGGATATTGATTGTCTTAGGTAGGCATTTATAAATGTGGCAAAAATAATAATAAAAGAATCTGCTGACCCCGTCTGCAACAGTTCAATGCCAGCTTTCCCCCTTCTTCTAAAAGTGACACTGCTAATCACTATCATTTATTTAACTATTTAACCTGCAGCTACGTTGCAAATACCCCATTAGATACACATATACAGTACATGTAAATATTTTATCTGGTACAAAAATTATTCTTTTCAAATGAGGCTCCATGACAACAAAAATTAAAGTTAATCTTCTTTCTTTCTTTTCTCAATTGTGGAATTGCAAGGTATGGAGTCTGGTGGGCCATTTTATCAATTCTACATCATGACACTGCCCTTTGTTTACGTTTTGTTTATGTTTTGTGGACATACATTATTTGTCTTTTCTATTTTAATTTAAATTCAATTATAAGCTGTAATATTTTGCTTTTTCACAAAATATGAAGTGAAAGTCATGCAAAAGTTATGGATCCTGCACCTAGCTACTGGTGAAACGAGCTTCAAGGGATTAATATTTTCTAAATTGTTCACAGGTATAATGTCACACATTAGTACCGTAAACAATAAAGCTGTGTTATCCAGGGATGAAGATGGACAGAGCAATGCAACGTCTGCTCTCCAGCTGTTTACTGTTAGCTTGTATGGATCCTTGTTTTAATAGGGGGCAACTTTGTTAAACATCGATCCCTGGCACCCTTGTTGAGTTTGTCTCGGTAAAGTTTTGGCTTATTTTTCTGCTCCTTCTTCAGACTGGTGATCTGGATAACTTAAAACAACTTTATCAAACCCATCCTCCTGTTAGAGATAGCAGCTGCGTACTGTTGTTTACCGTCGCTGTACACCCAAAAAAGCGCGTAAGGGGCGTGTCAACCAAAACAGACGTGACTGACAAAGACCGATAGGTGTACACTTCCTGTTTCCTAAGTAGGGCAGGGTCTCCTCTCCTGCCACTTGTCTGGAAGCAAGATTCTGTTGCTGAGACAGAGACAGGTCTCAAACAAAGTTAATACTTCCTTATTTGTGTGTCTGAAAAATGCCATTTTAGTGTCAGGACGTTCTTAAAAATATGTCTTTGAAAAAAATTAGTCCAATATGTACTTTGTTGATGATGGGGTTAAAGAATTGGTCATAATCTGTGATTATGTTCACTTCTCTCATAAGAATGAATAGACTCAAGACTGCTTCCTGTCTCCTAAAGGGGTGGGACACACGTGTGACACGGTACAGGAAATGATTGTTCAGTGCGCTGTCTTGGTTCCTTAACTGTCTCTGTTCAGGTATATCATAATTCTTTAAAAAATGGGCATCTCAGTCCTAATTTTGGGACTCCTACATATTTGCACTAGTATCACAGAGTGTTTTCATGCTAAAACCAGCTCCTGCACTTGGCATATGTAAGAAGCAGTCAAGACAATTAAGAGTAAGAGCAAATCACAAATAATTCTAAAATGGCTGCTGTTGGCAATCTGCCTCGTAATTAGTTATATTTTAATAATCTTTAGCTTTTTACCTTTTTCTTTTAGCTGTTTTAGTTTAGTAAATTATTGTGGATTCTTGTTTTTGTGTTCAATTAAAACCTGGGAAACTGCAAAGTTTAGCATGAAGTAGTTAATAAATTTGACTGACAGTTACTTTAGCTGGGAACTGAGGAACGTTCCTGTGGAAAAAGTTCAAGTTCTTTTGTCATTAATGACTAACGTAATAGCTTGATGATGCTCATTTTAAGTCAGAACACAAAACAATCTATCCTCCTGTACCTGTCTTTATCTAAGATAGAGATATACTGCCATGCTATCAATCTTGCACTTAAAAGTCGTTTTTTTGTTTATTTTAAAAAAGTCAAATTTAACTGAAACTATTTTAGCTTTTATGAGTACAGAAGCAGAAAGAATTGGATTATTTCCCTCACTTAACAGTTATCATATACCTCATATTATATTATAATTTTATTACAGATTCATCCACTGTATCTACTGTAAGTGCCCTGTGTATTCTGACATGTGCTCTTACATAAATTATTGGTACCCAGAGGTGTCACAAAGTCTTTCTTTTCTTGCAAGGCATAGGTAAATCTCAAATTTTGTCTATGGAACCCCACATCAGGTCTCATTTTAAATCAAAGTGCATTACAAGGTGTTATGAGTCCTGAACAAGCTGAGATATAAGAAGTCTCTATTTGCCACATACTGAGTAAATGATGACGGTGAAACAGGTTGTCTGCTTTTAACCATGAGGAGCAGTTGGCAGCCATGGATCATCTTCAGCTCAAGAGTGCTAACTGGAGAATTCATGGAGGAAACTCATGCAAACACGATAAGAAGATACAACTCCACTCAGAAAGGCTCTGCCACAGCTGGAAACTGAACTTGGCACCTTCTTGCTCTGAGGCAATTGTGGTAACCTCTGAGCCCAGAGCCGCTGTCTTTACGCTTCCGTTTATATTTCAAACAACGTAATAGTGTGTCACTTTTAAAGTTTGTATTTTCACAAAACATTTCACACTTATTTTGTGGGTGTAGTATGGTCATTTCAGTGAGACATTTGCAACCTTTTTTCAATTTTATCAGCCAAATGTTTTACATACATAAGCAGCCTTTATACTTGTCTCCTGTAGTTACTAATATTCTGCAACAGCAAATACATTTTAAAAAAGAAATCTAAAGACCAGTGGCTCATGTTTTGACTTTTGAATCACCAAAATGAGGAAACGAGGTAAATAATGACTCTGAAAAATCTAAACAAGCTATAAAATGCCGATCTTAGATGTGACGTTAAACTGATAACATCTTTCATTTGTTTTTATTAATTGCCACTGTTGTAACACAATATCCACTAATAACATTAAACTGTTTCATGGTAATGTTTAGTTTCTGGTTAAGAATAGGCAAAGGATATGGTCTTGGTTTTGAAAAAGTCAGCAGAAAGCATTTAATTACATTCAACCACAATCTTTAACGTAACTTTACCAAAAAAAAAATTTTTCTAAAAACCGTATTATTCCAGGGTGTAGGCCTGCAGTTGATCATGTGTGTCAGTTTTGTATGATGGGATAGATTTGGCCGTAACAGAGAAATGGCTGACTTTTGCATGATGTCCTTTCAGCCTGTGCAAAATACAGTCGAGTCAGTTGCTGAGCTGTGCAGGGAAACAACCGTTAGCCGAAGAGGAGCAGATGAGAATAACAATCCCATAAAAAGTGCATCTCACACAGAAAGAGCTTAAACATGCTGTAAGGTCTGTCTTTTGAATAAGCAGGTCATTTTTATAATTTGTGTTTATGAACATTTGAGTGTTTGTACGATGGAAGAGGCTCTAGTCGTGTTTAATGTTGCATTTAATCTTTCACTTGTAACTAAATCATTTACAAGTAAAATATAATTGCAGCTATTAAACGCAGTGAAAATCAGATTTATCTCTCATATAGGCCCAAATATTATACACAAGATATTTTATAGATCAGCTTCATAAATCGCTTTATTTGAACATTTAATTTTAAAGAGAGATGAGTTTTGGCATTTTAATGTTTATTCATCTTATTGGATAAATGTAATTAATGCTTATTTATTAACTGACTCCTGTCCTGTCTTACTGTCATTTTAAAAAAAATGAAACATTCCTGCTTGGTGGGTTAAGCTGAACCAAATAAAACAACACAAATCAAAACAAAGAAAAAATTTACTGTAAACTAATTTCAGGTTAGTTTTTTGACAATAGAGTCTCACATTCATTTAATGTCATTTTGCAACACAAGGTTGCACAATGGGCCCCTCATTTTAAATATGAATACATGAAAATATGGAGGCATGCAAATTTAGCGTTTAGTGGCACAATATGTAAGTGAATTTCAAGTCTGTATATTTGTTTTCATCCATTCTGCATGTAAGAAAGATTTGGCAAAAAAACTACAAAGATGACAGCAGAAGAAATGACTTAGATTGAAGAAGTTGCTTGTTTTTTATGTCCAGGACATGCAGAACATCATTAGCATTCATTTCTAGAGTTTCATTATCTGCAGAGTTGGATGATAAATCTCTTTTAAAGCTTTTGCCTACAGACTGTTTAGCTATGTAGTCGTTACTGTAAGAAAAGAAAAAGAGGAAAACAGAAAACAAAACAAAAGAGGACAGTATTGTAATTTATGCTTTTTCTCCATTAGAAAAAAACTGTATACTGACCACTAACTCTCTATCCAATCCAACTCAAACCCCTGTAACAAGCTAAGGTAGTAAAATGTGGATCAGTTGTGGATGTTTGACCAACATTATAGCAACATTATTCAAAAGGACAATCTTTGTGAAATGTTTCATGTTTTATGAAAAATGAGTTCCACTCATAAAATAACAATAATACTTTACAGCCTTTAATCGACTTGTTTATATCGAGGAACCTCTTTATTTGTGTGTCTGTGTCAGTACATGCCTCATTGTAAAACCATAAATTTTCGGGTGTGTGTGCCGTGTGTATATATAAGCTCCACATGTGATAACATTCTCCCGTTTCTCTTGGTGGAAATATTTATGTGAAGTCCTCATTTGAGCATACAGTTCAAACAGACAGGGTCCGGTGTTCTTCCCCCCTTTTTCCAGACACAGCAGCCTCCGGGGGGCCGGCCTATATAAGACGGAGCATTGTGAGCATGACCCACACCTGCCCTCTTCCCTGCCCCAGAATATGTGTGTTTATATTGATACTGGTTTCCATGTTCCATCAACTCACTCCTGTAGCTCAGAGATATTTATTTTTAGCAGGTAAGGAACAATTTTAGAACTGCTGTCATATGTAAATACTTGTGATCCATCACAGGTGTTTCATCCTCCATAGAGAGAACACGAAGTCTGATGATGTTAAAAGAGAAGACACTGAGAAGGAATCAGTTCTGCAGTTGTCTGTAGAAAAGAGTATTTAGAGAAACTAATCCCTACAACAACTCAAACGATCACATAGAGCAGGGTTGTTACTTGAACTCGGCATTTCTGATGTAAATATTTCGGGTCATTCACCACCAGCCTGATTGTGTTTATACTTATGTGATCTTTGTGTGACTTTATGCCAAATTTGTCATATGAAGCTTGAGGAACTGAAACTTAAACACTCTCTTTAAATCTCCTAAGAATTCAAAGTTTTTTTCCCTGCAGCGACAGCAATGGGTTTTATATGCGTGTGATAGCCAGAGGTTTGTGGAAATTAAAAGAGAGCTAATAGGACATTTAAAACTGGACTTAAAAGGTGAGAGAAATGACCCCAAATCATAAATATTTGCAAGGCAACAGTATAGCAGGTGCAGAGTTTCTTGCTTATTTCTCTGCCCCCAAGTGGCCAAAGTATCAATTACATGTCTTTAAGCTAAGTTATTAAATTCACCTTGTAGAAGTTCTTGAAAACAAAGTCAGCTTATCCTTTTTTTTTAAAGGCCTAATTTCTACATTTAAATTTACAGTGACTCACAGTCTTCCTCCTCAGGTTTGAATGGTGAATTTGTTTCTTGGCATAGCTGTTGGGAACTGATCATAGAAAAAGCATGAAATCTGCAGGAGTGTGTATTGTGTTACCAAGCGCTTGTGTGGGTGTATGTTGCATGCAACACAAACAAAACAGGGCCCGGCTTTTTAAACATTGCGACATGATGCTGTTAGTGGTCAAAACACTTTAACACACATGGGAAAAACTTATACCGCACATTTCAAACATCCTAACCACCTATAAGTGATCAGCAGCCACAGTGAAAAACCCAAGGAATTAATTCCGGTTACATCCACTGTTCAGGATGACTGTATTTCTAATGCCTGGCAAAGGAAAAGAGGAAACCCATGTAACCCCATTTCATCTCAACACTTCATCATCAGCGACATAATACTGTCTGAAAATTCAATTATTTTGAAAGGTATGCTCATGATTTCATAGATGTCAGCAGTCTGCACACAATGGCCAGAAACGACCTCTGAATGAAAATTGCACACCTTTTAAGTAATGAACTGAGCTGCTCTCTTTGCTGCGAAATCTATTAAAGTATGTTTTGTTTACTGCCGTGACCTGATAGGCCGGGGCAACAGATGTTACGTACTTTAGCAATTAAACCACTGGGCCAAGAACAACAACAAATGGAAAGTTTCTTGGAGCAGCTAATGTCTTGATGACCAGAAGCTGTGATAAAGTTACTGGTCATGCTGTCTTAGAACACATCAGCTGTGATTTTTCAGCAAAAAAATATATTTTGCCTGTTGGTACTCATTGACTCTGCACGCAGACTCTTGACCTACACATTTACTACTTTAAAGTCCAGTAAGTTCATACTGTTTTTATTGACAAACTCAGATTCTTTCATTTATAAATGCAAACATGTCTTTTGGTCATGACACAGAGGACTCCATGGGTTCCATCTTGTTGTGTGGTAATGCATCTTAAATGTGTGCATTTTTATCATTAACATAGCCTGCAGAGGGAGATCATGTTAGGATAGTAGCTTATAATAACATTGGGATAGAACTGCAACTGACACACCTGGGCACTGTGCAGAGGTACATACATGCTGCTTATACAGTGTACTAGTACACACACTGGTGAAAATATTGTTATGTCGACAAAAATATACACTCTCATGATGAGCAGTGGTGTGTGTAAAAGGGAAATTGTATCATCTATGGTCAGACAATAAAGGTTTCTCTTCTTATTGTGGACTTAAGCTACCTTTGAGTTGACTCAGGGCAGAGACTTTGCGATTTTCCAGCTCTGTGTCCTCACTGTGAAAAACCATTTTCACCCAAGTGTTCTGATCAGAGGGAAGCATCTTGTCTGAATGCAACAGTCTCATGCAAACAATAGACTCTTCTTTCGTGGGGGTGCTGCTGTGGGCCAAGCAGGCGGCTCACTTTAGAGAGCAAAGTTCATGTTGGACTTGAACCAAAGCTTGATCTTGATGTATAGCTCAGTGGTTGAAGACGGAAAAATGTCCCACAGGCCTCACCCTGATCCACAGAACTCATTCTTTCCTTATTGCTCTGATTAGACCTCAGTGCGGCAGTGCTGACTGAATGCCAGCTCTTTCCTCCCTCCAGGTCCGTGCTTAGAAACTACAGCCAAGTCACTGGCAGTAAACTAAAACACACTGTCTCTGTTGTTGCACAAACAAAAGGAACATTCTGTTATTACAAGATGTTCATTGTATATTAATTTAATGTTGTTTTACATTTTGTCCAGCTATGTATTCATGAGATCTTTATTTTTTAAAGTCATAGAACAATCAAAATGATTTTTCTTTTATTATCATTATTCGATCATTGTTGCTTAGTGATGGTGTCTAATAAGTGACCACAGTCCACGGTACTGTAAAAGGGTATTCTATTGTATTCCCACAGTTCATTTTATTTAACTTTTTTGGAAGTATTTCACACAGTAAATTGTATTTATCTTAAATCTCTAGTGCCGACAGACAGGCCACAATTGTAACCATATATATACATTTCTATTTTTTTAACCATAACAAAGTAATCATTAAAAGAATGATAGGCTACTTCGTGTCTATAGCCATTACATGTTATGTGTTAAAAGTATATTTCATCTTAATATTTATAAAGCAGACAGATTTACTATGTGGCAGAAAAATGCAAATGAATTTTATCAAATTTTTGAACCAGGAACAAAAGCACTTGTGGTGTCTCTTTAACATTTTTTTTCCTTCTCTCTAAACTACATTGGAAGGAACCAAAGATTTTGTTAAGTTGTGGGGAGGGGAAGCAGAGGGGGGGTTCAGAGAACCAGGCAGTGAGAGGGGGGATGGTAGCGACATGCTTTGGAGAAAATCTGGAACCTATAAACTTGGGCAACTTCTATGACAAGAAGCGAACGTCACATCGGCTTGATTTGGTTGGCTGTAAGACACACCTTTGTCTCCGCCTTGTCCCCTTGATCGAACCAATCGCTAAACATTCAGTCTTCCTGTTGTTTTGAGCTCAGCTGTCCGAAAACGTTCTGTGGACCAATAAGTGAGTTAGATGGGTGGGCAGCTGAAAGTTTTATGGTTCCCTCCCTTTAAAAAAGTCAGAATCAGGTTGCTGTTATTTCACATGCATCTACAGGAGAGGGACATGAAATCAGTCCGGTTTGCCAATGCAGTGTAGACTGAGTGGAAGGAAATCCCTGGTCTGTTTTCACACATGGGGATAAAGAAGCGCCGTGGAAATCAAAAAGTGAGTAATGGTTACTCACGTATTTTGGCTTGACATGTTTGGATGTGACCAAGTGTAAAGCTGATATCTGTTGGAAGAGAACAAAACAGCAGCA
Organism: Naso minor; assembly: GCA_029874875.1. Taxonomy (NCBI): domain Eukaryota; kingdom Metazoa; phylum Chordata; class Actinopteri; order Acanthuriformes; family Acanthuridae; genus Naso; species Naso minor. Next base: position 6,827,969 of record JAQFJB010000002.1, on the reverse strand, counting down.
GGCTTGAGAAACACAAAACGCAACAGAGGGAGTTCCTGAAGACAAACAGGAGAGTGGAAAATTGTATCAAAGAAGCAGAGAGGAGCGAAGAGACGTACGGGAGAAATTCAGAGGAGTGAAGCATTGAGAGTCACGTAAAGGAGAGAGAAGACAGAAGAAAAACGTGGCCAAGCATGAGAGAGGAGGAGCAGTCTAAGGATGACAACCCTGAGGGAGGGGTGGTTTCCAGCAAGCAGAACACAGGACGACCACCTTCCAACGCCTGTCCTGTGCTTGTAGCAACACCAGGGATCATGGGGCATAAACGTCAGATGGGTTCACATATCGAGGATCAGGTAACCCTAGTTACTCCCACCACATCAGCAGATGATGGCAAGGTCAAGTCAGGGGATGACATCCAGATCTGCACCCCAGCTGGACCCAAAAGACTTAAGAGGAGTCCTCAGCATCGTTCACCGTCCCTCTCTCCTGTCCCTGGTCCAAGTCCTGGAACTCTCTCAGCCCTTGAGGACCCAAATGGCCAGCGGGCGATCGCCAACATCCGAGAGCGCCAACGGACACAATCTCTCAACGAAGCCTTTGCCTCATTGCGTAAAATAATCCCAACGCTCCCCTCTGACAAACTGAGCAAGATCCAGACTCTTAAACTGGCATCACGCTACATTGACTTTCTGTACCAGGTTCTGCAAAGCGATGACATTGACAATAAGCTGGCTGGATGTAACTACCTGGCCCACGAGAGACTGAGCTATGCCTTCTCTGTGTGGAGGATGGAGGGGGCCTGGTCGACCATGTCTGCTGGACACTAGCCTCACTTGAAGGCGAGGTTTGTCTTTTGACTGCCCCTCCTTAAACATACAATGAATTCCACGTGACTGGAAATATTCTTACTTGACAGAGAAGGCTGAGGAATCCTTGAAACCGTGTTTGCTCACCAGTGGACTCACACCTCAACTTAGATAATCTGTTTGCCTCAATAATGATGGAAAGACTGCTGAGAAGAGATTCTGACTTGGAGCAGCAGACAGAGCTGTTTTTAAGCCACAACCTTTCATGAAAATTGTAGTTTTAATTGTTGT
>JAQFJB010000002.1:6795860-6806245 GCA_029874875.1 Naso minor | reverse complement strand
GAGCAACGCGTTTCGCTGGTAGCTTGTGAGCCTGAGGAAGCTACCAGCGAAACGCGTTGCTCCACAATAAATTACAAGATCCCCACAACTCCAAGTCTAGTGTGCGGTATGTTTTCATGTTTCTAATAGGTCTATCAAACAGTGTTTCCCAAACGTAGGGTCGGGACCCAGAATGGGTCACAAAACCTTTTCATTTGGGTCACCAATTAATCTTTTCTACAGTTTTGTTCAGCTCAGATGCTGCATGCCTCCCAAACAGAAGGTACATACAAAACTGCATGTGCACATTTATGTTTATGTGTGTGTTTGCATAATTTATGATATTTCATGGGTATTTTAAATCCATGGCTGTTGTGTTTTTTTATCAGGTGTTTATTATGCAGATTTTATAGGAATCTATGATGTATTTTAATGCTAACATGACTTTTGGATGTATTTTAAATCCATATGTTTACATTTGTAATGTTTATTGGATCTCAATAATACAAATAGAGCACATTTCCTATCGAGACTATACTACCAAAATTATTACAAAAGTAAGTTATATAGTGCACCTGCGTTTAAACTGAATTTTATCATTAATAATTTAAACAAGGCAAACAATCCACCACAACCACTGCAACAGCTGGCTGCCTTCAAAGATCTTTATCTGGATGTGCAGAATGACGTGTGCTCATCTTAGTTTAGCTTCTCACCTTTAGTTCTCCTTTGGCGACTCTGAAGGCCAGCTCAACCACGCTGCCTGCAGCCATGCGTGATGCTGTAGAGGTGTGTGACTCATTCCACGTGGTGTCATTATCAACCTACACACAAATGATGGAGGACACTAAGTGATGAACAAACAAACAGCAACTGGCATGAAAGTATAATAGCTGGTACATGAAGCCTGACTTTGTCTGAACTCCCTCTGGGACAATGAATAACCACCCACCCAGCTGTGACGCAAAAGTAAAAGTGTCATTTTTAGTGTCTCTTTTTAAGTCCAGAGCTATACTGCTTGTAATTTTTCTTTCCATTGTATTTTTTCTCCCCCTCTGTTTGTTCACAAACTGGCATTACTGTCCATCTGGCTCGGACAATGAAATCTGAGGCATTTCTTTTATCCCTGGTCATGCACATGTTGTTCCCATTAGCCTGACTTGTCATGGTCCGACACGGACTGTCAGGCAAACGTTGGGCCAAGCCAACTCTCTTTTCCTCTTTAATATCCTGTCTTTCTTGTAATTTTCTCTTGCTTGACTTCAGTGCTTTTCTTTGAAACCGTATCGTCTTTCATCAACGCAGTGATTGTGTTATATTGTGTCTCTTTCATTAAAAGCTTTGGAGAATGACAGTAGGATCGAAAATAGAACTCTGTGTGTGTGTGTGTGTGTGTGTGTGTGTGTGTGTGTGCGTGTGTGTTTATCTCTTACCCCAACGCCCCCACATGGTAACATGACAAACATCCTTTGAGAGAGCATTCCTGAGGAAACAGAACACAAAAATCACTGTATATTTATACATTAACACAATTACAGTTCTTTTTTTCCAATATAATTCTTTTATGCCACAACAGTTAATGAAAAGAAAAGTCATATGGTGACCTGGCGCAATCAAGTGAATTAAAAGTATTCATGGCATGAGAAAACTATCTGTAATGATCACATGTTTGTTATTTCTTTATAACTTCATGAACTGAGTTCAAGGACAAAAATTTGAATAGAATTTTTGTCAGGATTGTAAAATAAAACTTTATGATAAAGCTTTAGTTCTAATATTTGAAAGAGGCCAACATCTGGAACACTGGTTGGTACTGATGTTCCCGATCAAATCCACTCCATAAAAAAAAACGTCTTTTATGTTCACTGTTAAAAGCACTTGAAAGTGTTCTGAAGTGACATGGTTTGGCTTGGAATTAAGGAAACAAATGTACAAATCAAATCTATCAGTCTAGGGTGACGCATACCGGCCAGTTTGCGGTTATCCAGTTTGAGTCTGTTGAGCGGGTTGGTGCCGTAGAGCAACACATGGCGCTCTGTGTGGACAGACTGCAGCTCCTCCAGCGTGGCTTTACGCCCTCGAATACTCTGCATGAACAAAACGTTTTCATTTGACTCTCTCATCTCAAAACTGAGATGCCGTAGAAAGAGGCGATACACCTTCTTGTGTGTGTGTGTGTGTGCATGTGCCAGCCTTGTGTCGTACCTCACACTGCCCCCTCAGGCCTCTCTCCTGAAGTCGGGACCAGATGCTCTGTATCCTCCCAGCATGTTCTGGGTGACTGCTGTTGTCTCCACATGTACACTGGTGCTTCAGCATCTGAGAATCATACACCAAACCTGCACACACACACACACACACACACACACACACACACACATATATAAAAACCACAGCTGTTCTTAACATAGTGTCATATTGTCACATTGTTTCATATGAAACATATTCAATGGACATGCACAGGAAATCAAACCCTTTTTATTTTATCAGATGAGGTGCACCATTCAGGCATTCAGAAGAGTTTAAACTCATGCAGGTATCACAAGTTAAATACACAATATGCAATGCCTGCCACTAGGGGTCTCTCTTTCAACACACTGAAAACAACAGGCGTAGTCATGAGGATGACGGCGTAGCGTGGGATTGTGGTATTTATGTATTTAATTGTTGAACAGCCACCAGTACAGATGAAAATCTATCTAAGAGACTCAGGCAGAGATGTTTACAGATGAGGAAATGTCTTAAAGTTTTATTCATGTTATGTTTAGTCACAATCCCGATTTCCTTTCCTTACTCCCTGACTGGTGTTACCCTGGAAGTTAGCAAGGCAACAAAATGAAACGCACTGTAACCTTACATAAAATTACAGATCTCACTGGGTTTAAACATTGTTGGAAACATTTGAGGATACTTTAAGTACACAGCTCAATGCCACATACAACACTTTTGAAACTGCACTGCTTTAGGCTTTAACTAAACTGCAGTGTCAGTCAAGTTTATATGTCATTATAAATCTGACTCAAAGTTGGCCTTTATTTCATTTTTTTATACTTATTCTAAATTTTCTTTGAATTTCTTTTTTTGGGGTTTGTTTATGAGTGTGATCCTCTGGGTGAGCCATTTATTTTTGATTATCCTTCACTTGTTGCTGGTTGGTGCATGGTGCCACTAGCTATGAAGCATGTGAAGTATAATTTTATGTCCATCTATTAGTATTATTAGGCCTTTGTTAGACAGCTTTAGGTGAGACATGACCTGAAATCAGAGAGGGAGTTGGGCTAAATAAGGATTTTGCAATTATTCAGTCAGTATCTAAAATCTTAAGCAAAGTAATAATGCATATCTAATAGAACATATAAGCATGTGCGACTCACCAGTGGTGAAGCGTGGTTTGCTGCTGGTCTCCTGGCCGGCCAGGCTCAGGGGTTTCTCAGGCAGGGTGAGAGAGGTGGAGGCGGGGGATGACTGCGTACGTGACAGGGGACGATGGACACCCAACCCACTGCCAACCCCGCCACCACCGCGCAACATGGGCACTGCCAGGGTCTCCATCTGTCGATGCAGCTGCTGCAGCTGCTTCTGCTGTTCCCATAGCAACGACTACAGACAAAATGGGGGTGATTGAGATGAAACACATTCAATTCAAAGGTATCATTCAAAGCGAATATCATAAACACAAAAGAAGACAAAGTGTTAAAGAGGCACAGGGTTTTATTTCAAACTAAAGAGAATTTCTGTGCTTATTACTTTCAGTTCTGCATATGCGGCCCATATGTATGCATTTTGGCATTCAGCAGTACGTCCCTCTCAAACTCACCCAGTGATTTGTATTCTAGGCTAATATTTAGTGTTTGAAGTCACAAAACTTCCTCCAGCTTAATGTCAATACAATCTGGGATTTATGTGGCTCTTCTGATCTGACCTGTACCATCCTGAGCAGCCTGGGGTCCGTCACTGGCTAAAATCACTGTTTTGAATCTGGAGGTAATTTTGACTCTTATCTCCTCCTTTAAGTAAAGTTCGAAAAATCATTCGATCATGTTTTTTACAGCTAAAACTGAAAACATCACTGACAACTGTTTTTCAGTACTGAACTGATCTGAATGTTTGTTGTTGTGACAAAGTTCTGACAAAGCCTGACTCCTGACTTTGTGGTTTGTCTGAACAGTTTTGTGAGAGAGTAATAACTTAGCTTACAGTACATGCACCCTGTCATCAAACACTGAAATAACCACTTTGATGTAATGAGTAGTTGTCAAACCAAAACCATGAAACAGCAACAGGAACCAAGCAATTACAAGGGTTAGGACGCCATCTACAGGACAGCTGGATGAAGAGCAGGTGCATGTTTTACCTTCTGTGTGTGTATGTGTGTGTTCGCATGTATATCTCATGTGTGGAAGTGTGCTGTGTTTTCCAACCTGGTTCAATATGAGCGCATGCTGCAGGTTCATTTGCTCTTCCTGGCTCTTAGATGCCGTTGGCTCCACCTCCCTCAGAGACTCCGCCCTTACTCTGCTCTGATAGGTTGGTTCTGTGGGGGATGTAGCGCCGCCATCCTCTGAGTCCATATCCTCAGACGGGATCTGATGCAATCTGGGCTTCTCGCTGGACTTAGACATCAGCTGCACATGCACATACACACACACATAAGTGTAAATAAAATGCACAAGCAGATAAGAAAGTGCCTAAGTCACAGCCTCCTACTTCCGGGCCAGGGGACCTTAATTTGGAAAAAATATGAACAGTGGAGCGAGAAATTATTGTTTGATCCCATTTGGCTTGAGCCCTGATTTACACATACGATGGTTGGCAATTTAAAAGATAATTTTTCATGTAAAGAAAGTTTGTTTGTTTGTTGTCAAACAGTAAAGTAAAACAACGTTTTTTGTGAGATCGCTCAGTGAACTTCACGTCTCGTCTCAGACAATATACGTCATCAGTACCAACATGGCCATTAGCTTGGCAGATTTCACCATTTGACGACAAACATAGACTTTCTTCACATTAAAAAAATTATCATTTCAATTGATGAACATCATATGTGTAATTCAGAGCACAAGTCAAACAGGATCAAAAAGTAATTTTACTTTTCCCATTGACTTTTGTTCATATTTTTCTGTACTAAGGTCCCATGGGGTCTTCTGCAGGGGGTATGGCTTAGGCAGTCTATATGTGTTGGCACTCATTTCTTTGGATGTAGACAAGATGGCACCAGACAGCAGACAAACTTGCAAACAAACAGAGGAGTTCATAAAATGCTGCTGTGTTGCTGATGTTGTCCATTGGCGTTTTCATTAGCTTTTAACAGTCAGCTAAGGTGACGATCTGATATGCTGACTAACCTTTTGCTCTAAAAATCCTGTCGCAGTTACCACAAGTTAAACTTAAATGCTATCCAACTATGCTGACGTGGATTAAACAGGAGGGGAATAAGTTTAAATATGAGGAGCTGAGTGGGAAAAAAATGCTTATTATCTTATGCAATGTGGAAGTTTGTGGAAGCAGCACAGACTATCTTCTAAACTTTGTTTATGAAGGAAGAATTCTCAGTACAGAGAATTCTTCAGTGGCCAAATTCAAAATGCAGCCTTGAAATAGTTTTACTTTTCCTTCTGTAGACGAAGTGCCACAATATGCTCTAGAGAGGTCTCCATAAGGTTTTTTTTTACATCTGACTGTTGCATTAACGATACCTCCAGAGACTTTCTTCTTTTTAACAAACTTTAAATCTTTTACCAGGAGCCTGACTTGAACAAGTTTTCCAGGGTGCAGCTTTAAGTCTGACGCGATGTAAACGTGGCATAAGGCAGCAAAAATGTCATTCCAGGTCTGTAATTACAGCCTAAGAGATGCCTGTATAAATATAAATGGCCAAGAGGCGGACTTAATTTGATTTTCTGTTATCACCGGCTACATCTACTTCTCTTACACTGCAAAAAAACCAAAACAGATGTCTTTCAATGTCAGGACCCTTACAACCATAAATAGAATATGGGTGATGTGGTCAAGGCGAACTCAAGCATAGGGACGGATTAGAACTGGAGATTAAAAACAAAACAAAACTGTCACGAGCAGGCCCAAACGGATTCTGTGCATTTTTTCCTGTTTTCAGCAGTGATCTAATTTGAAAATCAGTGAAATTCTGCGAATTTTTTTTCCCTTTCCATGTGATGGACAGCATTGGTCTGAGATGACAAAGGTTGTTTTTGAGTGTAAATAAGCACTATTGTTACATTAAAACAAACTGAAATGACCTCAAGCAAGTTGAAATTAATATTGAGAAGATTTTCGTGCAACATTTATATTCGTACACGGAACAATTCAGTGAGGTTGGCAGGCCCAAATTACAAAAGAAATTAAATTCCTCTCTCTCATAGTCTCTCTTTGCAGTTTATTTTGGTGTTAGTTGCATAAAGTCTGAGCTCGCACTATAACTGATGTGTTTACAGAGGTGATACCAGAGCATCTCTCTCTGCACAGCATATCAGACTGACAGTAGACGAGAGGGGAAGAGTGACGGTATATTGTCAACTCCTTATTTGACTGCCAATGGTGTTGTTTTCTCAGATGATTAGAAGCAGAAGTATAAAACAGGCCTACTAAAATGGGTTTCCAAATAGGCGGCCTGCCCAAGTAAAGCAGTGTGGGTAACACAGCGACTGTCACACACATGCATAAGGGGGTGAAGGTGTGTGTGTTAATGTTCATAGTTTTACAAGCAGCACGTCTGTTTATTTAAAATCTGCAGGAAATCTGGAGAGATGTCATCGGCATTCTTGCGGGCGCAGATTCTGCGTGGGCCTGTTCATGAGGTAAAAACCCTAACTGGTTGTGGCAAGGCAAGAATGTTCAATAATAACAGACATCATCACCTTGAGCACCACAGCGTCCCACCTAGAGTGTTCAAGCTGTGCAATGGAGCTCTCTCCCATTCTCCACTCTATTTCAGGAAGTCTAGAGGACAGCATCAATATTAACCCACTGGAAAACACACACCATCATACCAGCACCCAAGAAACCCCTTCCTCCAGAAGCCAACCACTAACAACCAGTCACAGTCACTCCAGTAATCACAGCAGTCACACAAGTGCCTGGAAAAACAGATTCTCAACACCATTTTGCCAGCTGTCAGCCCACAGCTGGACCTGCACCAGTTTGCCTACAGGGCCAGATGAGGAACAGAGAGCGCTGTGGCATGTCTCCTCCACTCCTTTCTCCAACATCTGGAATCGCGAGGCAACTTCACTTCAGTCCCATTTGCTGACTTCAGCTCTGTCTTTGACACAATTCAACACCGCCAGATGACCGAGAGATTTCACCTTCTTTTCATCTCCTAGTTATCATCCACTGGGTTCACAATTCATCAGCAACAGACCACAGGCGGGAAGAAAAGGTGCATCATTACCACAGCGGGGCTCTCCTGTGTCCTGAGTCCTTTCCATTACACACTCTACACATGTGAAGAGACCAGCTTTTCACCGATCACCTGATACTTCAAAAACTCTAATGACACCGCCATTCTCTGGAAACTCAATGATAATAACTCTGTTGCAGCCCATCAGCACTCCATCTCTCACTTCCCACAATGGCGCACTGACAGCTACCTTCAGCTGAATGTGACAAAAGAAGTTGTCACTTGCATGTCGAACACACCCCATAGTGGACTGAGCTCGTTCTTCACCCATGGCAACAACTTCAAATAACTTGGACTCGTTGGACTCATTATAAAATATTTACACAATTTGATTAACACATCACAGCTATCTCGCAACTATTCTAACTACGACTCCATTGTTGTGTTCAAAACCATTTCCCTATCGTGGAAATAGTGCAGTATGTGTGTGTGCCATTTTATTGTAGTGTTCGAATTCTTAGTGGATAAATTTCATTCACCATATAGTGCAATATAAAATACCAACAACGCACAACAAATTTCAATGTATATACAATGTACCTTACATTTTATTCCCGTACCACAATGCAATGCGGACATGTATTTCCAAAGAAGAAGAAGAAAGTAGGGTTTGCTAATGCTAGTTAGCATGTTAGCTAATAGAAGTTGGTTGGTAAATTAACCACAGACATTTTAATAAATGCCTGAAGCAAGTTTGCCTTCCACTCCACCTGTGCCGAGAACCAAAAGCTTTACCAAAAGTAGCAAAACATACAGAGGACTTATATTCTAACAGCTAATGGCTAAATTAGCCATTAGCTCGTGAGTTTGTGAACTATTATAGTTACTGTGGGCTATTACAGCTTGCGATCAGGACACAGGACCACAGCTGACCAGCCAAACATTAACATCATTGGAATTTCACCAGTTTATTTGGGATTTAACATGAAAAAACTACCATGCAACATCAACACAAGCCTAACATATTTCAGTACTGTACTCCTATGTGCTTCGTTTGTTTACATGATGCTGGGCGTGCCTGCTTGCGTTGCACATATATCCGGTGCATCTACTGACGCAATGATGAGATTTTCTATGCAGTGTCTGAAATGTCATCCGGTCATTCTCTATATAGTTCACTATATAATAAACACTATATAGGGAATCGTAAGTGAGTGAATGAGCAAACGATTTCAAACACAGCATATGTTGTACACAGAGCCCACTCTCCTGCTCCTATTCAACCATCCTGCTGTACCACATTAAAGTGATATTTCACCACAAAGTTCAGTTTTGTTGATCAAGTATTCACCCTTAGATGTCCTTCCTTTCCTTTCTGCCCCAGTCATTTTCATTAGCTTACGAGTTTGGAATAACTTTTTTGTAGTTTTTAAGAAAAGAACAAAAGGATAAGTGAATGAAAATGGCTGGTGCAGCGGGGAAGGAGTTTTTGCAGTATTTGATGGAAACATATTAATTTTAGTCAGAGTTCCCCAAAACTGTAACCTGTGACACAAAACATCACACCAAACGTGAGTTTTGTCACAAATGTTGCACAGATTTGAGCATGTGTCTGTGAGTGGACATCAACAAATGTGAGCTGGAATAAAGGCAGGTGCATTATTGTGACAAAGTGTATGTTTGATGTGTTGTGTAGATCTGCATGTTGCTGATTGTGAGAGCAAATCCCCCTGTGGGATATCAAAGACTTTCTACCTTTGTTGTTTTTATGACTAGATGAGTGTGTGTCTTCACTTCCATACCTTGCCCAGGTGGGTTTGCTGTTTGAGTCTCTCCAGTAGTTGTGTGTTGTGCTGCTGTTGGAGGAGATGCGTGTGAAGGGCCCGTGGGCTCTGGGGGAGGGGCTCCGAGCGTGTTCTGCTCAGGGGCTTGTGGGGCTGCGCGCCTCCAGGGGCCAGGTGATCTAACTGGGGAGCAAACTGTAGCGGGACTGGGTCTAAACCTGGAACTGGCACAAGTGATAGAGGAGCGTTAAAATAATTAGTTTCATGTCTACACACATACAATTTATGATTTATTTCGCCATATTCATTTCAGTTTGATAATATATGTAAGATGTTTCATGTTGATGGAGAGGTAAACCTACTAAACCAAGAGAAACAGACAAGAACAGGTGGGTGTCAATATCATTCTAAATGTGACCACTTGGTGGTGCTATTACCTTTCATACAATCAAATCAAAAGACCTTCATGAAACCACTGCATCTTTGAAGCTGATCAAGAAATACATTTACATTTGTTGCTATTTGGTTGCATGTATTTTACATATTTGTGTGTCTTTTTATGTATGCAATCCTAGACTGAGATGTCAAACAGTTACAGAATGTAATAGTAAAAAAGTAAATCCTTGTCCGCGTTTCAATATTTAGAGCACTTCCACATTCATGTACATGTTTATAGAATGACTGTGTGTGTGAGTGTGTGTCTCACCAGTGAGTAGCGGTGTGTGTACCAGTCCAGAGGGCTCCAGGATGATGACAGGCAGGTGTGGGTTCAGCTGCCCCGCCTGATCCTCTCTGCTCAGGGGGAGGAATACGGGCGAGCCTCCAGCTGTGACCACTGGCACCCGGCCGACTTTCAGAGAGGACAGCTCTCCTTCAGCCTGCACGCAGACAGTTAAACAGCTTTATAGCCTCAGATGATATGCTATGTGGCATGGTATCACTGCTCAGAGTGCAGCATAGATAAATGTATATTTTGCAGCAGGGTAAAGAAGTTTAAACATTTTTGTTGAGAGAGATGTGTTAAAAAAACTCTCAAGCTACTTAAATTTAGATATACAGTCCTTGTAAGTACTGATGTCATAGTGAAGCAGCTTTTTTAAAGCACTGTGCTTCCTTTATTTAATGTACTTCCTGTTCAAAACAGGATATTGTGAGAGGTAGGCATTATTTTATTCATTCATTTACTTCACTGAGATTTTTTACGAAATGGGATGTTGTGTTATGTGAACGTTGTAAGTTAACCGCATAGTCACTGCATGTTAAAA
>JAQFJB010000002.1:6759597-6770307 GCA_029874875.1 Naso minor | reverse complement strand
CATATGTGTAATTCAGGACACAAGTCAAAACAGGATCAAAAATAATTTTCCCATCTCATGTTCATATTTTTTCTGAACTGAGGTCCTGTGGGGTCCACTGAAGGGGGCGTGACTTAAGCACTGTTTTAAAGCTGGAGCAGGCAACGTCTAGAAATCCAGCTAGGTGTAGCATGAGACTGCTAAGGATCACCTGGAAAAGTTATTATTGAATTTTTGCCCAATGACCCAAATTGCCTGCCCAAGCTTTAATGGAGATCTTACGTCAGTGACAGTTCTGCATTTCAAAGCCATACAAGCGAACAACACAGTCAGAGAATCTCAGTGGTCAGTTTGTTGTGACTTTTGAGATTTCTTCCTCTTTCCACATAATATGATCCGATGAATCAAATGTTATTGGGTCTCTTTGTCTCCAAACTGCCTTGTAAAATTACAAAAATGGAGATCATTAGAGCCCTGTAAGAGCTGCCAGTGGGTATTTAGTTAAACGGGTTTATTATTGGAGAAAAACAAAGCCAAATCATCCATTTTAATGAAGGGAAAAGTTTAAAAAAATCATGACACTAAATGCTAAACAAGAGAAAAACTGCATCACACACTCAGTGACAGGGATATAATTGGAAAATGTTTGCTTAAAACTCCACAAATCAAAGCTTAAAATTAGCATTGTGTGAAATCACAGGTCTGCTAATCTCATTTATTGGTTTTACAGTCAAGCCCGTAAACTCGTGTGGACCCCGAGAAGAATAGTCTTCGCTACGATGTGACTAATGAGGATCTGTAATAAACAATACACAACAATAAACGAAACATATAATAATTAAAGAAAAACCTACATGCTTCAGTGTCTTTCTGGGCTTGTCCACTAACGGAGGGTGACTGACACTGACTCGTCCTCCTCGGATGGAAATAGTCCTCACAACAGTGCTGTACGCATGCTGCACCTTCATTAAGCTATTGCAGTGTGTTGTAAAGTCTTTCTCGCACTTTATCTGAATGCAGCCACGTGCTGCGCAGAAACAGAATGTGGAGGATTGGACACTTTCTCAGTGTTAGTGAAGAGTGTGAAGTTTCTCAGAGCCAAGAACCAGCCCTGATAAGATAAGGATGGTAAAACCCCACACATGTCCCCATCTGTCACATTTAGCTAAACCAGGAAGAAAACTGAAAGTCACATGTGGACCAGCAGAGCTAGTATCACAACAATTTTCTGTTGGTAACAACGTACATTTGAATCTGGACTTGTATCAGTCAGCGTGATGTCTTTAAGGCAGAGGATCTGTGGCAGTAAACTCCGAACTAAATCACTTTTTTCTTTTTCATGGGATTTTTTTCATGCCTTTACTTTTGATACGACAGCTGAAGTGTGGACAGAAAAATGGGGGGAGACAAAGGAAATGACATGCAGCAAAGGACCAAAGGGTGGAATCGAACCCGGGGCAGCTGCAGTGAGGACACAGCCCCTGTACATGGGGCGTGTTGTGACAGACGGTTCTAAATGTTGGCACCTATCGGACAAAGACCCACGAAAACTGCTCCAAAACATACATGTATATGGACAAATGAATCTTTAAAATCAACAAGCGCGAATTTGCAATAGCTGCCACCAGTACACACGTGAACTGAATGTTTTCCATCATTTACATTCTTTTATTAACAATGACGAAAAAATTTTGAAGGCCATCCCTCATTTTGACAGATTTTAATTCACACCCCTGTCCAGTTGGAGGTGGGTGTGTCAAATTAACTACTGACTAGAAATCCCAGTGTCCAGTGTAGCAGCTTCCAGAACAAAACTAGAATGGCAATAAGGAGTTGTCTGTCCGAGAAAAAAAACCACAAAACCTGATGACAAACGCCTCTGCAGCGATCACGCTTGATGCATTTGATGACGCACAAGCGAGCTCGCAGTTTAAATCCATACGAACCAGGAGGAAGGTTTGAGTTCAGGCTCGGCCACAGCAGGTCAGGTCAGTTAAATTCAGTTAAATTTTTGGTTAATGGTTTGTTCAGGATTTAAATGTAATGGTCTATATTTGTGAAACTGCATAATTCACTTGCCTGTTCTTACACAATGGCACCATATTTTTGGTGTCCTCTGCTGTTACTGTGTGGGAAAAATCATTCATCTGCTTAGTGTGGTGTTTTATTAAGTTCATACAGCAGTAAAAGTACAGGAAAAATAGAAAAGTGCCGTATTTAACACCATGCGCAATGTGTGCCCACATGAAAAGTGAATGCATGGTTGTTGTAAGCTGTTCAGTCTTTCTCTTCATGTTTGACATGTTTATTTTATTAAAATAAAAATGAATGAATGAAAACTATTACACCTGAGCATTTTAAAAAATAAAATTACAATGACCAATTGTGATTGATTGAGAGATTTTTTTTGTTCCTGTCCGTCAAAATGAAGGACAATCATAAAGTTTTACGCAACCTCTGATGATAGCTATTCTTGAGGCATACATTATATCCATCTGTTGATTTCTTTGGTGAATGAGTAGCTTTAGGAAATACAGTATAAGAACTATGACGAACACATTACAGTATCAGTGGGAAGTACTCATGGTGGCCTGCAGGCATATTAAAGCTGCTCTGTGTAGTTTAAAGGGCTGTTTGAGCTCTAGTAGAGGCCTTTAAAATGGTGGTTTCACGTGTTACACACATCTGGAGCAGTCTGCTGCCACCTCAGACTGCGAATCAGTCTGCAACCTCAGAGACGTCTGACATCAGGGCACTCGATGGTGAAAATGGTTTTATGTGAGATTATGTACGTGTGTGCGTATGACTGTGTGGATAGAGATTAGAGTGAAAGTCAAAGTAGAGAGACACAGTGTTAGTTGCCCCGCGCGGACAACGCATATGTAACCAGACTCTACAGCCGTGGCCATGACCTCACCGGGTTTTTCCACAGGCACACACACATACGCGCACACACACACACACACACACATGCAAGGCACATAGCCGGTCTTTGGTTAGCCGTGCCTGGCACAGCGAGAGCCAGCTTCCATTCAGAGTCATGAATTGTAATCCTACACAGCGTGATCACACAGGCATGCTTCACAGTGCAGCAAGCCAATCTTAGACAAAAAGCAGGACATAAAGAAACAGCCAGGTGACTCGTTTCTGACGGGTGAAGCATCGAACGCATTTTGTTCTCGGGTTGAACAAGAAACCTCTGAGTGTTTCCCATGTGAGTCAGCACTGACCCAGCTGAGTTGTGCTGATGTTTCTAAAGTTCTTACATAGTGAGCGGAAGCAGAATGCAGAGAAATTTGCCATAAACATGGGTTACGGCTGCTGTCATGGAAATGATGATTGATATGAGGCAAGGCAACCGTCACATGCTCATCATAGTCATCAATTTTTCTTAAAGCAGAGTATAAGAGGCATATTTGAGTTAGGTCAGGTTCATATCCTGTATCACACTGTAGACAGTGTTGAAATTTTCACCGTCTCACCGTGAGCACACTCACAACGAATAAGCAGCAATCATGTGACAAATGAAATACAGTCGCCACTGAAACTCTGCAGAAAAATATTAACAGGAAATAAATTTATATAATTCCAGATGTCTGTTTCATTTGCATGGTGAGTTTTTTTTAAGATTAGGTGTCAGTTTACTTTACTGCTAAAAAGACAAAAGACACAATTATAGAAGTGAAATTGAAAATAGTGAAGTAAATACTATGACTATAGGCAGAGCTCCCCGTGCACAGACAGTACATGCGATCAGGTGCTGGTTAGCCACAGGAACATGCACAGTTAAGACAGAAAGTAACTGAAATGAGTTTACAGACATTTCAGAAAAGCTATTTTAGTGGGTGGTGGTTATTTTTGTCCAAAATACTACAACTACGCCTATATACCAGCACCACTAGCAGATTTTCACATTCCCTGCGAGACATGCTTTTGTTAAATGGCAGCTAAAAAACATCAAAAAACTTGCAAAAAATTTAATGTTCACAAATTTTTCTAGGACTTTTCACCTTATAATAAACTATTTTTGCTGCATGATCTGCAGAACACCCACATATGAAAAACAGCAGGTCAAATACATGTTTCCAAGTAGGCCAACACCTGTTCTGTACTTTACTGCACTTCTCTGAAAATCAACATCTGAGATCACTCTGCACTGGAAAACTGCTGTCACCCAGGCTGTGCAATGCGTGTGTAAACTGTAAAAAAAAAAAAGAAAAAAAAAGAAACCTGTTGTAAAGAGGACGAGATGCAGTCGTGAGTAGACTGGCGACATTTTTCCACATAAATGTTCCAGCGCTGATGGCTGGTCCCTAACTTTAACAGGTTTAAGTGAAATATTACCCTGCTACAACACAACTAGTTATCAAGTTACAGGTGGTATTTGGAAAATTTCCTCAAAAGGTTGAAAGTTCTACCTGCTGCTGTCTGAAATATGGTGTCCTGTCTGTTTGTCTTTATGATGTGACCAGAGGTGCTGATTCCATCTGTGGAGAGAATCAGAGAATATATGAGTGACATGCAGCTTATATACGAAATTAAAGGCAACAGGAAATGATTTTAAACAAGTCAGATTTGCTTGTGGCAGCTCGTGACTTCCAGTCCGGATCAAACTTGTTGCTCATCTAAAATTCTCACTTTTTATTTTAAAAAAAATGTTAAATGCAGGCCAACATAAACTGTCCAAGAGACGTCGCTGCAATTCCCGCCTGCAGCCAACAGAGGCAGATAAAAGTCAGAGAGGACTTCATGCTGCTAAAGGTTTGTATTAGCAGACTTGGCCACCTGATGGGTGCGGCTGGGCACAATCTGCTAGTGTGATATAAACCCCACCCCTCATGTCTAATATTTGCCTCAGATCTGGATAGAATATGACAGAATATGTATGGCACTGCACATGCACAGACACAAAGAGACATAAAGGTTAAAAAGTAGGCAAGCAGAGCATGTTTTGTTAAAAATAGCCTGTGTGTGTGCGTGTGTGTGTGTGTGTGTTTGTGGGGTTGACCTGTTACAGCTAAATTATGATGCTGGTTAACAACATCTGTTCAGCAGCAAAAACCTAACTGGGGTCAAACACAAGGGCCACGGGTAAACAGTTTGTGAATAAAAGCCTGTTTGACAAGGATAAGAAAATTCAGGGTTGTGACTCACTGGCCTGCAACTATAACAGCTTCAACAAAGCATTTTATGTTCAGGGAGACAACAAGAAATGACGATCTTTCTACAGGAATGCAGGCCCTCTGCGTCTTTACGGCACTCTGTAACAGTGACTTTATCCTGTTTCATCACACTTTAATCTGAATGCTTTCTCCTATAACAGACTAACCCTCCGGGACCGTCGTGTCTCTGCTAAATAAGAGGTCAGTAGTGCCTGTATGGTGTTTGTACACACGTGTGTATTACTTAAAGAAGGGTAAAATGAAGGAAGAGACGAAACTTCATAGCTAAAGTCGTCTATTTGAAGTTTTGATATAAACTCTTATTTTCTGACGCACCTCACGCGCTTCACTTTAAAGCGCACGAGAGCAGTTAAAACAGAACGAAACACCTGCGCAGGTAGCCACCCTCAGTTTATCTTAGCAAAGCAGAACTCCGACATAAACAACGGCACATTTACCACAGAAAGCACATTTAACGAAGTCTCAGACCATGTCAGCTCCAGTGTTGCCTACCTTGAGAGACAGAAGCCGTTAAAAACTAACAGCCTCTTCAAACAGTCTGAGTCCAAACATTAAGAGATAATCCAGCTGACGTTAAACAAATCCATCCACGGGGGCGAAAAGCCTGACGGGAGGTGATGGTGAGACCCGCTGTTGTTGTCGGCAGACAGTACAGAAGAGCAGGAGGAGGAGGAAAAGAAAGGAGACTTATCGGAGGCAAGTTGCAGAAAAGAAAGTCCGGCCCCTCAAGTCCTGCCCCCTCCCCTCCGCTCTCCTGCTGACAGAAATAGCAGGCAAGGCGGGTCCCACCAAAAATAGCCTCGACTCCACACGGACCTTCAAGACTATTGTTTTCCTGCACCGACTGACTCCCATTGGGCGCACACTGCAGCCAATCCGCGCGTGTCTCCTTCTAACTTGCTCAACAGTCCCAACTTTGAAGAGACTTGTGTCAATTAAAATAATGCCCCCTACACTGTGGCTCCATCTGCTGTTTAAACCTCCAAAGGTTTCGCGCTGTTGCACTAAGGAGAGTGCTGTGCTTCGGTCCAGACATCCCGCTGGGGCCCCTGAGGGCCCTCAGAAAAATCAGAGCGAGCTCAAGTTAAGTTTCTCTCCCTCCTTATTGTTTTGTTTTGGGTTTTTTTTTTACACCTTATAGTGCTACTGGAGGATTCAACATCCAATACTTTGCACGTTTAACTCTCCAAGTGTCTGTGCTAATATTCTACATGCAAACATTTAAATGTTGGTCGATTGTTTCTGAAAAAGGTCCGTCTGAGGTACTGGCACAGAATCTGGAGAGGGTCCCCGAGCGCTGTGCCGTGGCTGCCCACTGCTCCTCAGGGATGAGCAGTGTTGTAACCGAATTACGTAATTGTATTACAAAACAAATGTAATTGTAATCAGTTACAGTTAGAAAAAAAAAAGTGTAATTAAATCACAGTTTTAATGATTACGAAGGGGTTTACGTCTGAATGATTTCAGTCCAAGGCTTGGGCTGTATATTGAATAATATATATTGTGTTGCTTTTGCCATTTCTAGTCAAGGCTGCTGAGTGAAGTTTGATGCTGTTCTGATGCTTTTGATTAATTCTCTGGTTTGAATTCGCAGGGCCCCACGTCTGCCACTGCCAGGATCAAACATTTGAAAATGGTTAACATTTTTTAGAAATTTAGATAAATAATCAAAAAGAAATCAAATTTAATAAGTTACATTACTTTGATAATGTAATTTAAGCAGTTACATCACTTATTACATTGTAAATATGGTAGCTAATAATTTGTAACCTAGTACATTTACGAAGAAACCTTCCCAACCCTGGGGATGGGTAAAATGCAGAGACCCAATTTCACCGAATACAATGTATATGTGACCCGTAAAATACCTTTAAAAGGACGAAGAGCTCACTCAGTGTTTAACTCAGTAGCCTATCTTCTTTCTGTTCAGGTGAAACAGCATTCAGACCAACATGTGACACTCCACTCACTCAGAGTTTGTAACCACAGACTCCACAAGGCAGGTAATTCAAGCATTAATACTCTCTCATCTGGATTATTGCCCAGATGTGTGGTCGAGTGTTACAACGGATAAAATTAAGAAATTACAAGAGGTACATAACAGACGGGCATGTGTTGCTCTCAGTTGTGGCTACAGAACAAATGTTGTTACGATGCATAATAGTCTGGCTTGGTTACATGTCAAAAACGATTACTGTATTCATTATTAGTACTCATCAGAAACATCCCAGTTACAAAGGTTCCATTTGTTTTGTTTAAGAATTTATTCTTCATTTCAGGCGGACATGATTACCCTACCAGACATGCTGCAGGAGGAAACTTTATATCACCGACAGTAAGAACAAACTTAATCAAACCTACGGTTGCGTACAGAGCTATGAATGGAATTCACTCCCTCGACATGTCACATGGGAAAACAGTAAAGCGAGATTTAAAACTCCACCAAGGCAGCATCTGCTGACAAAAGACTTAGAATACCCCTAAATATGTGTGCAAGGGCATTGCAGATGATACTGCAGTCGTCTCGAGCATCATCATTTGATGATCTAATCAGTTTTAAAACAGTTTACCTCAGATTTTTGGTTAATTAGTAAATGGAATAATGGAGCTCCGTTTATGTCTAACCATGATGCTACCAGGAGCTGCCTTGTTCATCTGTGTGATTGTTTTAGTCCAGTGCTGTTATTTTGTAATGCTATGTGCAATATGTGAGATTGTTATAATGCACTGTCACAAATGTGAAGTTGTTGTGGACCACAGGAAGAATAGTTGCTGCATTGCAGTAGCTGATGAGGATCCTAAAAAACGAAACAAAACACTTTATCACGAATAAAGTTTCTTGTCCATTGTGTTTCTTATAACATACAGTACATGACATAATGTATTCAGATATGAGCAATGAAATGAAAAGCAAATGAAAGCAATGAAAACTCTGATTACAGTCACGTATCACTTGATCTACTAGCATTACACAAATTATTATATTGGTCAGAATGCACCTTGAAACTGGTATACTGTAAAAAAAAAAAAAAAAAAAAGCACATGCTGCAAACATTCTCAGGAAACAAAAAATCTGTTGAACCCAGTTTGGTTTCCTTTTAAATTTGATTTCCTGTGACGAACATGTTTCGGTGAACATGACTGCAGCCAACTTAGACGGCACCCCAGAACATAAATATATCTATATATAAATATATAATATATATTTCTCTAAATATATTCACAGAATGATAAACAGGTTTAAACAAAGTCAGCAAGTGAACTGCAACATGGACGCTTTTAATACACCCTGTTGACTAATAACTTAAGTGATATGAGTTTCACAGTCATTTCATGAAAGCTTTAAAATTCGATTTGACAGATTTGGATTCTTTCAATACAGTGAGCACCACGGATTTATTCGTTTTTATGAATATATATGAAATCTTATGTTTGATTAGATCAAGTGGTACAACATGTTTCACAACAACCACACCAGGTTACCTCGTAATACAACAGTCGCCAATGGGAGAACAAAGCCCGCTGAAAGGGCCCTCATGAGGAAATGTCTGAAATATTTTCTGTGGGCCTAATATAACAATGTCATACATTGTTCAGCTCATTGTTAAAACTGGTTTACTCGCTTCTTAACAATTCATTCACTGGACTGGCCTAACATGCCATGTTACAGTTGTAATATCAGAGATTAAAAACGCAACTAATTCGCTCATAAGTTGTGAAATTAAAGATAATATCATATCAAAGTTGATTCAAGTCTGAAATAAAAGAAAATAAAGCACTGTCATACAATTTGTGTCTGCTTAAGCAAGCAAAACAAAGACATTTTTCCACGCCATTTGGTCAGCAGATCAATTTTAAATCTTGCAGAAGAGGACTGGTACAAGAATACGTCATTTCATGCAAACAATCTTTGATTGTGCTGTCGACTGTGGAAAAGCAGAGCTACTCGTGGCTGTGCATAGCGCGGAAGAAAAGCAAGGTAAAAGCCGTTACATTTCTGTAATTATGGTATTAACAATCTAAGCACAATCAAAACAGGCAGGTATTGTTACTCCTCAGCAGTTTGCAATCAAAAATCATCAAGACCTTGGCCTGTTGCAGTTTTTTAAAACTAAAAATAGTAAAAATTTCTTTTTAAAAATTTCTAACGTACAGTAATATTTCTAAAAATAGCCTACACAGTATTGTAAAAGTTATACTCGCCCCTGTAGATATAGAAAAGGTGTAAAAAATTCATAAGTTAGAGTATCAACACACTAAACTGCTGCTTCATGTTACACATATATTAATCTCACTGTAGCTACAGATACAGGGAACTTACTGTAAATGGTAAACTACTTTTCAATAGCGGCCACTTAATTACTGTGGAAATCACTGGAGGTTTCTTCCACTGGTATGCAGACCAGAACTGTACTTAATGCATTCCCGAAGTATTTCGATTCAGAGCTATGAGGAGACCCACAGACAGACTTCATAGACAGTAACTGAGAGGAAGCTTTGAGGTAACATGGTTGAGAAGATCTGGCAACAGTTACTGTAAAACCAGAGATGTGGTGAGTCTTAAAGCAGCCTTCACTACCTCTGTATGCTGACATAATCCTCAACAATGTAGAGTGACAAAAGGCTTCACAGTTAGCGGTGTAGAAGTTGGAGAAAATATGCATAGTGTAATTATTTCTCTTAATAACTGATGTTTTTCTCCTTATGACACAGTAATGACAGACTTGAGTTGTTAAGTTGAACTTGAAAGACTAGAGATCATAAAAGTTTAAACACTTTGTTATTTACTCCTGCTGTAACACACACTATGTGTTACAGGCAATAAAAAACAGTTTGCTCTGTATTTCAGGAAGTCCAGTCTTAACTCGCTGTGGTTGGACCACCTAGTGCAGAACACACAGCCCCTGTAAGGAGAACGTAAAGGATCCTGTCTGTGCGAGCCACGCCATTCATTCACACCATGCACACACACCTACAGTGCATTCGTTACTGTGGCGGCTTACATGACGCAGGATCATCAACTTGTCAGTTTTTCTGTTCAGGGTCTTCTCGGATTCCAGAGGCTGTTTGCTGCTAGCGGCCACTCAACACTGTGTCATGCACATCCTTCAGATGTCGCACATACTGAAGTGTGGTTAGCATGATGAAAGTTAGTCAGTCAATCGGAAATTCTCTTACGTGCAAATCAAACATCCACAACACAGCACGACACAAAACCAAAAACCCAAACATTCATGAATACAGATTTCAATCCCAGATTGAAAAAGTCACAATTAGAGGAAATTAATTGTGACTTTTTCAGTCTAAACTCATTATTAGTCATGATTCTCATTTGAAAAATCAGTCCCAGTGGAGTATCTATTGTAGCACTGAGTTATGTTCTCCTCTATCTCTTCTCTGGCATTCTTGCTTTTTTTTTTGCTTAAATCAACGAAAATCTGCATAGGGACAGTTTTTGAGTTTTTGTGAGGCAGAAACTGACATTTATTATGACACTTCTCAGTGTTTTTCCCCACTTTTAACCGTCCTTTTGTTTCCACAGAGAACA
>JAQFJB010000002.1:6586539-6597124 GCA_029874875.1 Naso minor | reverse complement strand
GTCGATGAGCGAAAAAAACTCTCTGGATGTCTTCTTTGATGAGGTGTCCGTTCAGAAAAAGACCCTGGGATCATTTTTCGCCGGATTATCCCTTTAATTTAATAGATCTCGGTTGCTGTCTGTGAAACTGCTAATGTGAATTGCCGTCAAATACTTCTAAGACTGTTCCTGTTGTGCACAAATGGAGTGCTGCACAGTAATGTGCATGTAGCAGGTGCAAGCTATAACTTTTGTGAGTTAGTATTTGAAATAACATCACTTGGTTCTCATCAGTATCAGAGTTACATGCCTTTCTGTGACCACTGGCACATGCCAATAGTGATTTCACATTGGATCTGAACTTTGGCCTCGGACTACAACCTAGAGACCAAAGTCAATTTTTAGGCACAGAAAGGAGTCACAGGGAGATAAATCAGCCTAGTAGGGACGGAAGTGACAACAGTGTTGTTGCAGGTGAGAAACTTGCATGCTTTGAATTTGCTGTAAGTAGGCGCATTGTCATTTTGGAGCCCAGCTGCCATTGCAGCACGGTTCAGGTTGTTCACAACTGCTGTTCTTCCTCAGATGTCTGAAAACATCACGCTAGTACTCAGAATTTCTTGTCTGACCTGGGGGATGAATTTCGGGTGCATAAATTGCATATTTTAAAGTAAACCACCACCATGCTCTTGGTTGCACTTTATTCGGTCTTGGAGACTGCAGGCTCTCTGCTGCAAAGACTGCGCTGCCTGAAAATGAGAGGAGGAGTACTAGTAATGAGAGTAGAAGTCAGAGAAATTAAAATGGACAAAAAGGAATTAAGAAAAAAATCAAATGGAATTTGGGGAAGGAAAAAAAAAAGGGGCTCTACAACTTGCCACCAGTGATGATCCTTGTCATGAAGTCTTTCTGGCCTCATAGAGACCCTTGCAGACCTGTTGTCTCTGCTCAGAATTCAGCAAATTGCAAACGCGCATGTACTAGTGGTCACAAAAATGTGTGTTACCGAGGTGCAGAGGATGACGTGATGAAATTTGACAAATTTGCTTACAAAAGATATTCTGGCACCTGTGACATGATCATCGCTGTGCAGTCTGTGTTTGTGTGCAACAGGAACAATCGCTTTGTATGTCCTGGAGTTTGAAATATCAGCTTAATAAATTAATTAATAAAGAGTTACAGGTAGTTTAGGAGAGAACTATGGAAACTGGATTGGTGTATGGATCAGTGACATCAGCCCAAGCTCGGATTAGTAAATTACATTGGTATTGGCCACTCTGATATGTGTAGTTACTGTTTGGGGTTTGGTTTTGGGGAAGAAGCATATTTTAAAAATAAACTGCTGACTGCAGCATTGACACATGATAATTTCCTGCTTAGATGGCTGCCTGGACCTCGAAGAGTTTCTCCAGAGCATACAAAATAGTCTTCCTCATAATTGTGCAAATTTATTGGTGAGGCATATGATCTTGATCCAGATGTTGTGGCTGCAGCAGTTTTCTGCAGACTTGGTTTTTGGCAGGATTTTCTTTGCAGTGTAACTCTTGAGTTCAGGATAATGGTGTGTACAGTTATAAGAGTAGATTTGCTGTCTCCAAGTGGTCAGCACTTACAAGGAAAATGCCACGTAGTGGTGAGAAAGAGTGTCAGGTTCATTTACAGGAATCCTGTTTCTAAACATACACTGTACACTTAGTGCACTCACACCCCTCGACTCCCTGCAGTCCAGCATATTCACACATCAGATGTCCTCTTAATTTTAGCCTGTCCAGGATCTCCTCCTATGCACGGTGACCTTCTTAATATAGAGTTCTCCTACAGTTTCACTTGCACCCGTTAGAGCAGGGCTGTTATGTAACAAGACAAGTGTTTACTATGGGATGTAATAGGACCTGAGCCCATGTGTCCACAAGTGTTTTTTCTGGGGTGGCTGTCACTGAGGGTGCCAGCTAAACAACTGCCATAGTGATGGTCATAGACACTCTTTGTCCTCAAATAGCTTTAAACCGTATTGTCTTTGGATTGCTGCTCACACAGCCACAGTAGCTGTGGCACTTTTGAAAAGAACATCCAAGCAGCATTGGACTGAAAAATTTGCTAAACCTGCTGAAAAATTTTTAAATCCTTTTTGCTATTAGTAACACCTCTATGTTTCACAGTGTCACTTAAAATTAAATGGGTCATTTTCATTTATGGAAAGGCAGACTATTAATTTGCTGTTGAAGAAGAGGCTGTCATTCAAAGTAAAAGGCTACTGAGCTCTAAACTGTGATTGATTAGTCAGTTTTGAAGTCCTGATAGTTAGAGCCAGGAGGACTTTTTCTGAAATCACATGCTTGGAGGTCCAAATCATGACACAGCTTTTTTTCTCAACCAAAGGTAGCAACGCAGAACCGTTTCAGTTGAGTTGTTTCTTGTAACAGGATTGTGACTCCATTCAGCAAACTGGTGTTTCGTGTGTGGAGCCACCAAACCCTGAAGTCAGACGTGTTGCTCGGCATGGCAGCGCTGGACGTCAGCGAAACGCTCAAGTCCAACGATATGAAAAGTGAGTGTATGATACACATACACACACACACACACACATAGAGCGGGTCCAAATAATCGTTTTCAATTCTGTTCCACTACTACTGTTGACTTGGCTGTTCAGTGTGAATGCACAAATTGGATTTTATTAGAAGATAAAATAACCTATTAAAAAATTCTTTGGCTAAGTTTTAATAAAAACTTATATACAAGTTATTTCAACATTATTTCAATTCATTTTCATTTGAAACACATTCAAAATGCACACAGATTATAGGTTACCGTCTTGGCTTTCCGACTTGGATGGCTGCAACGTTAAAAGTCGACCCAAACAATTTTCGATTGTGTACCGCAAAGTTCACAATGTGCAGTTCCTGTGCAGCTGTGCGGCTCTTTCCAGTGCCGTCTGTTGTCGCCATGTGGAGTTTGCAGTCCTGCTAGACGGTAGTTAAGATCAGCCTGAGGTTATGTTGATAGTTGTTACATTGACGATGGTGGCTGCACTGGCAAAACTTAAGCTTGATCTTTTGAGTAAAATACCATAACACAATAAAATATGTTGCTCTGCATTTTATACTGGTATATTGGTCACACAGGTATGTAGGAAACACCCCACTTTTAAGATTAAAAAAAAAAATTATATTAAAAGTGTCTTCCACGCTGGATTTTACAGTAATTTCTGATGCTGCCAAGATCACCAAAAATGTCACTTTTTTGTTTATTAATTCGAAATTCATATGTGTAGTTTACACACACTTGAGAGTAAGAAACACTTAAACATAGGGCTGTGTCAAATGTCACGTTTTAATATTCAAAGCACATATCCAGGTTTTTCTCTAACCATCCAAAATCAGACATCTATATTGCAGAAAACAAACAGTTCTGACTTTTCATTTTTGTCTTGCAAAGTACAAATGGAACTCAAATTAAATGCTCTGACATATTAAGAACTCAGTACAAAAGTAAATGTTTTCAAGAACCAAAAGCCCGTAGCTGCTTAATTTGCCGATAAAACACATGACAAAAGGTTTATAGTAAACTTATGTGTAATAAAAAAAAAATAGAAGAAGGTTGAAAACCAGCTATTGTACTGTTAGGGCATCAAGTCATGCTTGATTTTTTAGCTCTTTTTACCTGTTATAGTTTTGTTATGGAATAATCCATAATATTTCAAACTAATTTGGAAATATTTGCTTTCCTGTAGTCTACAGTGTGGGTTGATTGTCTTTTCAGTACTCAGAATTTAAGGTTAATGAATAAAGGCCTTCACTAATGTTTCTCTTGCATCCTTGTTTATGCTTTTAAGACACATTTTGAGTGTTTCATCCTTCTGGAGGATTTAGGGTCCAGTCTTAACAATCTTTGCCAAAAGGTGTTAAGTTATGACCAAACCAATACTGAGTCTTTTCTGATAAAAACTATGCTAAAATTAATGCTGCAAAGTGCAATTAAAGCACATCTCAGTCTTGATCTCAGTGCTTACAAAGACATGCCTTCATATCAGATTGTAAAAATGTCATCATGAAATAGTGTTTGTAAATCAGTACTCAGGCTTACGGGCTCAGCTGGAGTGCCATGTGTAACAGTGCGATAAAAGTCAGAGTTTTCATGTGACGAAACTTGAGCTTCTCAAGTTGAAGCTTTTATCTCTTCAGTCATCATAGCTATTACTGCTGACTACTCTGTTGTTTCATTTATTCAAAACTGCTTTTGCAGTTGCCAGTAATGAAATCTGCATCACTTCCTGCAAAGTCCTATCTGATGCGAACCTGCGTGGTGTGGTTTGGGTTGACACAATTGTTTTGTAGCAGGCAAGCAAAATGTAAAACATTCTGAGGCTGTCAAGACCAATATCATCAACCAGACAGCTCTAAACTACAGATGGTATTTGAAGCATTTACAGGTTTTGTTTATCAGACTTATAAAAAAGTAAATGAGATAAGGCACGTCATATAACACTTCTGAAAGTGCTTTTGCTCACACGGCTAGATTTTTTTGGCTGTTTGGTTTGTTTCTTGGAAAGACTCCATTCTCTTCTCTTCCTGTGCACGGACCCTGTCGAGCAGTGCTAATGACGGAGAACTCTGTGCTCAAATCTCATGGCAAAAGCTTGCTGATGTTTCATTTCAGAGCATGAAAACACAAATTGATCTCTAAATGATTTGCAGATTTGAACATGTTTTGTGTTTGTTACTAATGAGCCTCTGATTATCCCAGCAACCTCGTTATTCAGCCTGAACAGGGACAGCAAATCCAATGTTGTTGTCTTGTTCCTCTCATTTACCGGTATTTAGATTATTAAGCACAATTTCCACTGTAATGTCTTTGTACAGTGAGCCAAGTATGAGACATCTGGTGTAGTTGTGCAGCTGTGACACTGAAATTTTACAAAAGAGTTGGGTTTTGGGTAAATTATAATTTTTTTTTAACATTAATAAGCTTTCAACTACTACTGTACATTTGGTATACAGTTAAAGTATCAAGTATATCTATGTAGTTTGACTTTGACGAAATTGAAGAGAACAATGCAGCTTGTCGCTGACGGGCTGAAGGTATACTGTGTCATTATCTGCGAGCTGTATGTTTAATTTGTCATTGTCTCACCACCTTGTATTTTTATTGTCCTCATGCAGTCTCTGAAGTGGTTCAGACCTTGCAGCTGTGTGCAGACAGAGACCAGTCAGATGTGGTGGGAGACTTGTCTGTGTGCTTGGACGGCATGAGCGTCGACCCCGAGATGTTCGCCACGGCCGAGGCCGACCATCACAGTGAGTCACAGCAGAGCCATAAGCTTGATACACGCAGGCCTGTTTGACTACTTCCAATTTTTTAATTTGCTCTGTGAAAAATACTGCCTTATCCGGTAAAAACAAAATGCTGGTGAAACAGGAAATGAGCACATTCATGAATCCTTTCTGTTCTGTCGGTATCATTTCTTGGTTGCTTGCAGTTCAAGGATATGGTATAATAAAGCGAAATTCTGGAAGGATTTAGTACACTCACATGAGATACAAAATATTTTGTTTGACTGTTCATTTGTTTTGTGTATTTTTTTTTTAATTAATTTTTTTTTTTTAACTTCAGGTAAATCTAATGGAGAATCACAACCAAATGGGGATCATGTCAAAAGGTACAGAATCTATTTCCATCTTCAGTCGAGTTTCGCAAATGTCACTTCTCTAGGTTCTGCTTTTCATTCTGATCCACTCTCTGTCCTCACAGGAGCAGTCGAGACAGCTCTCCAGCTGTGGACGGTGTGGAGCAGAAGTCTTCTCCGAGTGGCCTGAGGTCAGCCAACAGCACAGGGTCTCCCTCAGTGCCATCAGGGGGCCTGAGGCCTCTGCGGCCACCTAGACCGTCCAGACCTCCACCTCCAACCCCCCGCAGACCCACCTCTTCACCAGGTCTGACATCTACTGTTCTAGACACTTTTTTTTAGCTAAGACCAGGAGGGAAACAAAGCCCAAGTGCTCTTCTTTTTCCACTGTGTACTCTGTAAGAATCTCATCAGTGTCAAACATTCATCAGTTTGTTTAAATTAGGTATGAGGCAGACCAGTGGTACCACCAATTTGCTTCAGTTTTAGCCATATTTACACAAGGGAACACTGAGAAACAGATCCAATAATTAGGTCCAAATGTGTCAGTGTTATGTCTGTAAAGAAATAATAAAAAATAATTTAAGTCGCCTTTTGTTCCTTTGCCAACTTAAGCTTTAAATCCAGACCACTTTGATTTTAAACAGTGTTGTTTTTGTGTGCCTTGCTCGTTTTTCTTCAGAATCTACCATTTAACTCAATGATGTCTGATTGTTTTTCCAGCGATTTCCAGCAACGGCTCTGCACCAGCCGATGGCAGTGATGGTCAGTCAAGTTCTGATACACCGATCCGAACGCCGGCCTCAGGACCCTCATCAGCCCCAGACTCAAGTCCATCGGCGGGCTCAGACAGGAACTCCACCCCGGCCTCCAGCTCTGGAGCTGCAGCAGTCAGGCAGCCGACCAGCAGCATCACTCCTGGTGCCACTCCGAGGGTCCCTGCTGTCAACGCTGGACCGTTGCCCCCTGGGTCAGTTTTTTTTTTTTTTAGTTGTCTCTGAACAAAGAATGGTCTATCAGACTCTGGGAAAACCTTTACTTCTTCTGAACAAAAATACAACAGTGAGGCAAAGTCAAATGAGCACTGGTTAGTTCCTGGAGCCATAAATAAAAAAATGGACGTGTGTGACAGTACAAGGATGTGCCAGTGTGAAGACTGACAGGAGTGGGATTACTGGTTGATTTGGTTCAGATTTTACAACAAAAGCTTCACTTAAATCCATAAGACAAAAAATCAAAAAACAGTCACAATATGTGTGAAGACACAAATGACAAATGGGAAAGTCAAGAAATGTTTTCAGAGACTCACGTTAAAAGAGATATGTGATATGTTCTGTGTCTAAACATTGATCTCATCTGTGAGTTTGTCACTTACAGCATTTTTCTTTTGCTGCGGTTGTGACGACCTCGCTCCGTTATTATCGCCGTAATTCCTGCTGTTTTAGTGTTGTCATTGTGACAGTGTTGTGACCTTCGCTGGCTATTTCCTGCTTTCATAATATGATGACTCATGTAGTGAAAGCTGTTTTAAACCCACAGATAATCTAAATGATCAGAGCTGCGCACTGTTACCTAACGTCCTCAATTTTATTGCCGTTGTTTTATTATCTAGGTGGGAGCAAAGGGTGGATCAGAACGGCAGAGTGTATTTTGTTGATCATGTGGAAAAGAGAACAACGTGGGAACGTCCTGAACCACTGCCCCCTGGGTAAAAACTCCCTCCCTTTTTGATCTTTGTCTTCTTACTATACAGACAGTACTCTCCTTTTTATAGGTTTTTTTAAGTAGATCAAGTCTTTTCCCATCTTAAACCATATGTTCACTAGACTGTTAACTCATACCCTGTTTTAAGGTCCTGATGATGTTATTTACATTACATGACATTTGTTAAGCTGACAGTTTATCCAATAAGTGCATACAAGTGCAACAGTGTGAATGTAACTGGGGAATTGCAAGAAACATTTAAGTTAATCATCTTTATCAAACATGTAGAATTGCTTCAAGTGCCTCATTTCATAGGCATAGAGAGGAGGGTGGTTTAATTGCTTGTCTATTTACTAATTTAAATCAATTGGGGGCCAAGGAACAGACTCAAGTGAGAGTTTCTGCCATCCTCATGGGGAGCTCGTTCCACCATCGAGGAGCCATGACAGCAAACAGTCATGATTTCGTGGAGCAGTTGCGTGGCCCCCTTCGTAGTGAGGGAGTTCTAAGCCAGTTAGCACTAGTAGAGCACAGTGGAAGGGTTGGGTGGTATAGTTTGGGCATGTCCTGGATGTAGGATGGACCTGAGTCATTCTAATCATAGGAGACCAGTGACTTAAATCAAATTCAAACTGCTACCAGTAGTCAGAGGAGGATGTGCAGAAGCCTTCTAATGTGGATGTACTGTTAAACACTGTAGTGCCGTCCTCCAGGCCTGTGTCCTCTAACGTCAACACAAATGATTTAACTAGCAGTTTTGTTTACATGTATGAGGGTGAAGGTTTGTAGTTCAGTTTAAAGGAGGAGAAGACGACTATGGGCAAATAAACATGGATGTGAACAATTTATATTTCAAAATATTTTAACCACTCTTAAGCTTTTGTTGTTGTTGTTGTTGTTTTTCCCCCTGTCAGGCCTCAAGAATACCCATAATGTTTCTTGGTGAGAAGCTTGGTGAAACATACAGTGTAATTAAAACAAAGGGTACCTTAACAAGCTTAAAAACATCTGTGTATTTTGTTACACCAGTATGGATTTTGAGATTTGGAGTTTTTAGCCTTTCTACGCGAAATTAGTCTTTATTGTGTCTCCCGTTGTCTCTCCTCATTTCATTTGTCTTAAGCTGGGAGCGTCGTGTCGACCAGATGGGGCGAGTCTACTTTGTTGATCACATCACTCGAACCACCACGTGGCAGCGCCCCACAGTGGAGTCGGTGCGTAATTATGAGCAGTGGCAGCACCAGCGCAGCCAGCTGCAGGGCGCCATGCAGCAGTTTAACCAGAGGTTCATATTCGGGGTGAGATTTCCTCTTTGTTTTGTGAGACTGTCAAGTTTTCTAAGAATAATTTAACTACAGTGTTGTGACCGCTGTTGTCCATAACAGCCTGCTAGTTTGAGAAACTGATTACATGAGAATATTTTTTTCTAAGAAGTACTGTTTGTCATTTTGGTGCTTTTTGTTTCATGCAAATTATTCTGATTCTCTGCTGTGTAGCTACAAGACCAGGTCTCAGCCACTCAGAATAAGGAGTTTGATCCTCTCGGGCCTCTGCCGCATGGATGGGGTGAGATCATTCAAGCTTCTTAATTAAAATGCACAGGCTTCTGAGACCGATGTCGTTCCACTGTACTAATGTGTGTTAAAGTACTCCACATTGCATTTGCCTGAAGAAATTAAGAAATTTGTTCAAGCTAAAGTAGCTTTGAACAGTAAGTTTCGAGACTTGCTAAGTTATAAATGAATTTCCTCTAAAGGTGACTCATAAGAACACTTGTGGAAAGAAAAAACGTGTCATAATGAAAAACATCTCAGGGATCCCACTCAGTTTTCATAAGAATCACTTTGTAATCTAACTATAGAGCAAGGACTGTCTTTCCTTCTGTATGGATTTATGTTTATGTACATATGTTGAGAACCGTCAATCAGATCTACTTCACACACGGCAACAGTCATGTTGGGGACCCATCAAAGTTCAGAGTCAAGTTTGGTTGAGCAGTTCTCGAGACAACTTAAACAGAGAGGTTAAAATAACAGTTGATGACTAAGTCAGGGCTAGGGCAACTAATTGACATGATCATTGATTGTCATTGATTACGTGATAATGATAATTGATAATAACATGTCACAAAGATGGCTGTTCTGCGCACAGAATGGATCACTCCAGACAAGAAGCTTCAGCTAAAAAAACTCACATCCATTCATGGAAATTGTGGGAAGGGAACAATTTAGAGCTCTGTTAGCTCTGCGAATTAACAGTGGTTAATCACAGCAGTGTAACTACTGTGCTTTGTGTGTCAGTGGTAGTAATCGTAGTCAGGGCAAAATGAGCACTTTGATGAAGGAACAGTTGCATTTTCATAGAATCCCTCCAAACATTTGGTGTTCAAACAAATGATTAAGACAAGGGGAAGTTCTACTGTTTTCTGAGTGCAGACAAGCTGAATAATCCACTAACTGATTGTTATTGTTTCAGAGAAGAGAACGGATACGAATGGCAGAGTTTATTTTGTACATCACCCTACGCGGACCACACAGTGGGAGGACCCACGAACTCAGGGGTTAGTTTGTGTGTGTTTGCATATTAAAATGCACTATACTATAAAATGTATATGGCATACACGTGTTTGCCATATCTAATCAATTCTCCTGGAATAGTCCATCAGTGAATGTTGATGTGCTCTACATTTTTAGGTTGCTGAATGAGAAGCCACTTCCAGAGGGCTGGGAGATGAGGTTCACTGTAGATGGCATCCCGTACTTTGTAGATCACAACAGGAGAACGACCACATACATCGACCCTCGCACTGGAAAATCCTCACTGTAAGTCCTCCAGCATGTTTTTCACTTTTTCCTCAAGACCTTGAGGTTTGACAGTCACATGACAGGGTTACTTTGTTACATCAAGAGCCGTTAGATAACCGATCTTAATTGACTATTGATGAATAACCAGCAGATATTTGAAAATTCAACTGTTTTTTTAAACACAGCTTCAGGTTTTCACAGATTTTGCCATTCTGAGACGCAAGCAAGCTATCAGCCTACAGCAGATACTCCACTACTGATAAACATTGTGCAGTTCATAGCAGTGTGTTTCCACTGCAGAGACAATAACACTGCTAAGTATTTTTGTTTAGCCTTTAGTGTAAGGCTTTAGAGAATAAAGTATTTGTGTCATAGAGTTGCAAAAGCCTGCTCATAGCTCCAAAAAAGTTTTTAAAAAACAACAACTTATTTCCTGTTTACAGAAGACATTGTGAATAATCAGGAAGTCACTTAC
>JAQFJB010000002.1:6523931-6534871 GCA_029874875.1 Naso minor | reverse complement strand
AAACATTTAGGAATGTAATTTATTTGTATGATATTTTCATTGGTGGACCAGTAATAACATAAAATGTTATTTATAAAATACAGTGGCATTTTGTCATCCGCTTGTTTTAAATCTTTTTTTTCATTTAATTAAGAAAAGAACGTTGAGCCCAAATTGGCCCTTTGTCAGGTACAGAGGGATCAAAAGGCTTAAAGAGATACTCTGAAATTTTTTTGACACTGGGCCTCATTTTCGACTTCTCCAGTCCTATTCTTTTTGATACAGACAAAAACAAAATCTGCTGAAAATGCAGATTTTCAGCTCGTTTGAAGCCATTTGGATTTTGGATGGCTCACTGTTTAGCTATGAATGCTAATGCTAGTGCAAGTCAATGATACAATGGCAAGCGAACACTACCAGACTCTGACCCCACAGTGCGCCCAAAGCAAGTTCAATATGACGGCAGTCTATTGAGGTGAAATTGAGTGTTCGTAGAGTCATTTTTGGAAGTCAAACCATGGCTTAATTTCTTTAATTTGTGGCTCTGGTTAGGGTTGACAGGAAGCTTCCTGCTACTAATCCACAATTTGAAAAAATTCAGCTGTGGGCTTGAGCTTGGCTCCAAAAATTATTCTACAAACACATATATCTGCCTCAATAGACTGTCATCATATTTGACTTGTTTTGGGTGCTTTGGTAGTGGCTACTGTTCACTTGTTACTGTACCATTGACTTGCGCTAGCTGTTGTATAATGTGTGTTGAAGTGTAAAACAAAGTGGTACTGTGAAAAAGAATTCCCCCTCTGGGACAATAAAAGTCTAAAGTCTAAGTCTATTAGCATCTACAGCTAAACAGTGAGCCATCCAAACTTGACACTGCATCAGATGAGCTGAAAATAGTCTATATCAATAAGAATTGGACTGGAAAAGTCAAAAATGGCCCTCTGTCAAAAATTAAAGATGTTACTGAAGTCACACCCACAGATGATGTCACATCTGACTTTTTAACTGCATGTCAAGGTCACATGTAATATAACAGCATCAATAGTTATCTTTTATCCCAAACCAATATAGTATAAGTACATGATCAAAATCATTCAAAAAGCAATTTATTAAATTGCTTTCTACATTTTCAAACATAAGTCAGAAATGTAAACTATCACGTAAGGAATCAAGCCTAAAAAGATTTCTTTATTTCCTTTTTCACATTATTATTTATAGTAAACTCTGTGAGATGAGGTTCAAAGGAAAAGCTTGTATGTCCCCTTACATCACAATGACACTGTCAGCAAGAACTTTAATATGGAACCAAATGTCTTATTCTCTTTGGTTGAAGTCAAACCTCTGGGCTGGAATGATATGGCTTATGTTCAAAATATTATCACAACAATCAGATTTTCTTATCTTGTCAGTCTTGCATGTAAAGATTCTCACGGTCCCTTGGCTCACACAGTTTCAAAGAACACAGAGAAGCAGCTGCCGGTCCAGTCAGCACCCTGTCATTGCCACTCCAGTGACTTATTGCACCTGTGCCTAAGTCTGAATGACAGATTTAAAAGAATGATCAAAAGATATCCTGACTTCATCGCTAGGTATAAACTGGTTTCAAAAAGAACCTGGATCTCACATCAACCTATTACGTAACAAAGCATCTGATGTCGGTCCTCTCTGCCGAGAAAATGACTGATCTCTTAAATGCTCCACTCCAAGTTTGCAAGCACAGAGTTTATCCTTCTAAAAATGTAGCTTTTATACCCAATTAGATCATTTAATTGGTGCCATCTGAGTATTTCTACTGTGTCACAGTAGTAAAACTTCTCTGGAGCCACAGATTACATTATACAGATGTTTCACAGGCTACAAAATATTTGTAAATTCGTTTTGACATGTACATTTGTTTGATTGCCCCTTTAGGACTGATTGTGCTGCATTGCTGTAACTCAATAAGACCTCTAGGTGGCAGCATTGGTGTATTCATTTGTTTCATGTTTTCTCTTTGAAATTCACTCTGAGACTGATCAACTACTGAGATGAAAAAAAAAAATCTGTTTGGTACTTAAACTTTTTTCAGTGGTTCTTCTCATTACTATTTGCCTCTTTCCTGTGATCAAAAAGTGAAAATTAGAAGTTCAGTCTTTCAGTTTAGATTTAATTTTAAAAGTTTTGGTGTAGATAAGTTTGTGATGGTTAGAAGTGGAGAGAAAGAGAGAAAGATCCCAAGGTCACACCGTAAAAAATCATACAGGAATTCAGTGGAATCAAGTCATCTTTTGTCAAGTACTTAACCAAATACATTTAGTTTCACGTTAACAAATTTCTAGTTTTCATTTTCAGATCATATTTAAAATGTATCAACATGAGCTCTGTCTTGAAAAGATGAGCTGAATGAATAAACTGATGAGAGTTCAACTCTTTAAAAGGACTTTGCGCACTTGTTTTGTAGAACAAAGAAAACAAATGTGTCTTAAACACGTTAGGATAAATCACTGCCTCTCTGCAATCCAATCAGTGGTGAAGATTACTGTTAAATTGTCCATATAGTCTATAACTTAAAAACAGTGGGAACAGCTGCAATGTGTTCACTTGACTGCCGCTGCAGCATTAAATTATTTGGGCCATATGAGGCACTTACTCTTAAAAGTGAATAAGTGTAAATCAAAATGAATTCTGACTGCAGGTCATCTAAATTAAACAACACAGTATATTGTTTGTCCTCTAGATTGAAAAGTGCTCCATGATCTGACACTACGATTATTAGGATAACAAAATTTGTCCCTGTCTTCCAAAGCCATCACAAACTTAGGTTAGGTTAGGCACAAAATGACTCCTTCATCAATAGAATAACACATACAATGTAACAATAAACATGCAGTTATGGTGCAGGGATGATTGTGGTGACATTCACGAGAAAGTAGGTAGGTAGGGGACAGGAAGAAACAGCGGTCTCCAGTGTTAAAATCCATCCAGTTCAGTTCATTAAAATGTTTTAACTTTATATCACAACAAATTATTTAACCTATACGAGGAACTTTCAGTTTTTGTCGATTCTAGTCTACTCAAGCGCCTACTGTCATAAAGATCTTTGCTAGTGTGTGCTGGGCAGACAGAACTCGCCATAACACGGGCGACACGTGCATTTAGAGGCGAGTGAAAGAGAGACCGCAGGATGGATCGTGAGGAGATAATGTGTTTATATGTGACTGAGAAATAAGTTATACGCCAATGGTACGGCAGAAATGTCCCCTGAGACCCGTTACCTCTATTTTCTGTGTGCTAACGTTACACCGCCATTTGCATTAATGTTACATGCTAAGGTGCAAATTAACAGCCGTAGGCACAAAATACAATTACATCACTGTCATTAGACAGAACAATGAAATTTAATTTAAAAAAATCATCTTGTCTGTGTTAGTGGGAATTCGGAACCGATCACAGGCATTAATAGTAACTACATACGTAAAAATAGCAGTCTTTTCTTTGAGGGTCTCCTTTGCTGTTACAGGAAATGTATAATCATCAGAGGAATAATGAGACTGTTTCATAAATACTTAAAAGTTCCTCGCAGTCATTTTAAGTTCATTTAACTGG
Source organism: Naso minor (assembly GCA_029874875.1). NCBI lineage: Eukaryota > Metazoa > Chordata > Actinopteri > Acanthuriformes > Acanthuridae > Naso > Naso minor. Next base: position 6,531,304 of record JAQFJB010000002.1, on the reverse strand, counting down.
TATTGTTAAGGCCTGCTGCCTTAATAATACTGAATCAGCTTAAAATGTTTCATAGATCAGAAGGATGTTGTACAAAATGAGAGAAGCTCGATTATGTTAAAACTCTTCCACAAAATCTAGTCCTGGTTCTTGAGTGCTCTGGACACAGTCAACAGAGGCTGATAAGCCATTTTGGTGCGAGAGAGACATTGAAAGATAAACCAGTTTCCTGTTAGAGACTAAGTCCTTCCTTCCCTTGTTCAGAAATTGGTCTATCAGATAGCCTGTAAAACTATCTGAGTGAGCTCAGAAAAGGGCATTTTACTGCCCGTCCTGCACTTTTCCCTCTCAATATAATGGGCCTATAAATGGAAAAATGAGGAAAATCTGAGGTCTGTACTTGGGCATTTAATTTCAGGCAGCTTTGAGAGGTTCAGAGATGCTTTACGCGGCGATACTTTGTGTCTGAAGGGATGCACCTCATAGACGAGGATTGTTTTCACCTGAAGGATTCCAGGATGACATGTGTGTACCGAACAGCTTGTGATCTGGCATCGGTGTCAGGGAGATTGAGGCAGAGGCGTTGGCAGACGGAGACGATAATCAGACTCCACGCTCGCTGATTTTCAGACAAATTAAACGTCAGGGGAAAGCAGAGAGCGGGACCGCTGGGCTGCTTTGAAAAGCTGAGGCTATCATAAATTATTAATGGCTCCCCGTCACGGCCTCCCTCTCTTCATCCCTCGCTCTTTTCAACCATCCTGTTCTTCATCCATCTCTCCCTCTTGGCCCCTCAATGTTAAATGCACTTCTTCCTTACTTTGTTCTCCTTATTCACTCTTCCTCTTTCCTTCCTCCTCTGTGCCAGTCACTTCCTCTTTTCATCCCTCTTTTCTCCCTCCTTTGTCTTCAGTCTCTCCCTCTGTTCCTCCCCTCTTCCCTGCCTCCTTTTTGACTTCACTGATTTTCATCCCTCCCATCCAGCTGCTCTTCATTACCTCTTCCCTCCTTAATCTTGATTAATTTTTCTTCTACTGCAAATCCCTTCCTCCCTTGCTTTCCATCCTCTTCCTCTCCATCCCTTTCTCTTCTCAATAACCGTTTTTGCTTCCTGTTTCTTCTTTGTTCTGCCTTTATTACTGCCTTTCTCCTCCTCTCCCCAAACCTTGATCCTCTTTCCTCTTGTGGTTTTATTCATCATGGCTCCTTTATTCTTTTCGCTCCTCCATTTGTCTTTTCTTTTGCTCTGAATTGGAGCTTGAAGACTGGCCCCACACAGAACTGCTTGTCTTGTGTGTAACCTTTTTTGCTGATAGCAAAGTTAGCTATAGAAATCCTTTTTATATGTTGCGCTCAAAAAACTCTTCAACTTAATATAAAAGTAGCAACATAAAAACTCTGTCACCAATAAAATTCAAAATTTTACTGAACAGGTGAAACTATTTAAATTTATCCTCAGTACCTCAAAAATGTACTTTAGTGATAAACTTGAGTAAATGTACTTACAAGACATTGCACAGTTTGTGTTAGTGGAGGCTTTTTTCAGTGCACTAGAAATGCATGTGCAGATAATTTGAAAGTGATTATTATAAAATGTTTCCATTGGATCCCCTCATAGGTGAAGGTTTGACTGTTACAATGCCAAACAGTAATATAGTATAAATAGTAAACGGAAAAGTAAAGCCAAGGTGCATTCTGCCTAATGGCCAGCAGGAGGCAACTTCACTATTTTCAAAAGAAGTCATTTTATTTGTGGGCTTGTAAGAAAATGTTCACATCTCACTGGGTTTATCACCTCTGCTAACATTAATTAATGTGCTTATGATCTCAAACTCTGGTTTACAGACTCCATCAATATGACATAATGTTAATTTTGGTAAACCACCGTTAAATTCCCGAATTCTGTACAATAAACAGTAAAACGAGATAAATTTTAGAGTGTGACACACTGGTCCAAATAAATTCATTACTATTTCCAAAAACCAAAGTGCTGACTCTCACAATGTCAAAGTCAAGGCTAACTGAAGAGTACAAATCAAGGGGTGACACTATGACAGTTGGAAGTAATTTAGTTCACCAGCAATTTGATTTTACTGCAAACGTAACATGAGCTGGAGCTGCTTCTCACTGTATTTCTGTTGCTTTAGAAGTTTAACATCATCCTTGTTATTTTTGCTTCAAACCACAGGTGCCTTTTCATAGAACTTGCTGACTGATGATGGTATTTCTATTTGGGTTGTCATTTGTTGTTGTTTGTATGTTTGTTTAAATTTTGTTTTTTGTTCACACTGTAAACCAGTGGCATGTGGTGACAGAGCTGACTCAGCATGTAATCAGCAGATTAGTACATGGATTGGACTAAAACATTTCATTTCGTGATTTTTGCTGCTTCCCATTGTTGGCCTCACTGGTTGCTGTGACATTTCCAGCACTCTGCATTATGGAAAACAATACATGAAGTGGACTGATCTGACATATACTTGAGATTGATCTAAATCATGGCTATTTTTGGCATACTGCAAATAAAGCTTTTGTTTTCATCTGCAAACTTAGGGGATAACTTCGCTATTTTGGACCTTAGACAGTATTTGCAGGGTGTTTCCCATGGACCTGGAACATACAGACCGTAATTTCACTGATCAGTCCAGTATTGAGCTTTCTACAATTTCTCTGTGAGCTATCACGGCACTTAAATAGACATACACTGGGCAATCCTAAGTGTGTTGGAAAAACAATGATGAATATACTTTTCTAAGATGGGGAAGCTCATGGCATATTCCTTGGCTCAGTATTTTCTCCAGTGATCTGTATCGCCTTCAGTGGCTTGGACATAAGCAGTGCTTTATTCCCCTGTCTGCAATGTAGCTAGAGTGCGGATGCTTGAAGTGCGGTCAACACATAGTCCTGGTTTAAATGCAACTGTTTTTTCAACACTCGGAAATGACAATACACATTTTATCGTACTTGTGTTTTTAGTTAATAACTTGAAAATATAAACTGTTGTGATTTTATTGCTTTAGAATGAGCCCGTTATATCTGGGAACTGTTTTTTTTTCACACAAACAAATCACACAAATAAATCATATATGATCATTCATTTCCTGTACCTTGTGAAAATCATATCTTTATACCTGTTTTTAAACTGGTTTATGTTTGGCCATTCCCTGAGCTCCTCATTCAGACTGTTCCATAGTTTTACTCCACAAATAGAAATACAGAAGGTTTTCCTCGTCGTAAGCACACTAAGAGTTTTGAAATTAAATCTTCCCCTTAAATTAACTCCCCATTCTCTTGCAATGAACCATTTTTTGACCATTTCCTAGGGGAAAAAAAGCTTTAAGTATTACTAGTGCTATCGAAAATTCCACAAGATCTGTAAATTTAAGTAACTATGACCCTGATAATAATGACTCTCCTGATATCCAGCCCAATGAATGATCTGTATTGCTCTCTTTTGTAGAATAAGTAATGAATGTAATGTACTTTTGTAATTATTTCCCCTAATCTCTGCACAATGATTGAGATATGGTAGAACCAGTGAACAGTACAGAATGTGGAGTGATTCGCTCTCTTAAATACTGTGATGCTTCTTGACGCTTTATTTCGTACGTGTTTGATGTGTGATTTCATGCTGTTTAAATCATCTGTTGTCATCCCAAGAAATTTGATTTCATAAACACTTAGGATATTAACCCCATCAATCTGAATTTGTACTTGGTTATTAAATCTTCAATTTCCAAAAAGCATTATTTTTGTTTTGTTCAAGTTTAATGATTGTGTATTCTGTCAAACTTCATTTTTAATTTATTCCATTCTGAAGTGACCTCCTGCAGTAACTGTCTGTATCAGCTTTAATGCTTCTGTTACACTGTACATGCCATTGATGTAAAGAGTAAACAACTTAGGTCTCAGCACTGACCCCTGAGGGACATCACAAGTAAAATCCAAACATCTTGAACACTGCTCTCCCAATTTTAAAAACTGCATCCTGTTACTTAAATAACTCCTTACCCAGTCTAACTCTCTACCTCTGAAGACACACCGTTCTAGTTTTTTGAGTAATATGTCATGATTTATTGTATCAAAAGCTTTTTTAGATCAATAAATACTCCAACTGCATATTCTTTTTGGTCTATAGAGTTTCTGAATTTCTCGATTGAGTCTCTTAATGTGAGTGATGTTGATCTTCTTGCTCTGAATCAGTATTGACTTTCAGTGAGTAGTTTGTGTTTGTCTATTAATATGTCCAGTAGGTTAATGAAAAGTTTTTCGAGAATTTTGGAGAATTCTGGAAGTAGAGACAGGTCTGTAATTTGTGAGGTGTATAAAAACAAAAACTATCTTCTCCTCATTTAGTCAGTACACAAGAAATAGCTTAAAGGTTGAAACTGGGATTCAATGCTTTTCAGTTTTTTGATCCACAACAATAATTCATATGGGTACAGGTAGCCTATAACAAACGCATAGCTTTAAAACAAGCAAGACAGCAATGACTGCTTCCAGTGGAGTAATTTGTCAAGTCACATCATCGATGTGGAAAGTATTGTATTACATTTTTCACCACTCCTTCCTCTGTTTTTCAGCCTGAGAAGCAGAAGATTGTAAACATCCCTTTGCAAGTCGACAAGAAAGGGAGCAGTGAGGGAGCAGATTGATAGATAGGCGTTTGATGGATTCGGCTGAACAGATGGAACAGCTGCACAGCCCTGAAGTGGCCGTCCATCGTCAAACTCGTGTGTGTGAACAAACTGAGACAGGCTTTATAATGGGCCTATTCACCAGATTTAGAGCTTCAACCCATAACAGTAAAAAAAAAAAAAAAGATTCATTCAAGATTCTGCCAGGCAAAATTTGGACCTGTCCAAATATTATTTGAAAACACAGGCCTCCTCATTACAGTGGATAAAACATGAGTGAATTCTAGTCAAAATGCTCCGAGCTATATCATGTAGGCAAGGAGATAATTTTTCACACTATTTTAATGGTCTTAAAAATGCTTGTAATGCTCTCTGTCTTTGCTCTATTTCTCTCTCTCTCTCTCTCTCTCACTCACATACACACAAACACACAAGCGTGCACCTCGACCAGCAACCCCGGCGAGTTGCAATAAAGGCGGCGCTGATAATTATGATAATGAATCTAGCTTCTGTCTGCCGTCTATTGTCACCTGGTAATGAGTTTGTCCCGAAGGTCACTGCTGTAATAGCTCATTAGCAACGCTGGCTAATGCTGCTCTGTGATGTAGCCCACAATTGCTGGAGGTGCAATGGTCAGCCAGGCTATTTGTTTGCTGTTGTGGCTGAAGCGCTGCTGTCTTTCACCATTGATCAGAGAGGGTTTCATCGCTGCTGAGGGACAGTGTGGCTGTGTGTGTGTATCTGTTCTTTAATGTATTGTACATGTGCATGATTCCTTGCATGATCTATTCATGAATGCTTGGCCAAAAATCTATGTGTCAGGATTTTATTCATTACCGGTATGTTTATCTGTTTTTTGTAGCTTGTGAACAAATGTGTGTGATTAAGGGTGCATGAGCAAGAATACATGTTTACACAACATAACACTAAAAATAACTTGACAGAAAACACATTTCAGAATAAAACCATGTTCCAACATTATATTTTACAGTACAACACGCACACGGAAGAACAAGAGGATATTTCAGAAGAACACAATACTGATTCAATGACAACATCACAGGAACAGTTCATTTCTGTCGTTATGACCAGTCCGTCTTCCTTTTGTGCAAGTGAGTATGTTCATGAGTGCACGAATAAGAAAGTGTATGTGTGTCATGACCAGTAGTCACTAACCCAGTACTGCCACATTAGCTCGGTGCAGATGGATGTCCCCGGTCACTGCATTTTCCTGTAGACAAACTCTTGCTATTGCTGGCTATGGGTCATCCTAATATGAATGAATTGGCCCCAGCTGGTTCTTGCACAGGCATTTGGCAGCTCACAGACAACACTTTTTCTCTTTGATGCAGGCCTTATTTTTTAGCCTGGGACCCATATGAAAAATTCATCCACATTCTGGGGCCAAGGCTCATGAGAACATATTGCTAATTTTACCATAGATACACAGGTCATTTTGAGTTTGCTCATATTTTTATACAGCTAACAGAGAATGATGGGTTCAATGAAATCGAAATGTAATAAAATGTTGTCAATATACTGTATGTATGTAACTGCCCCTGAAATAAATTGTCCTCTAGTCCTGAGTCAAGTCCTAAACTTTGATTTTGCAGTTGGAAACAAGTCATAATGGGCTCTTAAAAACTGCACTGCCATTATAGCAATAGAGCCTTAACGTACTGAACATTTTTAAATGTCAAACACAGCTGAAAGCTCTTGCAGATCTGTGTGTAACTCTTAATCCATATTTGCGATTCTTTTTTTACTCTTGCGTAAAAGTATTTGAAACAAAGTGGGTCTGAGGAGTTTAATGTCGACTTTCTGGGAATAGTGTTAACTTGTTAATCCAATAAATGAGGAGTAATAACTGGTTCGTGGCACACTTTCTAAATAACATACGTTTGAATCCACGAGCGTAGGGGAAGGCATCAAGCAGCCTTCTTTCAGGTCAAAAGGATCAAGACCTTGTGAAGTCACAAGACATTGGTATTTAAGCCCAAGTCAAGCTGCAAAGCCTTTTCAATTTTGTCAAGTCCAGTCTAAAGTAATCAAATCTGTTACATGAGTCTGACTCAAGACTAAATCATGAGAATCAAGTTCACACCTCAGCTCTGTAAACTTGTAGGCCTACTTATGCACAGTAATGGCCTCTACTCTTTGTTTACACAAACCTGAAACGTTAAGACATCAGATCTTCTCTACTAGATTTTTTTTCCCCCAAGGAACCCATTTTACAGATTGCATCTTTTTTTAGATATAAGTCTGAGAGTAGCAAAATAGCAATGTTTTTTCTGAAAGTGCATGCATATGAAAGCCTTATTTATTCAAAAATTAGTATGATTAACGGTGGAGTCAGTAGCATTCATTGCCATTGAATTGTCGTTTGTAAACACAACATTCGAACTGGGCCCCTCTTCCCAACTCAATGCACCTGAGGTATCGTAACTTAGCGTGTACTATGTGTACTGCTATACTACTTACCTAACATTATACAGCAAACTACATAGGAATATTACATTTGTTTAATGGAGAAGTCAATCATCTAGCAAGCTAACAAGCTAACCGCCAGTGATTAGAAGCTATCTGTTCATCACAAAGTAGCCCAACTCTGCATCGCTCTTCCCAGCCTCTCTTTCAGTGCTCCAAAATGGCTGAAATACAGTGGCCGACAGGGGCAAACACGCCGCAAACGGCAAAACGCTGCAAACACAGAAATGATGCAAAACCAAAAACACACAAACACATAAAACAAATGCA
>JAQFJB010000002.1:6440110-6455772 GCA_029874875.1 Naso minor | reverse complement strand
AAATAAAAAGTCAAATTGAAATAAAAAATTAAATTGCTTTTGCTGTACACCATAACCAAAAGTATTTTACTAGGCAGAATCTCTGCTAACAGTTACCAAAATGCACATTTGATGCAGAATACACATCCAAATAATAATGTAATGTGGTTTTTTTCAGGATGATATGAATTTGGTTTCTCTTCTCCTCTCAGGCAAAGATGCCGTTTGATGCTAACAAGCTCTACTGCAGTGAAATTCTGGCCATCTTGCTGCAAAACAATGACAGTAAGTGTGTGTGTCACTAAATGGTTTTATGGCTTCCAAACTGTGTTAATTTGTCTTTGACTTTTCAGCCACCTCTCAGCTTTCTCACACAGACAGAAAATGTGCTGTCCCCTTTTCCTTCAGTTTCTTCTCTTGGATTATTCATGTTCTCTTTCAGCCTTACTTATTTCTTGTTTTCCTCCTTCCCTTTTTCTCTCTCTGTTTCCACTCCTGGCACTGTCTCTTGTGCTGTCTCTCTTACCCATGCCCACTTTTCTTTGTCATTTTCTTCCATTACTCTTTGATTTCATGTTGCCTTTCATGTTTCCATTTGTCTCCTTTCAATCTTTCTGTTCTTCTTTCTCCCACTCCCCTTTCAGTCTTTCCATCTCACTTCTGTTCTTCCTTTCTCCTTGTCTATTTGCCGTCATCTCTACTCTTTCCCTCCCTCACTGAAACCTGTAAAGCCTCAGATAGCCACAGGACTATCAGGTCCTTGGACAGGTTCTCATTAGTGGTTCGAGCCATATTGATATTCATTGGAAGTTGTGTTTTATTTTACACTCATCATCCTCCTTTTCACCAGTGCTGGCTCAATTAATCCTCTCCCTACTGCTCTCCAAAATCAAATTAAACAAGAAGTGTTATTTTTCACAATTTGTGAAAATCCTTTCTGCTCTAATTTAAATGCGACTTGTGCTTTTTGCTGTCAAAATTGACTCGTCTTATCTCTAGATTCATAAATTATGATTTATTTTTCAGTGCCCTCATTTTTCCTTATTTTTCTCTTGAGGTCCCTCATGGTCAACTTGTTTGTTAGTGTTTATGCTCATCGTTGCCTTCAAAGCATTTCTGTCACCTCCCCCTCCTCTTCTTGCCTTTAACTCTTTTGCTTTCCTTCAATCGTCCACCTGACCATTTTTCTCAGTCTGTTGACTATTCTGTCCTCCCCAGTTGCAGCGGGTCATCAGAGGGCGTTAGGGCACCAGCCCACCACGCATCACTAAAAGAAAAACTACAAAGATCTTCATTGAAATGGACTTTATAAAATTACTTTAAAATATGTCCCTTTTTAAAATGAACCGAACATTTAGGCATGCATGATATTATTCGCACCTTATCGATATCGACTGATACTGGCTTCAAATTTAACTATGGGATATTGGCCAGCATGCCGATAAGTTCAAGTAATTTTCTTCTTTTGCACAAATAATGATAATTACATGATTTTAAGCTTTGTATTTTATGCCTGCATTTGCCGGCAGGCCAGCTTGGTGAGAGTATGTATACTAATACTGTATGTCAATTCCACTACGGAAGAGACTTGATGACCTCTAGAATTAGGTGTAGGAAAAAAATATACTCAGCCAAATGAGTTGTAAACCGTGCATCCCTAAAAATATTACATAGGTGGTGAGTAAATTTATTTTCAGCTGTTAAAGTTTTGATTAAAACTGTTCCTCACTGTCTATGTATTGATTTTTTTGTGAGAATAGACGTATTTTCGTAGGGCTCATTATTAGGGCCCACTCAGAACAAATCAAGTGATGCGTGGAAAATGCAAGTTCTTCCAATCATTTATATGTAGGTAGTCTGATTAAGCTGTGAAGGTGTAAACCATGGGGGGCTCAGAAAAAACGCAGTGGCCCTGCAGCGTAAAAATGAAGCAGCGTTAGCTTCTTAAAAAAAGTGACCCAGCGTGCTGCTGCGATGGCCAATCAGATCGACCGATCAGAGCGAGCAGACCTGCCACAAAAGAAAACAAAAACTTAATTTGCATTTTCACAAGAGCTGATACTCCCACACTGCTGCAACAATCCTGCAGCGATCACCACAATCTTTCTGTGACCAAACACTGGGTGGCAGCAGAGAGACAGAGAATGACTGAGCTGGAACCTGACCGGCTCGACATCGTAACTCAATAATAATCCCAAGACAGAGGAAGAGAAAATGCTTGTCGTTTTCAAGGAGTTGTTACTAAGAAGGCTTGGCTAACTGCATGCAGTGATGCTGCCCCTGCTTTAAGTTTATTATATTTGGAGTCAGACAGGTATGCAGCACAAATAGGCAGATGGAAACACAATGATGCTGCTAAATGAAACATATGAAATACAAAATGTGTGCCGACTAATAGATGCTTCTTTTCTCATAATGAGACAGAAGGAGGAGATGTGACCATAAGGATTGTAATGTGGTAATTATACTTGTTCATGGATAAAAAGAAACATCTGAGACACACATTATTGTTCCAAGCAAAATGTTTTTATTTATCTAAATACACTGGTGTGTTACCTTGGTACATGTTTGCTAGCTCTGGGGAATTTGTTATATGTTAGCTTTTTTTTTTTTTAAATATTCTTTTGTGTGGGTTTAATGAGGTTCAAAATGATTTTAATATTATTCATTATAAACCTACATAGAATTTGATCTAATGTTGCTTTAACAGTGTTGGATTGTGAATTTTTTTACTCAGCAGTCAAACTTAAGCATGTCATGTTGGTGGTACATGGTTAAATCGCATGTCAAATATTTATATACTGTATACTACGCACTGTTTCTTCTCCCTACGTTACTACATTATTACCAAAGATACTCAATATAACAGAAGATACCCCACTACATGCTGCGCCAGTGGTGTGAAATGGTATACACTTATGTCTCCTAAGTGGGCGGAGTCACCTCTCCCACCTCCATGGTTCTTGGTTTCATCTATAAGACCTTTTAAATGTCTGTTTATGTCCGTTGCGAAGCAAGACGGGAAGCACCAGTTCCCAGAGGAGTGTGTTGCTGAGACAGAGACAGGTCTCACACAAAGTAAATTTTCTCCTGGTTTGTGTGTCTGAAAAAAAAAATTAGTGTCAGAATGTTCGTAAGTGTCCTGTGAAAAAATGGGTCCAATGTGGATCTTGGGGCCACTGAGGCGAAAGAATTGGTAATAATCTGTGATCATGTTCACGTCTATCATAAAAATGAATAGACTATAGGCTTCCTTGACTCACTGATAATCGGTATTGGTATCAGCTCTGAAAAAACAGTATCGGTCAATCCCTAGACTGCTTCTAGTTTCCTAAAGATGTGGGACTGTCCCAAAAGCCCATGTGACTGTGATACAGGAAATGATCGTTCAGGTGGCTGTCCAGGTTCCTTAACTGTCTCGGTTACTAAATTACTTTTACGTGACCCCGCCTCCAGAAAAAGTGCGCCATCATGTGTCCTCCCTCAGCTCTCTAAGTGTTTGTATATGCAACCATGTCAGTAAAGTGTCCCTGCTGTTCTTCAAGCTCCATTTTTATCCCTCAGTCTTCCCCCCTGTTCATTTTCTCTTTCTCACAGGTACCAGAGAGCTACTGGGAGAGATGGATGGCATTGATGTGTTACTGCAGCAACTATCTGTAAGATTTTTACTTTTACTGTCTATTTTTAGTTTGCTCTACAGCCACCCTTTTAACTTACCCATCATCCATTTGAGCCTGGCAGGGGTAAAGCGCAGTAATTTCTCAAACATGAGCATCTGTGTAAACTCGGTGACGGTGCTCTAACTTCTGGGTACACACCGAACTCAGTCTACCCCTCAGCCAATTTGTAACTCTATTTTCAGCCTTATGATGGATTAGCCAAACCCATACACTCACAGCCCCTGTGACATTTCATGGTTGTTGGCATTGTCCAACCCTTGTCCCCTTCTGTTCTTTTAATTATATTATAAACCTGATTATTTCTGTCATGTGGCTGGGCTTGTTCCCTCTCATCATTAAAGAAACTCATGTTATCCACATTCCCAAACCACTCTAATAAGCCATTTTGGTGCTTGGTTTCGGCAAACATGCCTTCCATGAGTTTCCTTTCTAAATGCTCCTCTCCTCCTCCTTCCCTTTCAGGTCTTCAAACGTCACAACCCGTCCACGGCTGAGGAGCAGGAGATGATGGAGAATCTGTTCGATGGTCTGTGTTCCTGCCTCATGCTGCCAGCCAATCGGGATCGCTTCCTCAGAGGGGAAGGGCTTCAGCTAATGAATCTCATGCTCAGGTAAGACTGCAGTGCACACAAAGAAACGCTGGTAGTGGGATTCATTCCTCAGCTACTGCACATGAAATTTGAAGTGGAACATTTAGTATTTATAATATGTACATCTTTATGTTAATAATTTTTCTTTTCAACAAACAATTGTTTTTTTGAGATCTGTAAGGATTTGAGTATTTGTGCTGAACTGTCACAGTATGGGGTCGTGGTCCTGTGGTTGCAGCCACATGCGGGACACAGGGAATGTATATAAATGTCTGCAATGCGAAAATAAATTAACAAGCGCTAGTTCTGCTGAATACTTTGTGCTGAGGTCAACCAAACAAGCTCATAGGTGAGCGGCTTTCAGAAAGGTCTTATAAGCCTTCAAGGCAAGGACTGTGTGCTGCAGTTGCTCCATTGTTAAAAGATGGGTCAGTGGCTTGCAGATGTGCATTTGTTTTCACATTATACTTTTGCAAAGCAATTTATTTTTAAGCTGTGCACTGTTAGGGTTCAAACCCCAAAGAGGTCAGAACACGTCTAAGAATCATCTGGTTTATTATTATGATTATTATTTGTCTGCCACATTTACGCAATGTCCCGTGAACTGGAATGAGCTCGAGACACGAAACTTGGCAAAACTAACTGGAAAGTGTGTGCATCAGGTTCTGACAAAATATGAACTCAATCTGCCACATGGTGGCGCTGTAAATAGCAAATTAAAATAAAAATTTTGCCCCTCATGCTCTCCCTGATTGACTTGAAACTTGACACACATGCCCAGGTGATGGTTTTCTACAAAAGGGTCAACTGAACCATCAAAGTCCGCCATATTAGATTTTTTGTTAATTTGCATAAACTGAAAAACAGTAATGCTGTATCTACTTGTTGGTTTTTGACTCTATGAACACCAAATTGGGTACACAGCCTCGAGGGATGAAGCCACACAATTTAGTCATAAATGATCAAGATCGGTTGAAAAACATGGCGGCCATAGACCAATGAAATTTCGCAAAGGGGGAGCATAGCAGGAAATTGGCCTTAACTCACTGACTGTTCGTCTGATCATCATGAAACTTAAGAGATGGGTACAGACTGTGGTCTAGAAGAGGTTTGCCAAAGCATTTTGCATTTGACACATAGGGGGCGCCATAAATGCCATAAATGTGTTTCTCAAAACCAATTGGTCAGAATTTCATCAAATTTGGTATGCATGCTCTAAGGGCAGTTTTTAACCAAAATCTGAAGTTCCATATTGATTGGTGCAAGTGGGCGTGGCCTATAACATATTTGCTTATAACTCAAAATTCTTGTTAGCTATCTTGACTAAACTCGCTAGAGATCCCTCTCCCTCATCCCTCTCTATGTCCCAAACACACACACCGAATTTCATTGACACTGGTTGAGCGGGGGGCAAATGGCGGACCTTTAAGTGCACAATTATTGAAGCGACGCATGCTTTGCAATGGTGTGCTAGTGGTCTTGTTTTTCCTGTGAACAGACTTCAGTTTGCTGAATTGACCTTGCTCACTTTAATGAAGCCCAGAACTCCCCCATAAATGCTTGCGACTTGGATTTTGGCATATTTAGCTGGTTGTTTTGGTTGATCACAGAAGGGGTCTGAACCTTCCAATTGCCGCTTGTGGTTATATTTTACATCTGTGGTTGCTAGCTTGCAGTCTTCTTCTTTCCCTTGTGTGAGATGTTGCTACATTGGAGAGAAATGCCTTCATACATTTGTTTTAAAAAGTCTGTGTTTGAGCTTGAGGGAGGCTGTGTCAGGAGAAACAAAGGGACGAACTGACAAACATGAACCTTGGTTTGCAAACAGCTTTTAAATGTGACTTTTAAATTTAAACAAGCTATAAAACCCTGTACATCTTTTAGTGGATTATGTAACTTGAATATGTTTATCAGTTGAATTCACTTCAAATTATTAGTGAGCATGCTGCGTGACTTTAATGCAGAGGAAGTTTGTGCTACAGAAGCATTAATTAAGCTTGAATAAGCTCAAATTAGTGATGTTTCTGCTCATTGGCAAAGTCGGCAAAGTTTTTGGATTCATCTGAGATGAAAGAAAATGTTTGTCGCAGTATTGCAGTTAATAAGAAAGTATAACCAGTGTCACTTGCTAGGTTTGCTTTTGGAAAACTTCTCATGTAATACCCAGATACACAAACATAATGTGTGTGTTCATGGTGTAATCCTACCACATACTGACTCGTTACAGTAAAATGAATATTGAAACAAAAAGTGCTTTGTTGTTATAAAAGTTCATTTAAAATTGAAAGGTGATTTAAGGATCAGCACAGAACATCTCTTCATCCACAAACTGTCCATCACAGCTCTCATCAGAGCCTTTTTGTTCCAGTGCTTTTTGTACCGTGCAAATTTGATCATTCATAGCATAACAGGGCGTAGTGCTGCACGGAGCAGCACGTCTATTAGTTCTTTTGCCTGGCGAGACTGCCAGTCCAATCAATCAGCAGTGGGTGGAGGGCAGAGACGTGACCTTAACAGTCATAAAGACACATTACACGCATTTATAAAACCTTTAGAGCTTCTGCCCCCCTGCGCTGCTAATAACGTCACGAGAGATGTAGTTTTAAGGCTTGGATCAATATCTCATTATTGGAATGCAAAAAGCCTTTTCTGTTAAATCATCCAGCGGGGTAACGGAAGAAGAAAAAGACAGAAGAGACACAAGATCTGACTCTTAGAAATTAATGGAAACTTTGTGAGAATGCAAGAAAATTGCATTCTTGATCCCTTTTATTCTGCATAATACCGTCACTGCACAAAGTGCAGGAGCAAAGTTTGAAACAACACAAACATCAGTGAGCACAGGTGGATTGTATACTTGTGTTAAATGGTGATCCTAATGCAGATCCCTTGGACGTAATTGATTTAAAGTTCAGTGTTAAACCATTTACATCATTTGGATTTAAATACAGTGCAATGATAGAAAGGTTTGCCTTCTCTATTAATTCCTAAAAAAGAAATTAAAGCTGTTTGTTTTCAGTATTTTGCTTTTTAATAAAAAGAGAGCACCTTAACTGACGTCGTCTTTAATGTCAACAATCTCTATTTACACCAGAATCTTGAAGGAGAAAACACAGACAGCCTAGGCAGTGAGAGTTTTGTTGTCCTTGTGCGACATCTCAGCAGCTTCTGTTGCCCATAAATGTAGGTTTGTTTTTTTTTAGCTTAAATGTCTCGGCTACGTTTGCTACGCCATAACTACTGCAGCTTTTGCCTTATAATAGTCTATATACTAGAAATCATGCAAGTTTAAGAGCACTTTGAATCACAATAACTTTATGCCAGCACTTTGAATACATTTTTGTAAATGGTATTTTCTGTAGTGGAGGAGGCCTTACAGCATTTTGACATATAGGTTTAGTTCAAAATATCTGTATTAAAAATGTAAAGAAAAGTTTTGTTTTGCAAAAAATGTAAAACAAATTGGACTATTAAACATAATAAAAAAGCAGAACAGCATGATAACAAAGCTTTGTAAATCCAGAAAAAAAAAAATGTTATTCAGTTCTTTTAAAAGGAAGTGGTTGATGTTGATGCAGTGTCAGAGCAGCACACGTAACCCAGACTGGTTTAGGTTTCGAACAAAAGAAGGGCACTTTACACTCAGATGCAGTACCACTCAGCCTGTGACAACAGTCTTCTACAGTCTGCTGTGACTGATGAGGAAGATGATGTTGCAGTGATGTCGTCAGTGTTATCTCGCATTGGGCTTTAGACTTCAATTTTTAACTGAAAGCTCTGATTACAAGCTGCAGGTTTGGGGTTTGAAAGATGTGAAAGTTGTTTGTGTTTACCACTCAGAGGACGAAAGTCTAAAAGACAGATGCTGTTGAGTTGAATTATGGGAAGTATAGCAGTTTGTGGAGCTTGACCCACACAAGAAACTAAAAGTCAGGTTTTCTGGGCCTCTGCTGCTTTTATTTTGACCTTTTTTAAAAAAAAATCTTAAAGACAATAATCTTGGCTTGAAGTTTTTTAATACAATACCGAATTTTAATACAATACAGATTTTCTTGTCACTGAGACATATTTTCATTTTTTCTCCATATATTTCAGTTCACGTCTCCTTAGCTTGTGCTACATTCAGATTTCAGACCTGATGTCTTTGATGATGAAGTCCTGGCCTGGCTAAATGTTGGTTGGAGACAAGATGTACTACAGTCCTTCTTCAGAGACCTTTTTAGGGACTGGACGCTTGGTTCATGGCGAGAACACCAGCAATTAAAAAGCTAGTTTTTAATCATTTCAATGTTTTTTTGCTGCTCCTCTACTTAATAAAGAGGAAATGTGCATTTTTTAATCAAATTTGAGAATGTTTTGGTCAGACTCTCCGTCAAGTTGTCGGCCATAAACCTACTGCTGCGCTCACGCCCGTGCCCATGAGACATTAGGTACTGGTAACGTAGTTCACAGCACTGCAATGCTGAGTGAAGTCAGCTGTTTAACAACATAATCGCCCATTTTTCCTTCAGAAGTATAGTGTGAGGCCCCCCCCCCAGCCTCTTCAGCTGCCCGTCATGTATAATGTGTCTGTCTGGAACCAGACTCAAGTGTCTGAAATATGTGTCCCTCCTTTGAGATAAACACTGTCATCTGTCATTGGAGGGAATGGAGGAAGTGACACGGTGACAGACAGCTACATTTCCTGAGAGGAGGTGTGGAGGGGAGGGGGACAGACAGACTGGGAAGCAGTTGGTCCTTGTCAAACCAATGCTTTGATGATGGAAAACAGATGACTATCCAATTACAATTTATTTGTCTGAGAGAACACACATTTTATTGTCATAGTTTATTACTCTACTGATTTGTCTGCTTGCCTTGAAACCGGGTGTCTGAATGAGCATAGAAACAATTGCTTTCTTAATTTGAATTAATGCAAATATGCTTTTCATGATTTGCTCCACATTTAATAATATACTCGGTGGCTCATGATGAGAAAAATGTTCTTTGTGGATAAGTTGAAGGTACACTGATTCAGTCATGTCTCAATTGTAAGTTGTAGATATTTGGGGAATTTTTTTTGGGTGCATACAAAAACTAGCATGCAGTTTTTAAAGGAATAGTTTGGGTTTTTTAATTAGGTTGTTTGAGGTACTTACGTATAATTAATGTATTACCAAATAGAGGTTGTGATGCCTGCAGTTTGTAAAGGGTAGTTTTAACTGACCTTTTTTTTTTTTTGGATTCATGAAACTATGTACTACAGCTGTGTTTGTTAGTGACTGAGTAGCTGAGTGATGAAGTTGCACCACTGGTCAGCTGGCCACCTTTTGCTTTCAGAATCAACTGGCACCAACTGTTTTCATTGAATCATTGAAGCAGAGAACTCTAGCCTACAGTCTTGACTTGTGATTAAAAGTATTATTATACTGTCAAATGCTTTGACTGTGTCATGAGAGGAATGAGCTGAAGACGTCATTAAATGTTAACAGTCTAGTTTGATGACAGATTATTAGTACCATGGTGCTTTAGGAGTTTTTAATTTTTGCCGAGGTAAGAAATTGTTAACTGCTGCCAACTATAATAAGCTGCTGTTAGATAGTTAGCTCAAATGGAGACAGGTGCAGGACAGAAATCATCACCCACTGTCCCCACCTTCAGTGTGGCAATAATTAATAAGTTTTGAACAGTTGTGCATCATTATTGGCAAGCAATTACATTTTTGGCTTTTAAACACTTCACATGAAGTGTGAATTTTCTTTCCATGTACTGAACTGACTTTAAGTATCCTTTGAATTAAGCATTATTTCCTCTTTCTGCTTCAGAGAAAAGAAAATGTCCCGGACGAGTGCTCTGAAGGTCCTGGACCATGGGATGATTGGACCAGAGGGAACAGATAACTGCCATAAGTTTGTGGACATCTTGGGTTTGCGAACAATCTTTCCACTTTTTATGAAAACCCCCAAGAAGATGAAGAAAACTGGTGCCTCAGAGAAGGAGCATGAAGGTCAGTCTCAAATACGAACAAAGCAACAACTTCACAAAAGCTGCATTCGTGTCATTCTGAACAGCTGTTATACAGCCTTGACTCCAAAAAAAGTTGGGATCCTGCATAAAAAGTAAATTACTCAAAATGCAGTGATTTGCAAATGTTATTAAATTAAACCTTTGTGCATTCAAATAAAGGACTAAGACAAAATAAGTCAAACTGATGAATGTACATTTTTCTAAATTTACATAAATTTAAAAGCCCATAACATGTTCGGAACATGTGAAACAAGCTAAACTGCACGTTTCTGGAACTTCCAGAAATGTTGAGGTGAACTTTAATAGTGCCTTCACAGATGTGGAAGTTATCCATGTCATTAACACTAACACACCCTCATACTATCGCATATACTGACTTTTGAACATTTTAGATGGTACTTGATGTTTTTTATCATTGCCCCTGATGTGCAGAGATTTCTCTGGATTCTTTGAATCTTTCAATAACATCACGGACTGGACACAGTGACATCTGTGTGTAAACAGACGAGCCGAGGATGCTACTTTCATACCCAATAGTGACATCACCTGTTACCAATGAACCCGTTTACCAGCAAAATATTTCAAACAAGTGTTTCTAGGGCTTTCTAAAGCTTTCTGAGTCTTTTGTTGTCCCAGCCCCAGCTAGTTTAAAAGGGTTTGAAATTTGAACTAAGCACATAATTTAAAAAAAAAAAAATCAAAGAACTACATGAGGTAAAAGATTAGATATATTCTCTTTGTGCAGTTTTCCATTAAGCATACATCAAAAAGGATTGGCAAAGTGTCACATTCTGTTATTTATTTATTTTTTTCATGCACCCCATCAGAGTTTTGGAATTGAGTTGAGTAGTAGTGAGTAACATTTACAGTATTATTGCAGTATTTTTGAATCAAATGCAATCAGCAATTGAAATGTTAAAACAAGCAGATAAATGAAATAATCCACTGAAAACAAGAATCCCAGTTCCCTTCAGAAAATGAGCTCTTCCATGCACTCCAGCTTCAATAAACATCAGCTTGCACATGATGCAAAGCAGTATGTCAGAGTGAAAGGTGGCCATTAAGACTGAAAGGTAGCCAGATCCCTGATAATTAATTAAAAAGTATGTGTGTGTGTTTGTTGTTATCTTAATTTTAGTCAGTGTATTTAGTGTGAGGTGAAGAGAAACTAAATACTTAAAGACAATAACTGTCTCTTTTGCCAAAATATTATTTATAGCTTGCAGCCAGAAGCTGTCATGTACATCTGGGGAGGACACAAATGAAACTGAAGAGAAATTGGTCACATTGTAGCTTATACTTAAATATATTTGATATACTCTTTGTTACAAACAGGTGCATGTTTATCAACAAGTTCAGAACATAGGCCATGGCTTGCTTTGTATGAGCAAGGCCACTCTGCCCTGCATTTACATCCTCTGGTTTTTTTTATCTGACAACAGTTGTCATCCAGTTAATATGCAAATTGAATACTTTTACACAAAAACACAGGGAGGTGAAGAATACCTTTTATAGACACTTAGAGACACAGAGAGAATCTTAATACTTCTCCAGGCACTGGTGGACTCAGACCCCCCCCCCCCCAGCTGCCTGTTACAGCTGCCTTTGTATTAGTTCTTGTTTTACAGAAATTTACACTACTTCGTTCCATTTTATGTTATGTATTTTATCTAAATCTCCTGAACTCTCTTTTTAGTACTTGGTAGTGGTGGAATCCACCATTTCCATGCTAGATTCAGATTGTTCGCACAATGGAATAGTACGAAAATGTGGTTGCATTTGATTCTGTGCACTTTGATCTCATTGTGATGGAAACTAATTTCTGAACCATCAGGGAAGTCGTTTATGGAAAATGGTTAGAAAGAGCAGAAAAACAAAACAAAACAAAACTAACCAGACTGGAAAAAACATCTGTTAATTACCATCGACTTCAGCTTACTCAAACCAGTTAGATCAATGAACCATATAACATAGAAGAAGTTGTGCTACTAGCGGAGTGGTTGATAAATCAAATTGCCAGGCCAGTTGGGGAAAGTGTGAAAGCATCTTCTACTTAAAAAAAAAACCCTTAGCATCGCTTTTTGCTCCTATATCATTAAGAAATACCATTAAGCTGTAATATTACTGATGCTATAGCAGGAGTATCTATGCCAACCTCTTTAGGAGCCACCATTGCTGTTTTCAACTGAGCCGTAGCTTCTCTGACAGGTTGTCACACCAGAACCTCTCCTTGTAGCTGCAGGTAGTTCCTTGTTGGATGCTAATTGGTCAGAACCTCTGTGGTTCCCACAAGTGTTTGGCTTGAGGCCTGGCAAGATGGATTTTTGAGATCGCATGATCACATCGTGTCACAAAAAAGACTTTTTTTGGCTGAACAAATTGTCCGTTAATATGTTTTAAATAGCCATATAATGGCCTATAGGCCTACATTTAAACAGCAGTAAAACACAAACCATATAGTTAAACAAATGCAGTTTATTAATGCAGTAGTCCACACAAAGTAATTCTGTGCAAATCTTCACATGGTAAACTGAACTTAGGCTACAGCCTACAACAGCAAAATAAAAAAAAAATAGCCTTACTTCTTTTTTTTTTTTTAACCCCCTGGAGTCTATGGGATTGGATTCAATCACAGAATACATAGTTTGAAAACATTAATAACTTCTGACAGATATTACATAGAGACTTACCTTTTTTTTTACCGAAAGCTAACAGCTGTGCTGTTCCGGAGAGCCCCTTGGTGCGATCGTGACGCTTTCACAGGCTGAGTTGCGTCTCCTAGAACTTTAGTGTCTTTATAAAGTGTTCATAATAGTAATCCATCATGATAAATCAAAAAGTGAAGGCCTTTTGTTATTATTTAATCCATTTTCTGTATCAAAAACTGCTAGCGCAGTTGTCTGTGGGCCATTTTTTTCCATGATGCATTGTGTCTACCAATTCCCCTTCCTTCCTGACAAAAATATAATAAAAAAACGTATTGCGCATTTGGATTTTTCTCTAAACCGTGTGCCTAGTAAGCATTAATATCACTTGTATATATATCAAAATGATCATAAAAAAGATCACGAAATGACACGTCTGTCTGTGACGCTATAACATTGTGCAACCTTTGATCTAATTCAGGCTGCGGAGTCAGAACCAAAATTTTTACAGGCTAAGTTCATATTTAAGTTGTCTCATATTATATTTTATACCCTATGCAATATTAGCATATTAATATGCTATTAATGCATTTATTTATTTCACATATTTTCCACCGGACATTCTGTCCATTTATATTTGTTTTTGCCTGACATCTACACATGAAACCGGCCAATTTCCGGCTGTAGCTGCCTAATGTAAGCCCTGAGCAGGATACTGAAATGTCACTGGTTTGTATCGATAATAGTATATTTTCTCAAATTTGGAATATCTTTCCCATTCTGCAATAACTCTGTTGTAAATTATGCAGTTTGTTTCAGCTATCCCGAACATTTAAGTAATTTACTCATACCTGCCACTGACATTCATTTAAAGGTTGCATATATGTTGTTGGTTTTTTATTTTATGAATATAGTGTTGATGATGACTGACGATTTTACGGCTAATGTTGTAACGTTGCTGATTGCTGACTCTACTAATTTAGGCTACGTGATTTCAGTGATCGTCATTCTTATTTCTACTGCTTCTAGTTTTCTATAACATGTAGTCGTGGCTGTTCCTGCAGACACACTCAATCCTAATCTGCTCATGTATCATGGTTTGCTGCCTCTTCAGCCTGTCAGTTTACACTATCGATCCAGTCTTGATTGATTTCCCTGCCCATGCCCCTGAACCTCTCTTGTCTCTGAGTGAGAGATAGGAAGTGCAAACAAGAGCTATAGAGAGAGAAATTTTATAGGATGTCTGTGTGATAGGTGAGAGATTAAAATGGAGAGGAGACTGAAAGAAAAAGAGGGAGAAACCCTGTCCATCTTTCTGCTCTTTGTGTTTACCCACATCTAAAATGTGGAACCCCTCCCCTCTCTCTGTCTGTATTAATTAAGTTTGATTCATCCTCTGGGGCTTCCAAGCCCTGCAGAGAAGAACAAATTGTCTTCAGTTGTGTCCTGTCTCACCCAGAGACTGGAAGAATTAACCTTTGACCTCGTCGAGCAGCAGGAGGAAGAGTGGAGAAGATAACCCGTCCTAACAGTTAAACCTTTCCCCCTGTGTGTTTCAGCCCCTGGCAAAGCAGACACTCACTCAAAAGACAGACTTTAAAAAGAGACGTAAAAATACACCAAGGCTCTTTTTGCTTGTAAGGGTTGCCTAGTGTGATCCAGATTTGTGTGTACATCTCAACCGAGGCTGTGTCTACAGAACCACATTATGATGCTGACCTTTTGTCTCAGCAGCTCTGTTGTCTCACACACACACACAAATTAAGAAAAAAAAGTATGCTGTCAGTCAGATTCACAACATCCCGAGACCACAATCTATGAACTTAGATACACTCTACAGATTAATGCGTGATAAAAGTAAATGTTAAAAAATAAACTTAATTTCATATCCAGACATCATTAAGCAATATTATCAGCCACAGCATGGAAAGAAAAGGAAAAATGTAATAAATGAAATATGTTCAGAGCAAAACAACGTGCCTGATTATCAGGAATAGAGCTCAACAGTGTGATTCTGGAATTTATTGCCATAATGTCGTAACCGTCCAAGGTAGACTTCAAACAATTGGCTAATTGTGAAATGATGGTGTATGCTTCTGTAAAAGCCAAAAGTTTGTATGATATCAACCTTGTTTTAAGAAGACATGCTCTATTTGCGATCTCAAGAAGTACTACACTATCCATGATGCGACAGTGTAACTACAACATCCTGATTATTGGAGCTCGCTGTTACCATGAAAATGTTTACTGCCTCCACGAAAGTCAGGTTGTCTGACAAGTTTCTGCTACACTGAACTCTAAAAGTTGTTTGTTGTTTTTCAGCAGAGCAAATGTGATATTTTTTCAAACCAAATTAGCTAAAATAAGGACATGAAACTACACAAGTCATACTGACACGCATATATATGACTAGTCCATACCCATGGAGTGCTAAGTAAGTCATGGAAATGAAGAAGCTTTGATTAAGAAAAGGTTAGATGTAAATGTTAATAAGTCTGAGAACAAAAGATTAAGTGTATAAAATGTATTTGAGGCATAAGGCATAAGCAGTACTTACATTTAAACATTGTAAATTTCAAACATCTCTGTTCATTTTACAGTTATTTATGTATGATTTGCATTATATGGTATTTCCTGAATCATGTAATCCAAAGGTTGAACTTCTTCTGGATTTAAAAGGATTTAAAAAAAAAAAAAAAGGAAAATCGAACATAAAGTTTCACAGGTGTTTGGGAATTTGGAGCTGCCGGTGTGGCAGCATT
>JAQFJB010000002.1:6305411-6325587 GCA_029874875.1 Naso minor | reverse complement strand
ACTTAACTTTGTATTTAGGGTCCATTCTGTAAGATTTAGTGGCATCTAGTGGCAAGATTGCTGATTGCAACCAACTGAATATTCAACTGTTGACCCTCCCCTTCCAAGTATGTAGGAGAACCTATGGCGGCATCAAAACTTACAAATAATGCAAGAGATCGTCAAGAGATCTCCAACCTGAGTTTAATTTGTCTGTTCTGGGCTACTGTAAGAACATGCAGACTACGCGACCAAGGACTCACTCCCGCTGAAGAAAAAAAAAAGCTCATTCAAAGGTAATTCAAACACAATGATCTTATTTTAATTTGATTATACCCCAATAAAAACATAATCTTGAATTTTATATTCCATTTCTGCCAACATATCCAACTAAATCCAACAGTGGACCTTTAAAATCAGTGACTTATTCATAATGGTTTTGAACATATATATTTTTTTAAATGGTTCGTTGCAGAGGGGTATAGAATGGGTTGTTATAGCACAATATGTTGCAGTTATGGTCAACTCACATAAGTTACACACGCATTAGTCCCTACCCCTTCTTCTGTCCCTCCATATGAGAAAAACGAGTTGACATCACTTTCAAAATCTCACCAAGTGCCTTCATGAGCGCGTGCAGCACGGAACAGAAAAGAGCAGCTGTTCGGTCGTAGCTGAGATCCAGAGCCATCAGCACATCCTGAATGATGTCCCCGACCAGAGGCAGCAGGCTGCAGTCAGAGTGAGTTAACATCACTGTCAACACACGCGGGGCCTGGCCAACAACAAGGAAACATGATGAAAACATTTTAAGGGCCAAGCAAACCCACGTAAACCCAATCACAGTTTACACCTGAGTGATCGGGTCCTGTGATTTGAAGTAGATCAAACCTGGGTCATGATTCTAATGAGTTTGGACTTGAAGAAATTACAAATGATTGTAGTTGTGTCACAGGAATAACACACAACAAAACCTGTTCTTTTTACACTCAATGTCATAAAGTTGATTTGAAATTGATAAATAATATTGTTTAATTAAATGTATTTTTTTGTATTTTGTTTACCATACAGTTACTGTGTTTGATAAACATTCCATCTCTGTAAACCCCAAGAATGTGAGTCTGAAATCACTGTATACACTGCAAGTGCAGTGAGCTTCCCTGTGGTTATTGTTTGCACCTAATGTGCCATTTTATTCCTTTGTAGTGCTGAAGTAATTAGTTGATAATCCACATAAATTCAATAGCTAAAAATTCTTATAGTTGATTGTTTAAGTCAATTATCAAGCAAATATTTCAAATATTCACAGAACAACATTAGGATTTTTTGTCTTTCTTTTTCTAAATAGAATATTTTTTGTTCTTGTTCACACATAAGTTTCTTTCATATATTCCTCTGAAAAAATGCAGGTCTGTTTTCCTCTTTTTATGTTTCTTCCTTCTCTTACGCTACTGTACATTACTGTCCACTCTCAACACGCTGGCCTGTGTCAGTTTACCTGTGGATGCTGGCTGAGCCTCTGCAGGTTAACTGATATGTCGTTGAGCAGGTAGTCCGAGTTCTCGTTGATCAGCTCCTTCAGGGTCGGGTAGCCACAGGCCTTACTGATGCCCCACATGGAGTCCAGTGCTGCCTGACTGACCAGCAATGTCTCCTCCCCGGCTTTCTCCATTACAGGGTACAGTGATGTCATCAACAAGGGACGAAAATCACGCCCCAGGGCCTGAGCAAAGCAGGCAATGCCCTCCAGTTGGATGCACAGCTGCCAGATGTTGCTGTTGAGCTGGTGGATTGTGGAAGCGGATGATGAAGACGACAGGGAGCTTAAAGAAGAAGGAATCACTTGAAGAGAGTTTGCGGGAGTGCTGCTGACACTGATGTTGGATATGGAGAGGAGTCTGGATGGGCTGAGAAACTACAGAAAAGACAAGAGAAAAAATTCTTTAGCATCCGAATACAGTTTGTCTTTTACAGTTTTAAAGTGTGTTTTATTTATACACATAAAAAGGTTATTATAAAAATGACTCAATTAAATTCTGGAATATGAGCAGACACTAGGGCCCAACCAATATATCAGTTTGCTGATACTATCGGCCAATATTAGTTTATTGCAGATATATCCCTGTATATGTTCGCTGGTAAGTGCAGATATTAAAACTGTTTTCTAAGGCTGGAAAAAATGCTTGAAAGAGTGATTTAAAACGGTGTAATCACATAGTTTTTTCAGCAGAGGACAGTCCATTATATAATTGGTAATAAGTGAAGTATTTACAAACTCTTAAGGGTGCTACTGTTTGGAATAAATTTTGTTAGATATCTTGCCCCCATTATGTACCTTTGTCACACATATTTGGCAAATACAGTATATTCAAAAAAAATTTTTTCTAGATGTGGATAATGTGGCTGCAGCACTGGCAATATATCAATATTGTATTGTATCGTGATATGAGACAAGATATCGCAACAGATTTTGGATATTGCAATGTCATGATACGGCGTAAGTGTTGTCTTTTCCTGGTTAAAAAGGCTTCATTACAGTAAAGTGATGTGATTTTCTGAACTAACCAGACTGTTGTCGTTCTTTTATTTATCTTTGTCCTCTTATCCACATTACCGATGATTATTTATCAAAAAAGGTCACTGGATTTATTAATATGTTGTGAAATCATCAGTAGTCATCCTTACAATACTGTCTCGGTATCTATGTATTCGGTCAACAATACTGTGATATTTCACTTTATCACCTTAGTCGCTCCCATCCCTTAGAATGCACGACAAGTCCTCAGTCACAACCGACATGATCAATAATTACCAATCTCAACCAATATGAAACTTCACTATCATGATAGGTTTTTCAGCTGTATTGCACAGACCTAATTGGATGTAAACAATGTAGTATCAAATTCTTCCAGAAATCATTCATTTATATTTCACATATTTATTAGTTCTCAACGATGTACACAACTTGTTTTTGATGAGAAACAGCAAATGTTAACTCTACAGGGTACCTTTAATTAAACAATACAAACACAAAAAACTCCACAGGCCACATTTATCTGAAAAAGCCACATCACGTCTGCACCTAAATAATATTAACACATTCGAACATCGGAACCATTACATCATAAAAACATTAACACCAGTGGCTGTTTAAGCCCCAAACAAACTATTTGTTTGACCTTGCTGTCAACAATGACTGCAGCTTCCATCAGTCATCAGTAACTAGCTGTTACCCTGCTGCATCAGAGTAAAGACAGTGGCTGTGCTGACCGTTGGCATAAAATGATCTGTCAACATTTATGTCGGCATACTAAGCTGTCCACCAGTAGTTTCTACCATGTTTCTGTTTGTTCTGTTAATGAATGTGACTAATTTGTTTTGAGACCACAACAGTCGATTCAGTAGCCAAACCTGAATATTCCTGTTCATAGAATCCTTTCCATTTGGTGGTGGGGCACCATTGGTTCACATTTTAGCCGAAAAAGAGAAACTACAAGTTTATCTACAAGCTAACACAGTGCTGTCAGTGTTTCCAGGCCTCTGAGGCCCTGATGTATTTTCTCTGCCTGTCAGCTCAATAATCCAAGCCTTGAAAGTTTGAAACCCTGAAGCAGTTTCCCCCTCTGCTCAGTCTGTTCAGGCGTAGGAGTGATCAGTCCAAGGTCATATTGTGAGCAATCTAAAGATGTTTTTCTCAGCACAGGCTGAAATGCTGTTTTAGAAATGAAGTGATCTGAGCGCGATCAAATATAAATGCAGACAGAGTTGTGTGTATGTGCTCAGCATGACAGTCTAATATTATACTTCATTAGAAAAAGTTCACAGAATACAAAGTGTAACTTTTTTTAAAAAATCAAAGGGCAAACTGTCACTTTTATTGAGAATATCATTCCATGAAAAGTGGGATCATCCATTACACCTGGTGATCATTACTTGACAGTTTGCTGTTTGCAAACTTAGGCGACAATGACGCAACATTCACTGACCAGATTTCAAACCATTGAACAAACATCAGTTTGACCCTTAGGTAAAGGCACTTGACGACAGTTAAATGAAAAGATTTATACCACTCTCATACTTGTATGCAAAATATTAAAGCTGCCGGATGGAAGTCTGAGTGCATTGATTCTCGCAGCCACTCTAGACAAAATGACGCTTTATGACGCCACTATAACCTGGCGTCATAAAGCCTTGGATCCGGCCATTGGTGCCTCCGACCCGTGGCAGAGAGTCAGAAATAGGGATTTGCATAAAGCCAATTTTTTGTGGTTGGTCTCATTTAATTATACAGATCTTCAGAGGGTATCCATATGGAATAGGGACAGTTTCATAACCAGTTAAAAGTTGCAGCCAGTAACTTAAAGCTAGAGGCAGCAGGTAGTTAGCTTAGCTTAGCATACACACTGGAAACAGGGGAAATGTCCAGCTTGCAGTGACTGCCTGAGGTGACTTTTGAGACTTGGTGCAGCCTTGTCATCGCCATGAGGTTGCCAGTCAACCAGCAGAAACCGTAGACCAAAAAGTAGCTCAAACATTTGACATATTTTTAACGCAATGTACATATTGATCTTTGTATGGATCAGGTGAAGCAGTTATAAGTGTTAACTAGTGAGCTTTAGAGGTGCACATTTTGAAACCTTTTGGACAAAGTCAGGCTGGCTGCTTTCCCTTTGCTTCTAGTCTTTATGCTAGGCCAGTCTCATCATCGACTAGCTGTAGCTGTATAGTTAGGGTACAGACTAGACATGACAGTAGTGTCGATACTTCCCATCTAATCCTCAGCAAACAAAAGACAATGCTGAAGGGATAAATCTATCCTCACCTGCTGATCTTGTCGGTCTCTATCTGTCTCCTCGCTCACAGTAATCAAGTGCCAGTTCTTCAGACTGGTGTATTCCTCAATGACAGACATCACCGCTGATTTAAGATCTTCCTTGGTGGCAGAGTTCCCCTGAACTTGACTCTCCACACTTTGACCCTCTGTTGCCACAGCTATGCCTGCAGCACCTCTGACAATCTCGTTCAGCACCATGGAAGCCTGCTTTCTGTACACTGTAGACTGTTGGTACAGATCCAGGAAGTGATCTGTCAGCAGGTAAATGTTGCCGTAGTAACCTAAAGATGGAAAGAGAGAGAATTACAATCCAGCTTTAATACTTGATGTTTTAGTGTCAGCCTATGAAAACAGACACCAATTTAGCTTCAATAATAATAACTTCTATATATTCCTTTTTAACAAATTTGACACAGATGTAAAATTTTATAATATATGAGAAGGATGAGACATGAACCGTAGATCATTTTCATACAGCTCATCCCTTAAGTTCAAATCAAACAGCACTCATACCTAATGTTCGACAGATCTCCATGAGTACAGTGAAGATCTTTTCATCTGTGAAGTACAGAAAACTCTTCCTCTGTATGTGAGCACCGTCTGAGTCATGAGAGCCTGAGACTGTCTCCATGGTAGCAGCGTAGCTCCTTTCTTCAACGATGCGGACATCCATCACATCCATCTCCAGCACCTGTGAGGGCAAACATGGGTGTTTGTTGTATTTTTAGCAATCTATAATTTAAGATTACTCATATCTTATCCACAGCGTTTAGACTGACCACACAAAAATGAATGGGAGAAGTTCCTTTTTTTCACCTAAAACCTTTATTTGGTCCAAAGGGTCCATAGACATTTAGCAGACACATTGCCTTTTTCTCAGTTAAGGAATGGACTGTTTTCTGCTGTCAGAAATTGTGGATAAATGTTTGTTTGTCCTGGAGCGACCCGTTCTCAGTGGTGAATAAAAATTTAATGCTCAACTCAAGCTGTATTAAAATGTGACAAAGTCCGAGATATCAGCTCAGATGAAACTATCCCCACACTAGATCTTAAATTTTCTTTTCAAGCTGTATAGAACAACAAAAATTTATCATCAACAATCATGGAGCCATTCTTCTCTTAAAGCAATACTTCACCGCTTGATTACGTTTTGTGTATCAATTAGTCACACTTGGATGTCTTTGATCGAAGAACGTCTTTCTTTTCCTTCCTGCGTTCCTCCACGATGAACAGGCGATTCAAAAACTGCAAGCCACTCACTTTTGCTGAAAGCCTATGGAGTTACACTTTTCAAAACATCAAAACTATCTAAAAACGTGCATCCAAAACACTCAACAGCTGCCTGTGGTACAATCAAGAAGTGCTTCTAATGCATGCACATTGGATTGGATGTGTTGGGTTTAGTAGCTTTCTAGTCAAAATAAAAGTGTTTTAGAAGTATTAAGCCTATGACATAATAAAGAAGACTTGGATTATACCACACAAAGCAACTGAAAAAGTTTGGCTGGACCATGTAGATAATTTTCAAAAATGTATCTCCACAGGCTCCCAGCAAAAGTGAGTGGCTCACAATTTTTCTGAATCACCTGTTCACTGTGGAGTATTGCTGGAAGGAGAAGAAAGAAATTCTTCAATTCAAGGCATCTAAATATGACTAACTTACACAAAACATAAGGTTTTTGTGAAGTAGTGCTTTAAGTTAAGAGTGGCTTCATGATTGTTGTCAATACAACTAATAAAACTAGGCCATTTTATGAATCTTTAAAAGACACTTTAAGATCTAGTGGTTTTAGGCTGAGATGAGGTTGAGATGGGTAGTTCCTTTACGAGCCATCTGAGCTGTTATGTTGGACTTCATCATTTTTAATACAGCCTGAATTCAATTCAAGACATTTAAGGGTGAGTAACTGATATACAAAACATAATTTTGCGGCACAGAATCGCCTCAAAAAATTGACTTTGATTGTCTAATCTAATCTGTGCCTGATACAACAGCAGCAAACATTACCTGCATCAAGGCTTTGGAAATCCTCTCAAGATGTGCAGCTGAGTTTAGAACCACAGACACCAGCGGTCCCAGGACTTTTAAATAACCCAGAAACACGTTGAGGACAAACAGCTTCTTCTGGTCATCAGAGGTCCGCATCAATCTGGGCAGGGAGGTGGCCAAAGAGTGGAGATTCTCTGAGAGCACATCAGTGAAGGTCTGAGCACCGCTGCAGCTCTGACTCCTCTGTGATACCTCTCTGAGAGCGACCTCACACCTACAGCAGAGGAGAGAGGTTCCATCAAACATGTTGTTAGCATGTAGTCTGAGCTTTAACATTTTTCTACCAAATACGTCAATCAAATCACACCTCTTTCTGACTCTAGGCTCCTCATCATTCACTGCTCCCACCAGCGCTTCCAGCAGTGGCCCCACACACTCTCTCAGTGACTGGCAGCACACAGAGAGCAGGTGGTCATCCAGCTCCACCATCTCTAGTCTAACCTTCCAGTGCTGGTGAGCCGAGGCACAGGAGATGATCTTCTTCAGGAGCACACACAGTTTACCCGCTGTACTCTTCACCCAGTCTTGTGTCCGATGGACCACCAGCTGCCCGATTCTGCCCAGGTCTGGTGATGGAGTCTTAAAGGGCTCACCGGTCTGAAGCTGGGCGTCTTCCATGACAAGCCCCACAGTCCTGGACCAAACCTGAAAGACAGAAAGAGTGAAAAGAGATGACTGTGTGGCAAAAACAAACACTGCAAAAACAAATCACTGCATTACATTTTTACAAGGATATGCTCATACTATTTTTTTTTTTTAACTTAGGTCCAAACAAATTAGACATGTTTCCTTTGTTCTCCTTTACGCGTGGTTAGTCTCCCATCAGCTTGGACAAACACACGCCTGTTATCTGACCATGTTAGAGTTTCGGTGGCACGGAGGAAATTAAACAAATCAGGAGACTGGTATTAATTGCAAATTAATCTGTCTTCACTCTGCAAATTAGGCCAAGAATAATGGACCTTGTTCTTCTTCTGCATTTTTCTATTTCCTGGCAGTTATTTGTCGTCACTAACTCACTGTTTTCATTTTGTTAAGCTAATTAAACTAATGGAGCAAACACGAAAAGGTCAACTGATACAAGAAAGCATTCTGTGGACTGTTAACATACGTGTAGAATCACAATACATGAATACTGAATTTCATCTTAAATGTGTGTCAGTATGGAAAAGTCTCTGAAACAGCATATTAAGTATCAAGAGACACTCTTTCCACAGTTGTATTATCACATAATATTCAGTGTAGTTATAATATATTGGCTCTAAAAATAATCATTGCTTGTATCTTTCATAATATAATATAATAATTGTAACTGACTTATTTTGTAGTATAATATCCACGTACACTTCAAAACACACACAGTCTAATATGTAACAATAACATATTAAATAGCTTGTAACAATTACACAGAGATATTGCACCTTGATGGTTCTGACAGTGACGGCATGGCCTTGTCTCAGATCTCCCGTAATGATCCTGGCTGCAGCCGTCGTGATCCCAGGTAAGAATGAAGCCATGATGCTGCCTATAGTGCGTCTCTCCTCTGACGACGGGACAATGTGCTCCTGAGGGCAGTCACACTGCAGAGTCAAAGCCTGGAGGCACTTCAGTGCGGCTGCCTGTATATCTCGAGATTTTGCCTTCTCTCCCAAAGCCAGCAGCAGTGATATGGTGGCTCCCAGTCCAGGCAGCATGACGGGTTCGAAGAGTTTGAAGACTATATCACCATAAGCAGCATGAAGCAGCGCATCAAGGCATCTGAGCACAGCCAGTTTCAGCTCCTCTGAAGTATCTGCAGGTTTCCCAGGATCAGTTGGAGAGCAAAGGCAGAGGCAAAGCTCTGAGAGGAGGCCATGAAGGGTCTCCCAGCTCTGGACACAAGTGTTCTCCAGGACGTGGCTCATGGCCTCAGCCACAGCCTGTACCAGTTTGTCTTTCTTGGGCCCAGGGATTTTAAGGACAAAACGAAGAGGGAACAGAACATACTCTTGGAGCTGCTGCAATGCGGCATCGTTGACTTCCTTCAACTGGGCACTCAGTGTCTCTACATTGGTCACAGTAGGCTCTCGAGTGAGTAGGACACAGGCCGGGCGCAGGTATGCAAATGCAATCTTTGGATCACTGATCTGAGCCATGGATGGAGGCATGACAGCCGACGTTTACTTAGAGTGCAGAGAGAGAAATGGGAGATGCAAGAGTAAGACAACGACTCTTCAAATGCTTTGGGAACAAACTGAAATCAATGTAATCTTAGAGCTAAAATAAATTACATTTTCTCCTCGTAAATAAATCTGTTATGACCACGTTGACCAAAACCTTTTTTGAGGTGATATCTAAAACCCTTTCTTTCACATCTGACTGTTTAACGCAGTATGATGAGTGATAATTTGAACCACTAGAATTTTTAATTTTTAACATTCACGCGAAAAACAAACAAACAAAAAGCTTCTTGACTGGTACCTTACACTCTCTTGGCAAGTAAACCATAAAATAATTGTATGGCCAATAACAAATGTGTGCGAAAGCGGTCAAGAAAGTTATCTCTGACTCTTACTAAAGAAGTAAAACTTGAACCAGAGCTGCTGCTCTCTAAATGTTAGCAAAGTTGCAGGAGGAAGTGACACAATAATCTAATCTACTACAGTGCTGCAGTTAGCATTACCAGTGATGGTGGTTGTGGTTAAGATGATGTGTTGCACTGCTGCCCAAACATTCTGGATGAAGTTTTGTTGTATCAACCAGTTGTAAGTCACCAACTGTATGTGCAATGCTGTTTTGAGAACTTCTGATTATAAATGAATTACCGACTTCCCGAATTCAAGTTTTATTTACTTCAATGATAAAAAAAACAAACAAACACTGACACTAATATTTAATGTTACAACGCTTGCAGTGGTCAGTACAGGTACATCTAATGTTCTAGCATTGATGTAATGTTGAGCTGTTAGCTGACAGTCACTGGTAGAAGCTGCGCTGCGGTACTAGCGTAAACAAACCGGAAACGTTAGCTTACCTTCACATTTGGAATGAGCAGAAGTTTACTGCGCGGCATTTAAGCCCTTTGAAGAGTTTTTGTACACAGAAAAGTTGTAACATCACATCCATAACATCACATCTCGTCAGTATGAAGGCTAAAGGAAACGTCATGATTCCGCGCCCACGGCGCACACGTTGGATGTCAGCAAAAATGAAACTTCCGGGTTTGGCGTTCTATCTTCAAAATAAAAGTACAAACCATTTAAGGTGAAAAGATAGCCCTTTAAAATGTGTGATAAACTATGTGTGTTTGTTTTCTTATCATTTAAGAGTTGTCGAATTGAGTTAATAATCTCAGATAGAGCTAATTAACACTGATAAGTATTTAGTAGTGTAAATTTCCTTTTTCAGTAAAGTTAATGTACCACGTGAATGACAGCCTTATGAAAAACGGAATGTTCTATTATAACCTGTGACGCTAGTTTAACCCTGGCGTCATGCATTTCCAAGTTATAACTGACGATAGTTTCAAGCGTGTTCAGACCAGACTTATGCTTTATTTTGAAAGAAATAACGATTCACAACATACATTTTCCTTTTGTCCACTCCAGCTAGCTAGCTTGATGCTGCCAAGCCGGCATATATTGGTGGGTGTGCTGTACCTATTTGATTAAGCGTTAATTATTTGCTGTACATAACACTTCTTTTCATGGCCGACACATTTTCCGTCGGTGCTGTGGATCGGCTGAACTGGCCTTAATACGAAGGTATTGCCAGTGTTATTATAATCGGTTGTAAAAGTTAGCTTAAAACGGCTAACACTGTACGTTAGCTAAAAACTGGCTCAGATAATTAACCTAGCTAGGTTAGTGATTCATGTCTAAAATTTAGTTTTACTATTTTGGCAAAGTCGGCAGTACCGAATGTTTACGAATAGGCAACTTTACGAATCTTAAGGATAAGTTTTAAGGGCCATAGTCTTTGATGTGATAGGATGAACACTAAAATATGACATAAAATAAAAAAAACAGAAATGGACAAATTGAATTCTCGTGTGATGACGAATAATATCAGGAGTGCAAAAGGATATCAGCTAAAACAGTCCATCTACTCACTGTGCTGAGGTCTGTTTACTCGATTCCATTTAAAATCAACCATCTTCTTTCAGGTGTTCGGGGGCTTGATGCTTCCCATTCCTGTCCTGCCCTTTCAGTATGGATGAAGAAACTCTTGAGGCTGCCATCTCTACCTATGGTGCCCAGTTGCAGCAGGTGGAAACAGCCTTGTCAGCGGGCCTGGACCCCTCCCAGCAGTCAGATTTGCTCAAACTGAAAGATGACCTTCGTCAGCTGATAGAGCTCACAGAGGCTAGCCTGGTGTCCGTCAGAAAGAGTCGACTTCTGGCCAGCCTCGAGGACAGTAATGGACTGCAGTCAAACAGCTCAGAGGCAGCAGCTGACACAAACGGTGCAAACAGCAATTTGGCTTCTGAGTTTGCTGCTTTCTACTCTGAACTTGGGGAGTCTTCAGGTAGTAACTCTGATACAAGAGAGAGGGACAAGGAAGAGATAAGTGGGGGAGAGGATGGTGAAGAGGAAGAGGAGACAGAGGATGAGGAAGATGCGCTCAGTGGCACCAAAGTAAGAGCACCCTATCGGACAAAATGGGGGACACTGGAATATCACAATGCCATGGTGGTGGGGGCAGAACCGCCTGATGGAGAAGAGGCACAAGTGCGAGTGCTTTATGTCTACCCCACCCAGAAGTCTATGAAACCATGTCCATTCTACCTAGAGGACAAATGTCGCTTCCCAGATAACTGCAGGTAGAGTAACACTGTTTTGTTTTTAGAATTGAAGTTAAAGAAACTTGTCCGTATCTGCCTTTTTTGAAATAGCAGACATCACTCAGCAAGTGTCACAGATTGTCCACATAATGTCTCTTTTATTGAAGGTTTTCCCATGGTGAAGTGGTGTATGTGTCGGAGCTCAGAGAGTTCCTTGAGTCTGACCTCAGTAATCTTGAAGAGGGCTCATCTTGCTTGGCTCGGCACGAGGATGGCATCTGGTATCCAGCCAAAATCAAAGGTATAATCCAGTTAGTTTTTGACTATGTATATATGTTGCAGTTAGCGCTTACCAATTCGGAAATAAATTCACACAAAGTGTGACTGAATGTTTGATGTCGTTTCACCTTTTCAACAATGTTTTTGCATGAATATCTACAGTAAACAAATAATCTGAATACAGTTTGACTTTGTCACAAAACAAACAAGACAATGGCAAACAAAATTCTTTTAGTAGTGTAAATGTTGTGCTGACTCAAATGTTTTCTGTCACTGTAGAAATCGACAACGGTTTCTACACTGTGAAGTTTGACTCACTGCTGCTGAAAGATGCTGTAGTTGAGGCAGACTGTGTCATTCCGCCTTTGAGAGAAGACGACCCGCTCTCCTCTGACTCTGACCTGGACGACACAAGAGATGGAGATGACATGGCTTATGCAAAAGGTGTGTTTGGATATAAGTGTTGCCAATTTTCTGTAGCTGCTGTCTACGCTATCCTTTGAAATGTCGCCAAAAGATAAAATGTGACTTCCCTCAGTTAATGGCCTTATATTTTATTTTAGGTGCCAAAAATCTTTTATGGTTGAATGAGATGTTTGATGACATTTCTCCATTATAAAATAACTGACCAGTGCTACTTTAATTTTTTACTTTTTACCCAACAGTTATGGACTCTGCTGATGATTCCTCAATGATGTTAAACAGTACAAATTTTGGAGGCTGGGAGGCACACACCAGAGGCATCGGATCCAAGCTTATGCTCAAAATGGGCTATGAATATGGGAAAGGTAAGATCAAGTGCACAACATGAACCATGCTAAGCCACATTTCAGGTTCTTAAGACACAATGACCTATCTTATTATTTGCAGCTTGCTGAGGATGGGTTATACAATACACTACATTTGTTACAGTTATTTTATCAGCTTTTAAAGAAGACAGAGTAATATATTTTGTGACACAGCTAACAAAGATATTGTTTTCAGAAAAGATCATTAGGAAATGTTACATAATGTAAGTTTAAGTATTAGGGTGGCTGCCATCTAAAAAGCATACATTACATGTCCAATATTGTTTAACGGATTAAGTAACTCCAGCTTTAAAATATATATTTCAAACTAGTGTGTATTATGTCGTCAGGTTTTTGTGCAGTTGCCTTTTGCTCTTTAATGAAATCACATAACCCCATGTTTTGACACCCATGCAACTGTGAAAAATTCTTATATATTCTAACCCTTCATAAATAAATGATTACATCATGAAATAAATTATTTAGGGCCACATTTGCACCAAATATGTTTGTAGTAGTTCTTACTTTGTTTCATCCAGAGAGTGAATTAAATCATGTACATGCTATATGATGAAAGACTCAGACTTTTAATCATAGAAAATGTGCAGACATGTACCATAATGTTATGTAACATGTCAGAAGGTTTTTTTGTTTTTTTTTAATCTGGTAAAGCTTGTTTTTTGAATCTAGGAGGCTTTGAAATAGAAAATGTATATGTAATGTAGGCACTCTAATTGCACTTTGTATTTAGTGTAACTGATTCTGTTTCAGTAAGAAATCATCATTACATTTTATGGTGTTAAAATGACAGAATACATCACATATGCACACAATAATATGCAATGTATTGCTCTACCTCACACAGTGACTTTTGTTTTCTCAGGCTTAGGAAAGAAGCAGGAGGGTCGAGTGGAGCCCGTCATGGCAGTGGTTCTACCCAAGGGTAGGTCTCTGGACCAGTGTGCAGAGTTAACCCAGAGACGCACCCAGAGCAAGGCTGCTAAAGAAGGCACAGAGACTCGTCGCCCAAAGAGACGCAGAAAGCCTCAGGTAGCCACCGGAGGGCGCCACACAGTGTTTGACTTTATCAACCACAAGCTGGGAGGCAAGAGCACTGATCCTGCTGAGGGGGGTGCTGCTGCACCATCAGCAGCCACTGGCTTGGAGGCTTACAGGGGAGGAAAAGGCACCAAGAGGAGTCTGAATGTGAAGCTTTTCCAGGCTGCTGAGAGGGTGTCCCAGACTGAGAGGGAGATCCAGAAACTGAGTGAGTCACTCAGCAGGCAAACAGGAAGGTCAGTATGGACGTCTGTGGATGTTGCTGTACATTTGACCCTAATTTCTGTGATCCTGGAAACTTAATTTAACCATAATGTCATTAATGATCAGTAAATTTCAGTGGAAACTCCACTTCCTGTTATTTCTTTTGTGGTGACACATTAGCAGTCGCTGTGAAACACATACATACATTTTTAATTTTTTGTAAAATATGAATACATTAATGGCTTAAAATTCTGTCATGAGGTAAATATTATATAGTTGTAACACTGGCTGAATGTGATTATCAAATACTTGTGACAAAAATATGTAATGGAGGCTGGATATTTTACATTTTAGCAAACATTATTCCAAGATCAGTGCACTGAAAAGTAAACACTTTATTTCTTAGATATTAAAGGAGGCATATTATGCTTTTCTATCTCTTTTAACCTATAAACCTATGAACCTTTCAACCTATGTTACGAAATCAGATTGCCATTTTAAATGATGCCAAAGTATGAAATAATGAGGTAAGGGTATGTAGCAGTAATTTCTGTGAGCTGTGTCTAATTGCTCTGAACGCTTCGTTCTCATCAGTTTTTTTGTTGTTGTTTTTTTAATCTCACACCACTAGTGTGTCACAGTGTGCTGGGCTTCTCTATAGGCTCATCTGGAAGGTGTGTGTTTGAACTGGCCAATCAGAGCAGAGTAAGCTTTTAGAGGTAGGGCAGGAGCTAAAACAGAGAGTCTCAGACAGATTCAAGAATCCTGGAAAAAACAGGGCTGCTGCAGTCAGCTGTATGAGCAAACAGCTGAATCTTTTGAGAATCGAAGAATGTAAACCTCCTCTAGTAACCAAGAATGAAATATCAACCCAAAAAATGAGCATAATATGTCCCCTTAAATAACGGGAGGCACTCCTCTGGACAAACTACATAATTACTCTGTTTTAAATCGCTAGTCCAAGCATTTTTTCTGACCTTAAAAACATTTTTAGTAGCAAACAATACTGTATATGCCAATACCGGTATATCTGCAAAAGGCCAATATGGGCCGATAATATCAGCAAACTGATAAATCAGTCATGCCATAGTGGAAAATGCAAATAAGATGTGAAGATTTGAGGTGAGAAACTTGTTTCTGTTGCCAATTTATTGTGGAAAAGTGCAGTCAAACACTAACTTGTCTCCCTGACTCTTCCCACTTCCTAATCTATTTGTTGTTTGTGTGTGCAAAGGGATGCCTCCATAGTGAAGCAGCTGGAAGAGAAGCTGTCAGCGGCCCGTCGGCTGCTGGCCCAGCAGAAAGCCCAGGAGCTGTCCATCCAGAGAGAGCACAGGAAGGCTGACACACACAAGAAAATGACTGAGTTCTAAGCTCTGTTCACTCAAAGACTTGAAGGATAAAGGGAAGCGCTGCTTGCCTCAAATGAACTTATGTCCCTCGCCTGTTGTCAGTTTGTTAGGTATTTGCTACACTGTTTTTTGAAGACGTTTTTTTTTAGCATCATGTCTCACCAGCATCATGATTTGTGCTGGCGGCGGTGCCCACTTCATGCAGAAAGGATCTTTTGCTGAAGATAATTTTTGCTTCTCATTTTATTTTCATGGACTGAGCATTTTATTTTGTATTTGATTTCAATCGAACAGTTCATGATGATGTAACAAACATTTTATTTGTAATGATTATTTTTTCTCAGTGTGTTTGTCTTAATCAGCACTAAAAAACCCTGTTTGGAGAACTTACTGTGCATTTTTCTTCTTTTTTTTCACACACACCTTTACAGACCTACTTACACCACACAACTGAACCCCGGTGTGAAATGTTTCGCTACCACAGAATCTTTAATGAGGTCTTTGTTGTGCTTTTCTGGGAGAGCACTCTGTATTTCTGGCCAGAGGCTGCTCCAGTGTACCTTGACTTGCATTTCTGACTGATATTAAAATTACATCCTCAGGAGTTGGGAGACCTTTACAGAGTTTTGAAGTGAGACCCCTCCACTTGCCCACGCGTCTACCCTGCTCATATGGTCGTCTTTGAAGCTCCGGCCGTAACCTCTCTATTAAATAATACATTTGGAGAGTAGCCTGTCTGCTCCTAGATTGAAGACACATTGTCTGAAGGTGGTGGGTGGGTTTCAGACTCATGTAAAGGTTGAAGTCATGATGTTTGGAAGCTGTAGATGAGGTCTTTATCCTTTTATGCATTTATTTTCAATTTCTTCCTTGACTGTAATGAACAAAGTAAGAGTAAAACAAAAAAAGTGCCACATACAACATGTTTATGAATACTTTCCAAAAGAATTAGGCCAGCTGAA
The DNA here is from genome assembly GCA_029874875.1 of Naso minor. Classification (NCBI taxonomy): domain Eukaryota; kingdom Metazoa; phylum Chordata; class Actinopteri; order Acanthuriformes; family Acanthuridae; genus Naso; species Naso minor. The sequence goes on along the minus strand of JAQFJB010000002.1, from coordinate 6,309,318 downwards.
ATGCTCTGAAGTTTAGTGAGACCCTGAGTCCAGGAAGACTGAATATATTCAGCTAGAAAACCGGTGACCATCAGCAACTCACAGCCATTGTGATGTCCCTAAGGGGAACAGAAGAGATAGCAAATACGCCATGATAAAGCAATAAGGGCAGCAGGGAGATACAGTGCACTTCATAAGCCATCCTAGAAGTCTCTGGATGGACTCTGGCGGAGCAGAGGGCAGCCGCACATGCAGAACTCATGAACCCTTGAGTTGGTACCCTGAGGGAAGGCCCGCTCGCACTCTGATCACTTGAGTGGCAGCACTTTGAGATTGCTGGTGACTGGAGGGATCACACTGAATTTGCTGATTGTCGGGGAAAATGGCAAAATGCAGTGTGTGTGTTGATTTAATGGGATCCCTCGAGGGTCTGTGCTTCACGCTTTACCCCATTTACAAGCTTTGGGTCTCTGAGGGTGTCACTGTCCAGACAGCAGCAGATTTAATGCGTGTGTGTTCAGGTCCTGGTGTGCCGTCTACATTCTCAGCCGTCTGTATGCACTGCACACTCCTGCAGACGCCTGTCTCGTGTATGGATTTGGACTGGCCTATTAGTAGAGTTTTAGCTGCTAATCGGCACTTATCAGAGCCTGGATTAAGTGATTAAGGAGATGTGATGGGAAAATTGATTGGAAGGCTACCTTGACAAATGTTTTACCTCTGAAGCTGAAGGCTGCCAGGGGTTGGTCTGTGAGTGTGTAGACTGAGCTTTCCAGTGAGTTGCTGCCAGGCTCTGCAGTCTGATATAGGTAACATTTTCCACTAACATCACTCAATTTATTATTAGTCATCATGTTAATGTTTTTTTACAGCCATATTTGTAAATTAAAGTCAGGATATTGCAAGTTTAATGTCTTATACTTGGCTGTGATTCTCAGAAAGTTGAAAAATCTTTTTTATGTTTTGCTCTGCTGCAGACAAAATGATGTGTCTGAAAAATCAATAGCAACTCATGATCCATTTTCTAGTTCTTTCCAAAGTTTTCAAGCTGTATTGCACAGTCCTTGTTGGTAGGAGATTTTGCTCAGTTGCCATGGAAATGAATCTGTCGATATGCCAGCTCAGGAACAGTAATAATTTCTCCATTTAAGGCACTCAAGCAACTGGTGAGGGATGGCACCCTTTTCTTAGTGTCGCCTATCCTGAGGAGTACTGTAGCACAAAGTTTTACACAGATGCATATTGTAACAGATGTTCCTCTCACACACCAGTGACCCTGGTTGTTCCCTGACTTTCCCTCTCGTTCCACAACAATGTTGTTATGTTGAGTAAAAAGCTATGAATGTATGATTTTTTGTAAAATCTCTAGCACACAGTCATAAACCCAAACGGAGAAAAAAACAAACAAAAACTTTGATTTCTTTAATTTCTCTTTACCTTTAATCATCAGGTCAGAATTATAGTTTGTCAAATTCTTTTGTTTTTAATTAAATACCAGAAAAATTGAAAACAGCCTCAGCTTTACATTACTTAGCAGTGTCATTTAGCATGCTTTTGTTTGGCTTACACATAGGATTTATTATCACTGTAAGGATGTCAACATGTTAATCAATAGCTCAAAGAACCATGTTGAGGAAAAGTTAGAATTTGATCTTTAGTTTGATAAAACAATCTCATCTTAAAGACAACTTCAATGCTTTTCACATGCCGAGAAATCCATCTTCATAACATTTAGGCAGCAGATAACTCCACCCACTGACGATAATGACGTTGGTATCAAATGTTTGAAAGGTTTAGAGAGAAACATTGACCTTGAGTGAAAAATTGTTTTGACAAAGCTCAAGAATAGTCTCGTGTTAAAAAGTGTTGTTTTGTCACAACAAGTTGCCACAGGACAGCAAAATGCAACAAACAAAAAACATTTTAGGCATTTTGCTCATTTGATAAAATTGAAATGAAGTATAAAAATGTCTAATTTAGATATCAAACATTAATTTATCATTCCAAATGCACTCATTTTCTTAGTATGGTATTGTAAACCAATTTTGATTTTATTTCCCTTCAAATATCACATCAAATCTAACGTGTTGTTAATGTGTAAAAAAAAAAAATTAACATTTTTTAAAGCATATTTTCTTGAGTTACATTCACACATTATGTGGAAATAAATCAGAAAGGAGCCAGTTCTCTACCACTGTGACTTTCAGCTTTCATTTGCATACTGTTCATACTTTTCCACTCACTGGTGTTCACCAAAAAGCAGATATTGCCTCTAGAGTCTCATCAAGAGCTCCAAGCTGCTGCCCTGGTTGTACTGTAAGTCCCAGAGGGGCTCCATCCCCCAGCCTCAACCCCAGCAGACCATCCAGCTTGAATTTCTATATCTGTCCTCTGCCTGCTCTGTTTTAGCTAACTGCTTTTTATTCCTATCCACCAGCAAAACGCATGATTGGAGGCATTATGCTGTCCAGATGAGTATGTTTGCCTAGCTGTCCTATTCTCGTGTAAATGATGTTAAGGAATAATTGGAAGAAGTTTCTTCAAATTTGACCTAAACATTGGCTTTGACTCAAGGATGAACTGTCCATATGTCACATAAATGTCTAATAAGATTAAATGATGACATTTTATATCCAAAAGGTCAAACATCAACTTCACAATGACATCATCAACTTCACAATGACATTGTGTTCTGCAGAAAAACTTTTTGGCCGCTGTTCAAAAGCATAATTTAGGAAATGAGAGATATTTGGTCAGATATTGAATTTGTGCCACCAGGCTTGGATGCCCACCTTGAAACTGAGCTGATTGTTCAGATCTTCTGTGCTGCTGAGTTAAAGATGAGCTCACGAGTTTGCTGATATTGAACTCTGGGTTGGTCGTCAATCGGGATTGTCGTTGCCCAATGTGACAAAGCTCTCTCAGTCTTCACAATACTCGTCTGTAAAATTTGTTTAAGCGATGGCATGTTTCTCATTGTAAATTATTCACAATAATCTTTACATTTCAGTCTAGGGATAACTTCCCTTTCACCAAAAGATACTTTGATACTTGATCAAATTCTCTCTCAAGGCCTTTGCATAATTTACATGTGTCTGGTGGCACACTAATGGAGCCTACAATGAACTTGAATGGTTTGTGAAGCATTCTCCTTGTGCTTGTTATGTTGAATGTATATTCTGTACTGTATGAATAACTAGCTTTATCCTGCAATTATTTATTTTCATGTCTTATGGATCATGGGAATGCTGTCTCCCTTTCTTGCTAACTGTTAGCTTTAGCCTCAGTCTTTTAGCATTTATTATTTATTTATTTATTGAGGTTCCCATTTTGAAGTGAATCAGGTGGACACATCTAAAAGAAAGGTGGAGATGGAGATTTCAGTCAACTTATTAAGTTTTACAATTATCATTAGCTAAAGCTAGCCACAGCAGATACAGCTGGTAAACCCAGCTAGCTATAGCCTTTACAGAGAGTCTCTACAGAAAACCAACACTTCGGTGGTTGCTGACAAGAAATGAGAAAGCTGTGCAATAAAAGGTACACACAAATATATAAATATACAGTAAATACATATAAATACATACTGTATACATTAAGCTACAGGCTACTTTATGCAATTAAAACTAATTAAATAAAAACTAATTCACCATATTCATTTCTAATACAAACAGTAGGCCTACAGTGCATTTTTACACGACTATACAGGTAGATAATCTTCTAACAGATGATAAGGAAGCAGCTAGCAGCACTGCCGTCAGGTTAATCATGTGCCAGGCATCCAAGATATTAAATTTAAACACCTCTTCTCGTCTAAATTAATTATCACAGCCCTGACATATGTATCTGCAAAGACAATCACCTAATTGAAATTAACAGTGAAGGTCAATTTTTAATCAAAGTAGATTTAATAACATGACATTTAGCT
>JAQFJB010000002.1:6151561-6165714 GCA_029874875.1 Naso minor | reverse complement strand
AAGCAGTAATTCAAGAAGAATGGGACAAGATTACCCCTCAACAGTGTGAAAGGCTCGTGGGGAGCATGCCAGCCAGGATTAGAGCTCTACTGCGTGCTAATGGCAGGACTACTAAATATTAATTTGATGATATGATGGTTTGTCTATTTTTTGTTCAGTTTTGAGCACATTCTCTGTTATTTGTTGACTTTGATACCGACAATGTTGAGAACTGACATATTGAAACTGTCAAGAATTTAGTTTTGTTAGTTTTTCTTGTAAACAATAAACAAAAAAAATATCATTTGTATTTGTTTGTGTCTGTCTAATGCAGCCACACCTTTTGAAACACAAAAAAGATTTTTCCACAAATATTTCATGATAATGTTTGAGATTGTGTAAAATTTTAAGGGTGTCCAAAAACGTTTTTCCACCACTGTATATATATATAATTTCTTTTTTTTCCCAACAAACATTGGGAGTAGTCTAAATCAAACAACTCAGACTAATAAAAAAAGGAGAAAAGTGAAAAAATCAATAATATTGACCACAATGAGAAATAGATATTAGGATATTAGTCGTCTATACGGAATGAACCCATAATTTTTGTCTCCTTCCACTTCAGTCACTGAGTTTCACTAATATTGTTGCTATGGCAAACGTCAGTCAGAGGTAAAAACAAAATCTTGTTCCTCTTTTGAGTCGGAAATAGTGACAATGTCGTTATACAAGAATGCATAAATTGAATAAATGGCAAAGAAATACAGCAATTGTTAGAATCCCAACAGAAGTACACAATCTAACAATAGGACACCACAATTGAAACTCCAAGTCATGAGGAAAGACAGAGGAAAAAGAAACAAATAGATACAAAGGAAACAGGTAAATACTGTGCATGGCAAAATAAGTTAGTAAAGTTTAAATATGCAAAGGAAATTAATTTAGCAGAGATCTTTTCAATGAATGTGTGAGTTAAGTTCAGAGTCCGAATGCCTTTAAACATAATACCTGCATTTCAGTAAGAAATGTAGTTTTGCATTTTGAAATTACTAGTAACATGTATTTCAGTCAGCCTAAATATATTTTCTCATCCCAGTGTTTGTAATTCATGACAAATAATTCTTTGAATGGTCGACTCTAATCTTGGGTGACCACCCTGAAACTGCTCATTGTTTGAATCTTGCTGTTGGGTTGAAAATATTTTTGAATCACTCATGTTATACAATCTGTAGCTTCTTTGCATGTTTGAATCATATTCGTAACCGACCACAAGTTTTGCTTTTATTGAGCTTCAGGTGATTGTTGTTGTTGCATCGTGTGAGGAAGCTCTCCATCAGTCCTCTGTCAAAACAATCTCCAGGTGAGGACGACGTGTTTGGAACTGCAAGTTACTCAACAGAATCAAAGGCCTGCATGTTAAGAAAGTGATAAGTTTCATTTCACCTAAAAATTGACTTTATTCTTCAATTCAACTGATGAAACTTGACAGTTAAAATGAGCCTGGACAGACATGGAAGAGGTTTATGGTCAGAGTTCAACGTGACTCCTGGAGGCAAACAACCAGCAGGCGGTGACTTTAGTGAACTCAGAGTTTTTTCTTTTAATGCTCAGGAGCCTCAGAATTTCTGTGCCGCAGAAACATGTACGCATTAAGGAAAAATTCTAACACAGGAATGAAATTCAGTAATCACAGAGTTGTCTCCAGTGGTAGTTAGGAATCGTAAATTAAGATGCCACACATCTTTTCATAAATTCTAATTAACTGACCAAAAATGGGAGAACCACTTTGTCTGAATGACAATAACAAAGAACATGGGTAACAACATGGTCTGAGTGATAATAGCAGTAGTAGTGGCATTAAATGAGATCAGGCCATCAGATTCTTAAGTGTTGATTTTTTTCTAACTCTCTGAAACTGTGCTCTGCTGACACCTTGTGGCTGAAATTATTTCTTTTTAAAACACCTCAAGTGAATTGTTTCTTACTTAGGTTACATGTCACCAAATACATAAACATTTAATCAAAATAAAATGAAATGAAAATAATTAATAATAATAATAATAATTCTAAACCTACAGTAGAATATATTAGTTCCAAGGGCATAAATCCCAGCAGAGACACAGAGAGTCCCCCCTTATAATATGGTTTTAAAATATAACTATAATATATAGTATGATTTTGAATATCATAATAATTTGCACTGAAAGCACTTGTGCTAATTATTAGAGTAAACAAAAAACAAAAGATTAAGTCCCTCCCCACACACACACACACACTCTCACACACACACACGCCTCAGAGTGGTTTAGTCTATAGTAGTGTTCAGTGTCAGCGCCGCAGAGAAGACTGCCAATACAAGGCAGACGTCTTTAAAATTAATTATTAAAAAAATTAAATGAGTTATCAGGGCATAAAACCAATGATTCTAGACCAGATAAGACTAGTCTAAGAATAGCAGCCATTTGTGCTAAAAGAAAAAAAACATAAAAAGGTCAAGAATCAAATCGAATCGTGACCTACAGTGCGCTCCTGCAGCACAACACGTATGCATCCGGCCTAAATCCCGCCCACCAAGTGTACGGTCTGCAGTGGAAATGAAAGTCAGATCTAGTGGTCCTTTCCAAAGAGCACCGTAACAAACCGAACTGTACTCCTCAGTGGAAACTAGACGTAATAGTTCACGGTGCAAATTCAATAAAGCGCGAGCTTGTTAAAACGAAGTCCCTGGACCTGTGAAATCATTCCTGCCGTCTAAAAATGAGCTTACTTCAGAAACCCCCATTTCACCTGGTCAAAAGCCTCTCCAGCATCAAGCAATAAGGCTGTCACAAACCCATCACTTCAAGTTCCAACAGACGATTCCATCACCATTTGGCACAACCCTATGTCTTAACTGATAATCATCAGCTTGCCTTCTGTCCACAGAAGCAGCACGATGTGTTGGCAGGAAGCAGAACATCGTGCTGCTGCAAACACCACAAACAGCAACACGTCTTCTAGCGACCAACAAGACCTCCCACCTGTAGTCCACCTGTCCTTTGGTGTGTGCCCTACATTTCCAAAACTTTAAATGCTTTACTTTGCCTCTAGAAAAACATTGTCCTCGGGAGTTCTGCAGGTAGGGCCATGGTTGTGTATACAAATACAGACACAGTGCTGCTGAGGGACTGTAGTCTCAAAGAAAACAGCTGTCTGACAGCAATGTAAAGCGCTACAAATTTTAAACATGTAGCGTACACATAAAGGGACATACAAACTTCAGGTGGTGTTATTTTTCTATACAGAGAGCGAGCTGAGCACTATCTGCTTTACGGCAGGTAAGGCACTGACAAGTGCCTCATAGAGACCCACATTAAAAAAATGATCTGTCCCTTTAAAGAGGAGATTAAACTTTGATGACAATTTTCTGCCATAATAAATTTGTTCCAATCGTGATGAAAACCAGGAAAGCTGCCGCTAGTTTAAGTCTTTTTGAGAGCAACAGCACTAAAAGCTACCCTGAAAGAATTTCACTGCTTTTGTTTCATTTTATGAGCTCAGAAAAACACGTGTCCACTACCCGGTGCAGACCAATGAGGTGGCACGCCACAGTATCTTAATGACTCTTCTTCTTCTTCGTTTTATGATTGTGAAGCAAGATGAGACAAAAAATGAGAACAGGACAAGAGGTAAACAGGACTTGTGTATAGAGATGTTGGCCCCTAAATTGAAGAGAGTAGGAATAAAAGACAAAGTGAATGAGCGCATGTGTGCTGACAGTAAGTTGGTAGCAGCAGCTCAACACAAGCGAAGCTGTTATCCCTGCTGCGTTCTGAAAAGGCGAAGACTCAACAGTAGAGCCAATGCAGCTAACGGCTACACTGGCTCTGAGCAGCTGCCTGCGACCTCTTTTTGGTCACTTCGTTGTTGTCAGTATTGACTGCACGTCAGTGGATTAGCGTTACGGTTAATTTTGTACTCTGACGCTTAATATTAGAAAGTGTTTTGTTTTACAGACGGATCTGACACAAGCCTGGTTCATCCTGATCACATGATTTTTCTTTATTGATTACATGTAAAAAAAAAACACTGCAAAATGATGATTGCATGATTCACTCACTAAAACAAAGAGTGTCAGTGCTCACTGAACAGTTTTCCTTAGAAAACCTCAGGGTGAAAAAAAAAATGCTAAAACTACTTGGATGCAAAATACAACTTAGAAAACACTGAATATCACCCTTCTCTGACAGGATTTCAACATGTGGTTACAATCTTCTTTTCTGTGCCTCAGTTCAGGCTTTGATGGCGTACAGCCAAAAGTGACTTTGCAAACATTATGTATGTATGTTATGTAACGTAACAGCAAACTTGACCTTTGGCCTTTCAGACTAAATACGTTACCACATTTTATTCTGTCAGACCAGGGGTTCCCACATGTTCTCAGCTTGAGCCCCAAAACTGAATTCCCCATGAACAGACACAGCATCTGCTCTTTACATAAACTAGTGATGAGGAGCACAAAGCACAACATTCATTTATTAAACTATGAATTTACAAATGTTTTTTTTCATTAAAAAAAGGGAATTACAGCCAAAAGTACATTTATTTGTTAAGAATATAAAAGTTTTATATTTTATGTACACAGACTCAGAAGTCGTCAGTGAGTTTAACGAAAATATTCCATTAACAGCCACTTTTGCACATAAATAGTTTCCTATTTAGTGAACAAACCACTAGGGGCACCAGGATTGTGAGTGTAGGGGTGCTTCGTGAACACCGGGGGTGCAAGGTCAAATAAATAAATGTATCCGACTCACAGCTGAAAAGAGTCTCTCCACAGTGCATGTGGCCATAGGTAGTGTGAGACGGGCCTGTAGGAGACTGTTCATATTGGGGAATATATCACTGGGACATGCGTCAGTCACTTCAAGGAGTGAGGAAAACTTTTCTTTTTCCTTCTACTCATCACCCGTGGTGTTGGTCTCGGCCTCGTTTGCCTTTCTTTTGATCTGCTGCACAAACTTAGTGTGCTCTGCGTCCTCTGCTTGGATGGAAAAGTGCGAGCAAGCGGGGTGGACGAGAGCCTTGTCACCAAAGGTGTCTGATCATGGCGAGCAGGCAGCAGCAGCTTTCATAAAGCCATATCAGTGTTCAGCTCCATCACCTGCCTATCCAGTATGTCATTCCATAATTTCTGTAGGTCCGAGTTTTGCTGTACAGGTGATGATTGTTGTCTCGTTTATTCATCAGCTCATCTGTCAGTGCCATTACTTTTTCAAATGCATCATTTTCATTCCTGAATTTTATGTAGCTGTCCTTGAGCCCTTCGATCAGATCAATGCAGTCTGTGACTGACAGTGAGGAAGACTGCAAGCCCTTCGTCACTGACTTCAAATAACTGGTTGAACGTGACAAGGGGAAACAAAAACTTTTCGTTTGCATTTGGTTCAGTACTGAGTTTGCATCAAGTTTTGTTTGGCCCTTAGCACTTTAAGCCAACGAGGCGAGGGTCTCCAGAATCGGTCCCAGCAGTTTCGACACTTTACTGACTGAATTTGACCACGAGCTCCACTGTACGTCACAGGATCTCTCCAACTCTAATGCTTTTTGCCCTGGTCGCATTTGCTTTTGAATTTGCAGAAATTTGGCATGTCTGTGCATCATAAAATGAAAAAGATTTAATAACACTGAAAAAAGTTTCAATGCCAGGAGACACTTTAGTTGCTGTGCATAGGACAAGGTTACGTCCATGTGAGTTACAATGCACATAAACAGCCTGGGGGAATGTCTTCTTCAGCATCACATGCACCCCTCCTCTGTTTCCTGCCATGACTGATGTGCCATCAAAGATGACCCCAACACACAGCTCTGGGTCCAGCTCAGTGGCGTAAGGAGTCAGCACCGGGCCCCTATGCAAGACCATCAAATCGGGCCCCGTCCATTTCAGTCAGATGTTTGGCCAAACATAATGCCAGGATGAAGGAAGTGACAGCATGTAGATTTGAAATGACCAGCAACAGTGGAATGCACTACACAGTGGATGCCTAAATTAAAAGATCACCAGGAAAACACGGCCATGATAGAAAAGAGTCATAACAGCAACGCCAAGATGACAGACTAGTCTAGACGAGATCTGGTAATCGGTGACAGCTTCACACAGATGAATATAAGCTGAACAGGTGACAGCGCACCAGGTAAAAATGAAATCAATGACAGAGCAATTGTGCAACACGTGTGGGTTGATCAATAAATCAATCAATCTACTTACATTATAGATGCACTCTCTGGGCCTTTCGCTGTGCAAAGTCGTCCATTTAATGTAAACATATAATCTCCAGTGGTGCTGGATGGCCCGCTGGTGCCAGCAGGTGTTGACTTGCCATGTTGTCTTTCTTTTTCAAGAAACTGACAATTCGGGAGGCCTTGCTCTTTCCCAATACCTGCTTTTATGTGTATACTCCTTGTCTCGCCCTTTTTTTGGCAAAAACTCAGATTTCCACGTGGACACGCATTGTACATTTTTCAATATCAAACCCCATTAATCCTTATTTAACGCAATTTAGTCATAGAACACAGACGTATGAGTCAATAAACTATATGCTTGAATTTATAAAACTTATTTTGTGTTGTATCATTATTTATTTTGAGAATGACAGCAAATGTGACACCATGCAGCAATCGTCTTGCCCTATATAGTGCTGTGGACAATCGGGAGGATCACTCACTACAAGTGACTTGTAACCTAATACTGGCTTAGATGTTATAATGTTTAAATACGACTTTGTGAGGGCAGGCCCCTGACAAGCATGGGCCCCAACGCGACTGTATTACCTATATATGGTAGTTCCGCCGCTGGTCCAGCTTCAACAGCTCCAAACCTGCTAAAATCTCGGCCGATATCGTCTCTGCAGTTTGTTTTCTGCCTGCACAAATCCCACTGCTCGTTCCCTCAATGCGCCTTTGTGCAGGTATCTGACACACACTGCCACTAGCTCTCTTTTCCACGTTACTTTTAATGTTTAATGTTGTTTTTTCCCCACCAGAAAACATGCAGACACACGATACTTGGCTTTGCTTTGCTGGTGGGAGGGGGTGAATGTGGGAGGGCTGCTGTTGCTTGTTGGGGAGAGGGAGGCTGAGCTAGCCGGTAAACTAACATCATTATCATCATGTGAAACGGATGCTGCAGTTTTACTCCCCTGCTTGCCGTCACGCTGTCACGCTGTCTCTTTGAGAATTTAAAAGTCAGTAAGCTGCTTTGTTTCCCTCGTCTCACCGGTTTCACCATATTAACCCATTATATTAGCTCCCTGTTGTCTCTTTTTGGGCTTGCTTGCCTTGCTGTGTGAAGTTTGACTGTTTACGCAGGACAAACTAATGCATTCATTTCATTGGATAACATGCTGGGCCGGTGTTAAAATGGGTGGGCTGAGGCCTGGCCAGGCCCAGCCGCAGCGCTGCGTTTGGAACAAACATACAAACTACTGAAAAATATAAAAAGAATGACAGTCATGATAAAACAGAAAAATACAAAATATACAGTGGTGGGAAAAAGTTTTGAAATATTGCATTAAGAATCATTCTTAGGTCTTCAAGTGCAATTTCTTTTAGTACAGTCACAGCCAAAACTCTAAATAAATCTTAAAAAGACATTAAAAACTTCAAATTGATTGGTTCCATAAAAATACATCAGACATTTAGAGTATTGGGTCATTTTGGTACCAGTGATCCACTAATGAGGGTCATGCTTTTTTTTGTTGTTGTTGCCGTGCTTCGTGTCTATATAAAGCCAGCAAATTTGAAAGTTCCTCAGAGACAAAACACAGGAGACATGCCTGAGGAGACACATTTTTTGGCCACTGAGATTGTGGACATTTTTAAGGGTGTCCAAAAACTTTTTTTCCACTACTGTATAATTATGAGAAGTCAAGGGCAACGACTTTACGAGTTTCCAAGCAACGTAAATAAAGTAAAGCAGAGAAGTGGAGCTGTAGTGACTCACCAGCAGGAAGGTCCTGATGTTGGGGATCTTGTTTAGCTCCATAAGAAGTCGCAGAGCCTTCTCATGGTTACTGCAATACTCGCCGTATACTGAGAAACTCTCCCTCTGCAAAACAGGAGGAAACACCAGTCAGGATTGCAGAGCAGGGACTTGATGCCATATTTTACTGGCTAGTGGCAGCCTTGAGGAATCTGCAGAGGATGACTGACAGTTCAGAGAGGAAACACTTAAGTCTCCAGTTACTACAGCCTAATGACATTCAGTTGTACCATCTAAAGTAAAGTGGTGGATAACTACACTTTCACATCTGTCATTGCTTATTATCATTAGCAGTAGCAACATCAGTATTTTGCTACACCGGGTTACTATGGTAAAGCCCAACTGCAACAAAGAGTACAGAGCTGCTGAAAAAAACACTGTCAAGATTTTTGAATCATTCCCTACTTGTGTTCATCGACATCATTTGTCCCACTTCTCTTTTTCAAAGTAATCTCAACATAGTGGAAAAACATGACAAGCCCACATGCAACACTTCCTCTTTTTCTAAAGTGATAGCATCACACTGTGCAACAAGGCAAAACATGCCTAGCACGAATACAAGAGCTTCTGCCAAGCTGCCATTTAGTTTTCTTTACAATATGTAATATGACACGTAAGCACGAGAATGTACTGCAGCTTTAAATGCATTATTAATGTAGCATACTGTAGACAACTATATAAGCACAGTATCACAGCTTCAGTTAATTGTACACCCTGGAGCTTATTGAAGCCTATTGTGCATTCTAAACTATGTGACAGTAATTGGGATGTGAAACCATGTGCGTGGCGGAGCCTCAGCTTCAGGTCTTGAAACTGAAACTGTCATTTGAAACATCCTTGTAAGTGAAATCTAAAACTGCAGGTGCTCAGACACCGCTTTCCACCTTAACTGAAATTCTACGGCTCAAAGGCCTCGCATGTAAAGCTCCCTTTGTCATAGCGCTACACAAGAAATACTCAATATTCACTCATTCAAAGATGCCATCAAGTTTCACTGAATTATCACCTAACAACTCTAAAAATACCATTGCTTAACAAACCAGTATCCTGTCATGGTACACGTGGAAATTAATTGCTTGCATGGCTTTTACTCAAACACACAAACCTCTGTACAAACAGAATGTCATTGCTGAGTGGATGTGTGCATGTGTCTGTTTTACACAAAAACCCAGCAGCGCTGACAGAAACAGTCAAACCAATCTAACAGCTCTTTTTATAGATCGGTGTTCCTGCTCAATCTCCCCCCCTTGACCAAAAGGAGGTGAAAATCTTTTGTAGATGTTAAACAGAAGACAGCAGCACAATGTAAACGGTGGGCAGTCTTTACCACACACGCAGGCAGGAACCCAAACACACCCAAAGCCGCGTTTGGCAGGGGAATCCAGTCCACAGGGCCACTGGGAGCAACAGCTGGGCCGGCATATGGTGTGAAACCCCAGATACTGTCAAACTGAGTTAAAACACTACATCGCTAATAAAGAGAGCACAGACGGGTCAAGACTTGTTCATGTGCCACTTTAGTCTATTTATTAATGTGTACTCGTAAAGGTTAATTATTTGTATTCATAACAGTCTGTTCTGTTCTGTATAAATCCTAAATGTTTCTAGTGTTTCTGTCAAGTCAAAATTATGTGCAGTATATTTCACACTAAGGTAGATAATTTTGCAGCATGAGGCGGATTTACCACTCATACACCACTCTGTTGGCTCAGCCATCCAAAAGCTCTCCGATTAAAATATATTCAAGGAAGAGTGACAAAAACGTCTTTTTTGTCCACAGCATAATGCAACATTATCGGGCAACAGTGTATGTTCAGTCCCAGATGTATAAAGTAGCCTATGTGTTTTCTAATTTGGGCCTAAGTGAGTTTTGCAATAAATTTTATGGATAAAATGTTATTCTCTATAATTCAAATGCTGGAAACGTAACTCACCCAAAATGTGTAGGGTTAAAACACAGAATAACCGCTAAATTGTCATTCATGTCTTGATCAAGGCAGACAAAGAAACTCTCAAACAGCTACTTCTGAAGCCAGTAAACTGAATGTCTTCTGCCTGTTTTTCCTCCCCAACTGCTAGCAGCAACTACAGTGAACATGTCTACATTGTGAAATCCAAATATAAACAAGAGGCCATGTTTCCATGCATCTGTATCCCAGACAGTATCATAGTATCCCAAAACAGCTGGAGGTTTCTTGCAACTGAACTAAGCTGTTCCACTCTTCAAAGAGTATATAAAAGAAATACATGGACATACTCACAAGCTGAAGCAGGCTGAATATTGTATGGGATTGTTTAGGGACATGTAAATGTAGCCACACTATATCATTTTACACTTACATTCCTCTGGATACGGAGGCTCTTCGGCTGCTGAACCTGAAAACAGCAAGCCTTTCTGCAGCTATGTTTACAGCCACAGCTCACTCTAAGATATTTCCTTTTCTCAGGTGACAACAACTGCATAGTCCATTCAAGTACACCTAAATGTCTTAGTGAGGCCAGAATGTGAACCACAGAGTCAATTTAAAACATCAGGACTACTCTGTAGGCCTGAAAGACATCAGCTGTACCCAGAATAGCTCAAAGAAGTGGGTTGTCCCTTTGATAAACATAAGTCTTTATTTGAATTCTTCGTCATTGGAATGTTATTTGGAGACTAGATGAGAGGGTGGTATCACACACGAGGAGTCACATAGAGTCAAAGCTTAATGGGTGTAGTTCAGAAGGGCATAATGACATGACTGTTGCGTCTCGCACAGTGCTCAAGTATACATTCCGAGAAATAGAGCAAATATTGATGTCTCTAAATTTCTACTTTAACATGAGTCACTTTCTCACCTTTGCACAGTCTGAATAGTCACTTCCATGCAGAGATCTTGCAACGAGGGCTTAAACTCCTCTGTGTGTTTGTGTGTGTGCTTGGTCAGAGGAAACAGACTCCTTCAAGATTTCTGCCTCAAGTGAGTAAGAAAATATTATTTGGTTAAAATGGAATGTCTTATTGCAATCATGGTGATGAAGATGCATCTCTGTACTGCTTCAGAGGAGTTACAATGCTTAATATGCCTATTTAATTCAAGATCAAAGACACTGGGGGCACTTTATTTTTAACAGCTGCAGCCTCCTGAGCCATCTTGGCAACATCTGACTTTGAATAGCAATGAATCTTCCCATTTTCTTTCCCTTGCTGTGAGTGGCAGACAGTCTTGTGGAACAATGCAGAAGGTTAATCAAATCCCAGTCATGGTGTTGACCTCTGGCAGAGGTCAAGGGCTATGGCTGGAGGGCGCCAGACAGGGCCAACCGACTGGCTGAGTGGTGTCAGTTTTGAAGGAGACAAAGATCATGGGTTGTCGAGGCAAGCGTAATGGATAGGCAGGGTAATGCTTCTCTTTTATGCTACCTATTTACATTTATGAGCAATATAAAACACTTTACCCACCAGTGCACAGAATTTAAGAGAATCTATCAACAGAAATTGTTTATCGTTAAAAAGAATCGTGTTTCCATTACCTTTCAACGGACCTTTCATATATTTCTACAGAGGGAGTGTTGATTTCCACTTGGCAGTAAATATGTACCCGAAGCCAGCTTAGCTTATTATTATTATTGGTAACTAAGACAGGAAATTGTCCAAAGGAGAGACAATCTGCCTGTCAGCATTTAGATTAACACTTGTTGTCTCATATCTTTAATGTGTACAAAAATCGAAGTGTAAAAATGACACTGTGGTTTTATGAGGTGTTATGTGGTGGACTATTTCTTTGCTAGGCACAGTGACTTCCTCTAGTTGTCGCTCGAGGAAGCAGCAACCAACAGGAACTCCAGTAAGTGAATGTGCCCTGTCCGGAAACCTTTCACATTAATCCACGACATCATAAACATCATTTTTACACTTTGGTAAATGATAATTACCAACTAATTCCATTAGTAGCTTTAAGAAAATGACAGAAATCTCTGTTTTTTTTATAGGATGTGTCCACAATAAGAAACATATAGAATATCTCCAGACTTCTACTTTATGTTATTTATCAGTTATTAGTCAAAAATGCCAAACACAATCTTAGTTTAAGTTTTTGAACTGTACGGATTTCCTTCTTTTGTCATTTTTAACACTTTAAATGAATTATTTTTGAGTTTTGGACTGTTGGTTGGACAAAACTTACAAACCAGTAATCCTTATTTGTAACCCAAAACATTTACATTCACTATATCACAGTATGTACACTGTAGATTTTAAAAAGGATATATAACCCTTGTTTTCCTTCATAATTTTTTACATGATATCGTAATCAGTTGAACAGGATACTAAATACCACATTTAATAAAATCAATGCTACAATGATATTCATTAGGTTCTGCTACATCACTGTGAGTCATCATCATACCTGAAATTGATATCCAATACGTGTTTCTTTTCTGTCATGGCACTGAGGCAGACTTGAAGTAAACTGAAATTAAAAAGCAAGGCTATTCTTTTCATCGATTCAGTTAGAAATCCAAACACTTGCAGCTTTCTCATTACCTTTCCAGTCTGACCTCTATATCTCTCAGTCTGGCCATAGAGTAATGGAGAAAAAAAAAACCCACATCGGGCTCCTTTAATCAATTCTCTGCTCTGACACATGGCCTGACAGACAGAAAGACCGTAACACCTCACACATGTGTGAAGGTACATTTTGATCACTCAAAGGCCATCTACTGATGTAATTAAATTTAATTCATGCCACAAGCAGGCAGTGGTTATATTATGACTGAGGAGTGGTGTGATTAATAGAATGGCATGCAGGTTTGATTTTAAGCAATATACTGTACGCATTTCTCAGTGGTAAAACCTGCTCTCAAAGCAGAAACTATGTCCATGGTTGAGTTTAATCCTAACAGAGCCAAATATCTTCAAATCTTGGCTCTAGTAAAAGAGAGACTTCGAGTGAAAAAGCAAGGGACAGAAATGTGTGGGTTTACTGGCTCTCCAACACTAAGATTTTTCTAAAATTTGAATCTGATGTTGTCCAGCTACACTGACATGTAGTCTGATGGAGCAAACTGATGGTGGAATACCTGAGGTGTTGTTTGCCTCAGTGAAAGTGAATTGAAGATGGTTTATCAGAGAAAGACAAACAGAGAAAGAGAAGGAGCTTGAGATTGAGTGCTACCAGCAGAAGCATTGTCCCCTCGCTGAGTGGCACACCATCTCTTCCTCCCCGGACACAGACCCTTCTTTGTTTGTTCCCTGGGGCCAAATGAGTTCAAACAGAGGAGAGGGGAAGGGGGCTGTCGGAGAGGAATCTTTGGATGGAGGGATGGAGCAGCGAAAAGAGGGGAATGGCAGAGACAGCAACTTTCATAGACTGATGAAGAAAGATGAAGGGAGGAGCAATGTTTCTGCCTAACAGGATACAAGCCTGTTTGGGCAAAAACGGAAAGGTGAAGGGTTGGAGGCGTGTGTGTGCGTGTGTGTGTAATGGGGTAGTTGAGAGATGGGAGGGGTGTTTCATGTGAGAAGGAGAGAATTGAGGGGTATTTTCACAGCAGGCTTTGCACACTTTCCCTGCATCTGTGGTTACGGGTAGCCCATGAAAAGAGTTTGTGTGTGTGTTTTTGTATGGAAGAGGAATTCATGCATGCATGCGCTCACACATGCGTGTCCATGTGCTTGTATAGGTGTGTGACAGTATGCTGTTTTGTGTGTGTCATGCACTTACAAACTGGAGGAACACGTGTCCCAGTGCATGCTGAGGGTTGGGTTCAGGCTGCAGACTGGTCTCCACTGCAGACAACACCTCTTTGTGCAATTCCAGGATGTCCTCAATATTTGAAAACAGGATCTATAAACAGGGGGGATGATGTAAAGGGAGGGGATGTGAAGAGGGGAAGGGGCAGGGCAGAGGAAAGAGATAGGAACTGATTAACAATCTGAGTTACCAGCTTGGTCTTTTGGCTGCACAAGTATTGAAAAGCCAGTCCTACCTTGACATGTTCAGGTGAGAGACACTGTTGGTCATCTGCAGTTTGTCTGATTCTGTGCAAAAATGCCTAAAAAGGAAAAAGAAACAAAGAATTTTAAAAAAAAATAAGCATTTACATCTTTGAGGATAAACTTAGTGAGTTTTAAGAGACTGGTGTGTTATCAATGGAATACCAGAACAGGGTT
>JAQFJB010000002.1:6128357-6139659 GCA_029874875.1 Naso minor | reverse complement strand
CTGATGAAATAAAAAATACTCTAAAGTTTAACTGATGAATCTCAGGATTCTTTATGCTATTTTTGGTCATTTTCAGGACACATTGGAAACTGGCAGCGTTATCAAATATGTACTGTGATAAATAATAGATATTGATTTTTACAGATAAAATTATCATGATAATATTTTTGTGATGTTGGCTGTGTTTCGTGGTGGATGAAAAAAATCGATTCACATTAGTATCTTATTTCTTATCTCCAAAGATTCAAAATTAACTAAGAAATGTCAAAAATAGATTTTATGCCATCAGTCAGAGACAAAGCAGAGCGGCGATTAGCTAAAACAAATGAGACTGGCCGACCAGCACATACTACAGCACTTAACAACTTAAACCAACTCTGAAGTGAAAACAAAGTTGTTGGTTTTTTTGTTTTTTTTCCCACCTTAAAAACAATTGCTTTCCCTGGAGCTAACGGTGCAGCAGATGCTGCTCTCCCCTGCTGGAGACACAACATTAATAACACAGCAAAGCAGTTCTTCTCATTTTGGTAATCTCATCCAGGCAGGAGACTGTAAGATGTTGCTTTCAGGTCTCCTTCCCGGGGGCATCCTTCAGTCTGAACGCTGACTTTTGTGATTGGCCACCACAGCATGAAGTCAGGTTGCATATCTCTAAAGTAGATTGTGTTTCAACTTTTCACCACAGGGCTACCTTTTTTTTTTTTCCCTGGCATACTGCAGACATACTGCCGCAGCCTAAGAGCATTACCCACATTCAAACAAATGAGAGGACTGCCATTTTTCGAAGAAACGCCTGATTTGGTCTGCAGCCTCTGTCCTGAAATTACAGACTCACTCTCGTGTCCGTCACTTGTTACACATCTATAGGGCCAAAAAACAGAGAAGCACACAGCACTTGCTCTCACACATGCCTCTTGTGATAATGGAAATGGAAATAGTGTGTGATGCATGTTAGTGTGCTGGAGGACACATATACCATGAATGTTAACAACCAGTACTTGCACATCTGCTGACATGTAAATCTGTTAAAACAGTCTAATTTTATCTGTGGTTCACATAATGAGATGGCATGCTCTCTTCACAGGGAACGCTCAGCTTTCATCCAGGCTAAACAATCACTTAATTTCATCTCTACCAGTGCTGACACTTGCAGGTTTTTCTAGATGGCTTTCCTGTTGAGGGGTGGCATGTGGTGATCAGGAGATAACATCATGGACCAGATTGCAGAAGCCATCTGGTCGTTTGGACGTAAGTTTTTTGGTGCTGACAGACGTGGGGATCACAGACTGGATCGGAGTGTGGTGAGTATGGTATTGAGTGAGCCATCAGAGACCCGTGAAGCTTCCACCCAGCTAAAGGAAAAGATGTTGCACAGCTGATCGTCTGAGCTGCTTTCAGTAAGCAACCTCCAGCATTTTCTATAAAACCAGTACCTTACGTTTTCAACATGTTTGCATTAAAATTTCTATAATTATGTTTAATTGGATAATGAAATAGTTGATAAGTAGGAGAGATAATATAAAGTCTTTTTTTTAATCACTAAAAGTAACTTAACTGTCCCCCGAACCTTTTCCTTTCTTAAACAAAACAACTGAACACTTAGAGAGTCAGATTGTCTATTTTTGTTAAACTACATGTATAAATAAACTACATGGTAAACTTCATGTAATGATTTAACTTTTTTTTTTTTAAGGTGAGTATTGGTCTTTGGTATTGATTGAAAAAATCCATATCATGCATCCCCATTCATAAATGTGACTGGACCTAATTACTTCACTAAGCAAAGCAAACTAAGAATGTCTCACCTAGCATTAAGCTGGGCAGACACAACAGTGTGATTGGCAAAGACTAAGAAGAATGCTGGTAACAAACTAAATTAGTGCCCACATGACACAATAATGGTCATCTGGCAAAGCAGTGGGGACATCATAGAGCGCACCCACTGATTCTGACTCAAACAGTATTTACCAGCCTGATAGAGAAAAGTATTTAATAGGCAGACAGACAGCAGTAAGTTCAAGCCCTTCCTATCAGAAAAAGTCTTATTGTAGTTAAAAAAAAAACAAAAAAAAAAACACTGATGCAACTGACCTACTTTCTATCTCAACTTCTCACTTTTGCAGCAACTAATGTGACGAACACTGGTGTTCATTTCCACTTCTGAAAGAGAAGCTTCAAAGATCATTTTGATTCACAATATTCCATCTCAGTGCAAGCAAACGTGCAACCGTGAAATGACAGAGTGTGGAACTCGAACTGTGAAACTAAATGAAGTAACCAGATGATTAAAAAAGATGCAACAGTCCTGCTAAAATCCCCGTTAAAACAACAGCATCATTTGTTTATATGATTTTTTTTCTGGCATATATCTATCATGTTAATTGTCGTGTAAATCACATCGAAAGAGACAAAAATACCCAACAAATGACAGTTGTCAACACACCAAAATGTAGTAACATCCCTGAAGAGTTGAGCATGTAAGGACAAAATTAGCGCAATGAAAGTTCAAGCATGGATGACTCAATCCTTTAATCTCGCCATCTTAGCTGGCAAAAATGTCATCACATTAAACAAATGCCAAAATAAAAGCCCTTCAGCTAGAGGGCCCAACAATGAGTCAGAGGCTGTCATGAAGAGTTTTAACAACATAGTCAGCCGTCTCTTTAACTTGCGGGGTTAAAGAACATAAATGGAAAGGATCTCCACAAACTGGCAAATTGTTAATCTTGAAGATTATTTAAACAAAGCAACAACTCTGCATAAAACTTCCTAGTTTTTAACTCTCTAAACGCTCTCTGTTCTTAGTTTAGGCCATTTGCTAGAAAAGTTAACAGGCAATGTTCCGTTCTTCATTGTTTCATCGTCACTTTTCATCATGCCATACTCGATTAGCATCCTTACTTCAACCAAGACGTCATCGTACACTCTTTTCACTTTTCACATTCTTTTAGAGAGGTGGCAGGAATGCTAGGCTGATGTTAAGGGGACAAAACAGAGATTTGTCTCATCCATACACATATCTTACATATCTTTTGAGGGATAGATCTTACATGGAAGTTTAGATAACATATTTGTGGATTTGCTTCCTCACCACTGACAGAGACAACAGGAGACTACACAGGAAAGTGAAGGTTATGTGATGTGTGCAGCTCCTTTGTCCCATTGTGTCGTGTGAAGAGCTTCCTGGCTGGACAGCACACAGCCCAGACATGTACGCTGACCCACCCTGATCGGCCAACACTTCAGCAGTCCTTTAATATAAACCAGGCTTTATCAAACATCTTTGCCATATTCCCTAAATGGAAGAAGCTTTGTGTTAAGTTGTTCGATGGTTGTTTTGTTGTGCAGCATTTTTCAACGAGGCAAATAACCTCTGACCCTGAAAGAAGCCACACATCTGGTTGTATTTGACAAAGCAAACAAACATCGTAAGCCTGTTGCCACAGTCCATAAACCACATAGGAAGCTCCCAGGGAAGAGTTTATGTCAAGTCATTCTGCAGGTATCCATCCTTTCCATTTATCCATGCTTCAAACTGTGCTGCAGGGCTACTAGACCCAGCATCTCCACTGAGAAAGTACTTGTCCCAACTTTGTCAGGGTCACGATCTCCAAGGGGACATTAGAGATCTCATGTTGCTGCGCTTTTACAATTCAGGCCAGGTCACCCACTGTATCGTATAACACCCTGTTGAAAAGGACCTCACAGAGTCACTTTTCCCCTGCACAGTGCTAGTGTCTCTTATTTGGTGTTTGCTCCAGTCATAAAAATGCCCCTGTTAACCAAACAGTGTATCTGAAAAGTCTATCTGGTCTGCATTCTTGAGATTGAATGGTTTGATATTTGACACATTGTGCAAATAAATTGTAACGGGATGCAAATCTTGTGGTTCATAAGTTTCAAACACCTAACATTCCACAGCACCCACTCCTAATTACATTTCCCCCTTTAACTGCACAACCACTAACATAGAATCACTCCAACAATAACACAACGTAACATCTACTGTAACCAATAAGACTGCCAAGTCAATATTCACAAAACACATCCCTCTATGTATGGATCATATAATTTTTCTCCTATGCTAATTTACAGCTGTAAGATTCTGCAAACGTCTCTTGCAGACGGAGGGCGGTGGTTGTTGGTGTTTTTTTGAGATCATGCCTCCGGGTGTTACAGTGGTTTAGACTTGTTAACTTGAATTCTTAAAATTCCTGCCGCAGTCTTATGCCTCAAAGAAATGGCTTATCAACACACATGACTAAAAAAAGCACTGAGATTAAGGTGGAAACTAGCAGTTAGCCCCATTTATGAAATATGCTGCATTGTAGTGGTGTAGTCTGGCAGTGACTGTAGCCGTACTGCAAGGCACCAATTGTCCAGAGAGAGATGGAAGGGTGCACGGCGGCAAGTTCAAGCAATAACATCGCACATGTCAAAGGCAGGTCAGTGGTTTTAAGCACTGACCTCAGGTTATCAAAGCGCTACAAGTTTCAGTTTGCAAAACATTTTTGACAACCAACGTTGCTTCAAGTCAAAGAGGTTGTTTTGAACACAAGTAATCCAAACTATTTAAAGTTCTCTCTCTTTTGATTTATTTAAACACCAACATATCTGCCTCAATTGAATACCACCTCCTGCATTTGAAAGTCTGAATAATCTGGGGGTTACAAGCTGCATGACGATACTCTGTACCCGATCTCTCAAGTATTAAGCAGCATAGAGCCCAGTAATAACAAAACCCTCACAAAACCCCAGCAGTCTGCCACAGTAACTGTGCTACCTGCTGTTAGGAGTCCAAAGGCTGTTTTTTTCCTCTTCACTCTTGCTATAAATGTAATATGTGCCTGGGTTGCATGACTTTAGTGGGGCTAAGGCTGCAGTGAACTGAAACCAAACCACCAGCATTGTGGCCAAGATGAGAGTCAGACTCTGAAGCTATTTATACCCACCTAGCCCAGAGAAACTCCATGCTGGTCTTTCCCACCAAGAGGGGAGGGCTGCTGGAGAGATGGAGCGGAGGAAGAAAAAAAAAAAAAGAAAGAGGAAGACACAGACTCAAGTTTGGAGAGGAAACTTGGAGCTGGCTTCCTGCGTGTCTGTCTTCCTTGGCACCACTTCGAGAGTGTGTTTGCATGCATGTACATGCGTCATCCTGTTTGCTCAGCAGGCCTTGTCAACAGTAACTACAGGTGGATGTATAGAAAAGTCAACAATAGCAAAAAGGAAGAAAGAGGTGTGAAAAAAACTGCAGCTATATGCTATACATGCAGCCACACACCAAAACACACACATCACATATCCACATATAACAACCATCACTACTGGGTGAGTGTAATCTCACTTGCGTGTGGCCCAAAGCAGAGGTCACAGAGGGCACGTTTTCCAGATGTTTCCTATTATCTCGCAACCCTGATGAGACCTTCCTGGTCGCCCAACTCTGTGTCTCTCTTCTCAGAATCAAAAAGGAAGGTCAAAAGCTGACTAATTTATATGCCACGCTTATTGGCCGCTGTTGTCTTTACTGGACTAAGGCATGGGCAAGTGTGGTCAAAAAAAAGACAGCAGCGTTCAAAATGACAAACCTCAATTTTTATGGTTTTTAAGGAAAACCCCTTACGTCTACCGGGTATGATGCCACTTACCGTATTCCTGTCATAGAAAGCCAACATTTTGGCGGATCACGATGGGGAAAATCCAGTTGCCTGGATTAAATCAACAAACTGCTGCCCTGGAGAAATCCCCTCTAATCTATGGCACTATGAAATGATCAATTCAGACACAAACAAGGATATTTGTAGCAACAAAAGCTTGAAGAGAGCAGTTATCACCATAAACTCAGAATTGAAAAGGAAACCAGCTTGACTGAATGAGACTGCTTCCACTCTCCCTTGAAGAGTCAACAGAATTAGATTTAGAGATTTGCAATGATAACACGGAGCAAAATGAATCCTCTAATCCCTCTTTTCACACCCCCAACCCCCTTCTCACCTCTTCTACTCCCACCAACCCTACACGCTTCCCTCCAGCACATTGGATGAGCTTGTTGGTGCTGGTAATTGCCAGGGGATGAGTGACATACAGAATGGCTAAGATGCCAGATAACCATCTCTTTTGTGTGTCACTGCAATCACTGCGATTGAGAAGCAATGTTGAACGAGGACTAAAGATCCAGGAAGTCACAGAGGAGCACAAAGAAAGGTGTAAAATAAATCAATGACAAATTGAGATTGATGTGGATGGTCAACAATGAGCTACCATTCAATCGTCCACAGTCCTTATTAATATCATGGACATGAGGGAAAGCTCAATGTGACTGAGGAAAATAAGACCACCAGTTGCCTTCAGATAAGAAAATTGCTTTGGGGTCTACATAAAAAAATAAATATACTGAAGGGTTTTTGGTAATGTATTTTGGATTTAAATATAGAGATGCTCCAACACTAATTTTTCCTTCCAATATATTCCTACTTGGATATCAGCCGATACCAAGTACCAATCAAATGCCAGCGCATTAAAAAAAAACAAAAACATTTCCTTTAAAACTTCAGGTGTGATCATAACTCAGAAAAATAAAAGGATTTAAATAGAACACTACGAAAACGTGGTGCAACAGCAACTTCCGATACAGATACCAATACTGGTATCGGAGCATCTCTACTTAAACACTGACATAATGACCAGAAATCTCTGGTGCTGCTAGAGTAGAGTTTGGCAGCAGAGATTTAGTAATATCTAAATATCATCAGTATCTCAGTTCCACAGAATCAGAAATCTCAGTTTCCACTGAAGTCCAGCATACAGGACAATGGCATCAAGGGACTAAAAAGCACTGCAACCTCAAACCATGTTTTGCTTTTGAGTCATACTCTTGTGGTTCACTTTTTTTGACAAAGGAAAACACCGTTCTCGTCCTAGCTCCTAGAGTATCCCTTTTCTGTTGTCCACCATGTACATGCATCACTCAGAGAAGATGCATAATTACACTGAATCAGTGATTTGTCAAGGGGAACAATGGGAAATGTAGGCACTATCTAAGTGAACTAGACGGGTGAGGCTGAGAAAACGCAAACAACCAAGAATGTGAAAACATCACTTGTCATCACAAAATAACTTTTAGAAACAAAACCATCTGGGGCAGGAATAATTGCTTAGAGAGAGTTCTAATTCTGTCTTATGACCATTCGCTTTTCATTCACCATCTAGTCTGATACTGAGGAACTACACATCCCCAAGCCCCCCACGCTGAACCACTCTATATCTTTACTGAAACCATATGTTCTCAGCTCCCACAGCCAGACTTCCCTTATCAACACCCAATGAGCTGCATGGTGACAAAGCCTCAGCTCCCACTGAGGGAAGGGGAGCGGGCTCGGTTGGACCCTAGACGGAGAGCTTGGGAGGGATTTGCAGGGGATTGGCGTTGGTGATGGGGACTGATGTTTCTTTCCTCTTTTGTTTTGAGTGTCTATGTACTCCTTAAGCAATCTAAGCTACTGATCCCCGATGCCACAAACTCCCCCATGGAGATTTACTGACTTTGGGTCTCGCTTGTATGCACAACATACACAGTCGCATATAGGGGTACATTAGTACACAGCATGTTTTGGCATCAAAGCTTGTTTACACAGTCGGCACCCACATGTGAGATGACAAGTAATGAGGGCAAGTCTATGCATCTACTGCAGCTTAAAGAAACACCTGACATATTTTTTATACCAAAAAAAAAGATTCATTAGTTGGATGTGTTTGGTAAGCTAGCAGAAAGTAACATTTATTACTGAACTGCATGTGTGAGAGCTAAATGAGCA
This sequence comes from Naso minor, assembly GCA_029874875.1. Classification (NCBI taxonomy): domain Eukaryota; kingdom Metazoa; phylum Chordata; class Actinopteri; order Acanthuriformes; family Acanthuridae; genus Naso; species Naso minor. Next base: position 6,131,848 of record JAQFJB010000002.1, on the reverse strand, counting down.
CAACATTCACATCTCACCAATGATCCCAGCAAACAGAACTTATCATAACAAGGAAAAATATGAACTAAATCCTGACACTCCATCAGACTGTAGCCTTGGCTGAATAAAGGGCACTCTAAGTTAAAGACACAGGTGATAAGAGAATTTTTCAAGCCTGACAGTATCACTCCTCTGTGGCTATACACACCGTATGGCTTAAATCAAGACATGCCAATTGATGTGATGATGGGGGGGATGATGGTGGAGGGCACAAGCACTGACAGCTTTCAGATGTTCACAGGGAGAAAAAGCTCCCAGACTTCTCTGATAAATAACAGGAGCTTTGTCTTTATCATTATGTCGGAACTGGGTTTGGGGGAGGAGGTCAAAGCATGGTTCCTCTGCTGCCTGGTCTGTCTTGAACTAGGAGATAAGCCTCGGCTGCCTTTTGACTCTTATGTAGCTGGGAAAGGAAACACTACCAAAGAGGATGCCACCCCCCAAGAAGATGCTTGTTTTGTTTTGTTTTGTTTTGTTTTTAAGGCAAGTGCAGATTTTAAATCCATTCTGTAATTTAGTTCAGACTTCAGCTGCACTCATCATCCTTAAATTATATTATGTGGGTACAATTTTAATAAAAAAGTCATGCCCCACTGACTTGAAGTCTGTAGGATCATGTCTTTTCGTGACTCTTGGCCACTGGGAACTGTCTGTACAGATGAAGAGAATTATTTCAAGAACTTTGAGGAAGTTCCTTAACACGTGACAGCACAAGACAAAGAGGGAACCACGACCATGTTTGACAAAAGCTTGTCACATGAAGATATTCTAACATGTACAGCATTATTAACACGTTCTAAAAAAAAAACAAGTCTTTTATTAGCAACTAAAAATAATAATCTTTTCAATCTTTTAAGTAGCAGGGTGGAAAAGTGCCTAAGAAAACGGCCTGAAGCCCTGCAAGCTTTCGTGTGATGTTTTCTTCCAGACCTTGACCTTTGAACTTCTAATGCAGGGCGCAATGAAAGTGGGGATTTTCCTGCAACGTAATGTGAAATCACATTATTGCTGTCACGTTAAATGTGACCGGTTTGGAGTTGAGCACACACTGTCTGTCTCAGCTGGAAGCAGAAACCACCTGCACTGTGCATACAGCACAGTCTACCATAGCTGTCAAGGCGAGGATGAGGAGGGGAGAAGGACAACGAAAAATGACATGGAGAGTGACAAATTGAATGGTCTCCTGCAGGTGGAAGCCATCCATACTGGCATTAGTGTTGATGGCTGAAAGGGGCGTGTAAAATGACCGGGACGTTCATTCATCAAAGGCAGCTGATACACAATGAGTGAATGAGTGGCTGTGCTGAAATGGTTTCTTGTCTCCGTCTGGAAAACGGGGGCGTGGCAGTGCTGAATACTCATGAATATCTATTTATTTGCGGAGTCTGTGTGAATTGAGCTGTCCTTTGATTGTTTCGAACCTGAGCTTTAGCACACAATGGAGAGGTGTGAGTGGTGTCCCCAGCATTCGTGCCCATGTGGACGACAAAATCGTAACAAATCCACCGAGGACGCGTTTCTCACATTATCTGAAAACTGCCAGCGAAAACAGAAGTCTGAGATGCATCGTGTTTAAAACAGGACGTCAGTACATAAACTGTCAATAAAAGTCTATACGAGAAAAGCCACACTGTGCATCAACCAAGCGCTGTAAACCAAAGCCTGCTTATGTTTGACAACATGAGGTTGAAAGTTAAGAAAAGCTCCCCTTTGTGCAGAAGGTCATCCCAAATCCAGCACAAATGCGCGGTGGTTTATCACCACACACTTTCATTCAAGGGAAATTTTTAAGTTTACTTTTCTGTGCAACGTGAGCCACTTACTGCACGGAATAGGCGCCGAATAGTAGACTGTGTAGGCTTTCATTTAATACAATTGCACCAGCTTTTTAATACAACGCACAAGTTGTGTATGTCGGCCTGAAGGAAAGACAACCTTAAATTGGAGGATTTATGACTGGAGTTTGGCGCTTTGCTCTCCCAGTGTATGAGAGAACGGAGCATGGACCCAAGAAACGTGAAAGGTAATGTCAAACTTACCGACTGAAGGAAAAGCAATGTCCGAACATAATCTCTCTCGGTGTTCAGTATCTCATTCAAAACGCAAAGCCTGAGCCGCTGCTGTCGGTCCGAGTCCTTGGTGGCGTGGATACCGTTCTCGTGATGCCCCTCGTCCTCTTCCATGATGGTAACTCAACCCTCAGAAAGATTGCTCTCGAACAGAAGTACTCTCCTTTTCTGAGTATCCACACTTTGCTGAATTGTTGCTTCAGTCCATTTTTGCAGCAGCAAGTTTTCCCCAAACCGTCGCGAGCAGGGATGCGGGACGCAGCACGCGCTGAAAATAAAGTTCACCCAAAGTATGTTAACAGCGAGCGGAGAGCCAGGCTGTGTGATCACAACACCAGCTGAGCGAGCGAGGCAGCGATAGATCAGACTGGAGAGACGACAGAGAGGAGGAGGGAAACACACACACACATACACACACAAGAGTCGCAGCTCACTTCTCCGAGCAGCAAGCACACAAACAAACAACACGTTCACACATCTGTAGCTACCGGACATTGTAGCTATACACTGTAGTTCAGCTAGATTATCGTTAACGTTACTTACTGTAACGTTAATTTAGCGTATGAATGTCAACGTGGCTTCAAAGGGAACAAGCAACAACGTTACATTAACTACAGATTACCACACTGGCTAGATTAGTCTGCAAAGGAATACCTAAAACACAATATTCATCCATATGAATATGGTAAAGCGATTAATAAAGGACCATAACTGTACGTTAATGTTAATTATTAAGTCCTAAACTGAGTCCTAAAGACACTATAGTGTGTTAAATTCTTCATATTCCACAAAGACCCGCAGGGTCATCTGTGATATGGACGCAGTCTGACAGGCTAAATGGAGATTAGAACAAAGCTTTTAGATGCATAAATACGGCCTGCCTTTGATTCGCTATTTATATATCTTTCACTGACTTTTATCCATTAAAAACTGTCAAGAATAAAAGATTAAAAGTATTAAAGGAAATACTTTCAAGGAATGGACACAATAATGGCTAATGGAGAGTTCAACGTTAACAAGCTAATTGGATTTCCGCATTTTCCCCCTTGGCTAACGGAAATCACATGCTAATTAACTAGCCTATGCTAGCACCTTCAGACAAATAATGTCAGAAACACAGGACTTTCAGGTTTCATTAAATTTTATCTAAAAATTGTAAATCCTAATTTATTTATTTTTTTGAGGGTCAGTACCAATAAGTCAATTCAACATTTGTAGGGGAAAATGTAGGTTGTACAAATTAGCTCAATACCCTATAACGTTACCTAACGTTACCTTGTCATAACGGTCATTGGTCCCACCTGTAGCTAGCTGGGAAATTTGAGAGGAAGGCGCCCTCTGGTGGTTGCAAGCACAAGTGCAGAATAAGCGCACAAGCGGTTT
>JAQFJB010000002.1:6021689-6034669 GCA_029874875.1 Naso minor | reverse complement strand
ACTGACACTACCTAAATGAAAATCTTTGAGGTTACCTCTTTAATGTCTAAGTCAAGTTTGTTTTTCAAGATATGAAAAAAAAATTGTACATTAGCTGCCATGTTGTGTTGTTTTACACATCTTACCTTGAAGAGCTGTACCCAGCGTTTCTGCTCGGCCTGGATGCGCTGCTGGACCTCAGTGTTTGTCTTGACGCCCACACTGCGGAAGGCAGCCATGTACTCCTCGCGGTGTTCAGTTTTTGTCTCGGGGTAGGCCAGCTTGATGATTCCCAGGCACGCGTCCCTCAGACAGCGAGACAGAGTCACCAGCTCCGACAGCGTGAAGGGCATCATGGAGGACTGCGTCTGACCTGTTGAGAGTCAGAATGCATTCACTGTGTTCAACGGATATTGTTTTTTTTCATTGACATGGCGGGAAGATGGCATGTAACTGTTAAAAACAAACAGACATATTATTTTGCTAAGACCATCAAATGAAGGAAACAGGAGAGTACAGATGAGAGTGACCACAGGATAATCAGCCTCACTGGGACTGTGTCCCAGTCGGACCAACATGATGTCAAAAAATGCCCAAACAATGTGATGTCACAAGTTTATTTAACAGTAGGAATATTTCCTCGCCATAGCATCTCAAGCAGAGAAAAGGAACTTTAGGGAATGTTAAATAAAAACTTGGAAAAAAGGGCAGATAAATGACTTTTTTGAGGTGTGATTTGAAAAAAGAAAAAAGGTCAACAACTGTACCTTCCATTTCATGACCGAAAAACTCGCTGTCATGCACAGAGATAAGAGAGTGGCTGAAGAGGGAGCTGAAGAGATAGAAGAGTGGAATGATGCGGTTGGAGTCCTCAAATGACATCGGAGACCCTCGCGAGATCAGCTGTAGCAGCGGCACCATGGAGCTGCCAGGCCAGACAGACAGGAAGGACAGTAAACAGGCTGGAATATGAATGAACTCTTGCTCACACACACATAAAGATATGTGTGCCAGTAATCAGCTTTGCATTAGCTCACCCAGTGATCATTTTCGTCGTCATGGAAGTGATCAGGTGCCAGAGATGCCTCAGGAAACGTGCATTGAAAGCTAAACTGTACAGAAGTCTGCAGAGAACAAAGAAGCAGAGACACACTGAATTTAAACACTTGCTTGGATAAAATATACTGTCTCCCGTCAACAAGATGACATGAGTTAGAGAGCTATTTCAATTAGATGATACAATCAGTGAATGCCAGTAAAATTACTTTCCGTCATCTGTCTGCAGTGCTGAGACTGTTAAGTTTGCCCTGTTAACCAGAGGACATGAGGAAAAGGGGAAAAAATAAATGACATTGTTAACCAACATTTCCCTCATAGAATTTTCTTGGCTTTTCTCTCCCCTTTTATACGCCATGAGGGCCGAAAAGAGATTAAATGAGCCATTAAGCTTTATTTAGGTGAGGCACCTTCCATTAGTAAACTAGTTGCTGGCGAGGGTACCCAGCGCGGGTCATAAACAGCCCTCTGGCTTCCTGCTGGAGCCCCATTTAACTTAATGGCCAAGGGAGCAAGACAATGGAGGACGGAGGAGGAGGGGAAGCCTGGCCCTCACTGTGACCCCGCACTGCCAGCATGCTTCCACACTCACGCTGAATTACATGATAACGCCGCGGAGGGCCCACATACCTCGCTATAGTCGCTACGCATTCAACTGGCTGTGGCACTGAGGTGTGAAGCTGCTCTTTGTTCGAGCGTGTGTTTGTGTATGCTCCTAAATTGCATGGCTTTTCACACAGAGGGTAGGTACAGGTGACAATAATGTGTTAAGTAAGCTAAAAGGCAAAATAAAGTGCCCCTGCATATAATAGGCCCTTGTTTAAGAGTGATGGTGCTGACACCCATAAGGATGCTTGCCTTTAATGGGGCAGCATCATGTATTCTCAGAAGGGGAGAGGAGTAAAGGTCAGCGGAGGAAAAGAGCCGAGAGAAGAAAGTAGAGCGAGAGAAAGAAAATCAAACATTTGCTGAATCTTCCCACTCAATGTCAAAGCTCAAATTCCCATTTCAGCCTTCAATCTACCAAAACCCATTCAAAACTCCCAAAACGGAAACGAGCACTAGGAGGAGAGTGCCGCATGACCCCCAGAACGGCTTGAAAAATGGTTTGTGCAGGGCACACACCATCTGTCAGCGGCACAAGGCTCAGGAGAGAAGCGAGGAGTAGTGCAGTGGGCTCATAACAAGTGATGCAAGTGTTTGATTGAAATGGGAAACAAAGCACTAAATGCCAGCTGACATGCTGATTTACGGCCAGAAAGAACCGAAACCCCCATTTCAATCATGAAATGAACCACTAATAAACAAAGTCAAGACATCAAAAGGGTTGTGTGTGCATATGTGTGTGTGTGTGTCTGTGTGTGTGTGTGAAAAGCAGCTCGATGAATAATGCCCCTGATCATTTCATTTTGCGGTACTGAAAGAATCTCTGTTCAGCAGAAAAAACAGCAGCAGCACTTGCATCAGATTTGATACCATAAAAAACCAAACAAGTGTGTTTCCACGTAAATCTACATGAGTTCTGCAGATTTTTGTACTGACATTATAAAGTTATTATGTCGTGACAACACAAAAATCACAGCAAGCATTCAAAAGTAAATGGAGAACCAAAGCTCCTCTGCACTGCCTTTTAATCAGAGCGAGCCCCGTTAGCAACACAGTGCGACACTGGATGAAACCAAACTATCAAAGTGAATTGGCACCAAACATCCAACTAAGCAGTCACAGTAAAATTAGACCTTACCCTCTAGAACAAACCTGGGCTCAGTACAATTAGCAAACCAATCTAAAATAAATTTTGGTCTCAAGTCCTTGCACAGCTTTTAAGTTGTTCTCTGAAAAAAAAAAAAAAAATCATTTCATGTGACATTTACATGTTTATTAAAAAGGCAGCGTGCCGGGCCGGCTGGACGACAGGCCTCTCTTTTTTTTTGCTGTAAGAGCAGTAAATCAACCCTGGGATGCAATTTGCTCCCCTTAGCCTCTTGTAAAGCTATCCCGTCCACTCCTGCAGTGATTAATCTTTCTCAGTGAGCTAATTATTTTGTACAGATATCCAATAATGATGGAAGACGAAGGGCAGGATTTATGATAAAAGCGAAGAGAAGAAGGAAGCCATAAAAAATTAAGGGAAATGGGGAAAATGCACAGAAATTCTTCTAAATTCTGTTTCACCATTCATAAGGTGTATCCAGGCATGAGGTCTGAAACATTCATTTTTAAGACTCAAGTGGAAGCAAGAAAGACTTACAGGAGACCAGTAAATCCCCTCAGGCAATCACAAAGGAAGCTGCTCCCAATGGACCTGCAGGCCCCATTTTGACAAGGATTGGGGATACAGATGGAAATCTGTGTCTCACGAGGATGCTGTCATACTTCCTTTGATCCATGATTCCGTTGATTTTTCTGCGATCACCAGATCCTGTCGAGCAGACTGAACCCCAAACCATAATATTACCACCTCCATGTTTTACTGAAGGGGTTAAACAGTCATTTTTGAAACATTCTCCACCTCTGTAGAACACATGCATTCTGCGTTTGGGTGAGGAAATTTCGAATTTGAATACAATATTCCAAAGGACTTGTCCCCAGTCCATTGGTGTTCAGTCCTTGAATTTCTTTGCAAACTCAAGTCTTTTATTCATGTTGTCAGCTCTTGGCAGCAACACAATCAATCAGACCATTTTCACACAGGCGTCTGGAAATAGTAGATCTTGATACTTTCATCTCTTCACTTCTGGCATTATTAACATCAACACGGAGTTGTTGTGCTGTCAACTGCCAATTTTTTTTTTAACTTTTCATACACAGATGACAAACACAGATTCTGTAACACACTCGATTCCGATTCTGTTTGGCCAGCTGCACTAATTTTGGGGAAGCAATGCAAAGGTTGTTGTTGTTTTATGAACACCAAACACAAAACAGTGCGTTTATCCCCCTCGTTTGTTTGAACACACCCAACTTTGACAAATACAGGTTCTGTGATTGTCAAAATGGCTCTTATTTGAACTACCTGAATGGCTCTCATCGTTAAGTGTGGGGTTCTCAATTTTGTAAAAAAAAGCATTTACATGTGATTATCTTTAACGGCTGATTTCTCTGATTAGCAGACAATCATCCACCGAGTAATTAAGCATTCCATATGTGAATGAATGAGTACATTAAGTGACACCGAGTTGAAGGTTTGACTCTATCATGTCAGCGAACTCTACATTGGCATTTTAATTAAAACTTCACACAAACCAGCTGAACCGATCCGCCATAGCTTCCCAATAGTTGAACTGGTTATTCACCTCAGTTTGAGAATGATTTGATTGTCCTCCCACACCCAGCCCGCACCTTTTTCCTGTTCTGTCGTTTTCAAGTAATATCCTCCCTGATTTTTGCCTTTTCTGGGGGGTAGAAGCCCACAGCTATTTTCCTTTGTTTGTGACACTCTGCACACTGGCTGACCTATCTGCCTTACCCGTTATGTTTGTTCCTCTCTTCACCCTTGCAGACATCCAGCGGTGTATCATTGGGTGGTTACATAAAAATAATACATAACAGTCAAGCAAAAAAATTCAAACAAGTAATCAAGTTCAGCAAGTGCTCAAGCAAGTTTGGTCCAAGTTTATGGGAAAATATGGGCAGCCCCTGGAAAGGCTTTGTTGAGTTTACCTTGCCTGCGTCGCCACCCACCGCGTTTGTTAGCGCTGACCTGAGCAGCACCTCCCCTGTCGGACTCAGCCTGTCGCCATATGGCCGATCCGTAAGTTCCACCTTCCCACCTCTTTTCTACGTGCCCCACCCCATCGAACACCCATCCACCCACCTTGCCCTGCATCTCTCTGCTGTGAATGGCCTAACCTCTTTCATTCTGTTTTTTGGGCTCCCGAGACTAGCCTCTACTCAGTCATTTTGTTGCAGGGTGAGGGGTGTTCTGCTGACTAAGCTGTAGAAATTTGCCACTTTTACATATACTCAAACATTTTTTTTTCTTATTTAATTTTACTTTGCGTTACAATCCAGTAAAAGTGCGGCCGCGAAAACCTTAGTCGTGCCGGGACCTGGAGAATTATGTTGGCTTACATTAACGCTGATACGTAATTTATTCAAATCAAGGCAACACAGATGCATGCATAACTACATACCAAATTGTTCCTGTTGGAAAAAATGATAAATGTCGTAAGAGTAGCTCATGTGATAAGGCAGTACAGGGCTAACAGAAGAGGCTGCTCTGGGACCCCCCTCATAACCCATCACAAACTCTCTGTCCACTGTAGATGCACCGCTATTTGACCTGTCATTTGCATTTTCTGATTCTCCCATCTTCAGTAGTTTTATTTTACCTGACCTTTAGTAACTTTTGCGACTCTGCACATAAACCACTTCTCCTTAACTGGCTGTGCCAAGAAGTTAGTCGACCTTTTGAGTTTTTAGTCTGCCTTTTCTGTAGAGCTGAACCTCGTTGAGTGCACAAGTGGGTTAAAGCACGAAATGGTGCTATTCAGTGAAATGACGCTGTGATGTGGGTTTGTGATTGTAGCAGATCCATCATTGCTGAGTGACCTTATGGTTGTCTGGGGGTATCTTGGTGTCAGAATTTGTTGTCAATATCAAATGGTTCGAGTATTATTGGTGGTTATGAGCTAAGATATCAAAGTATTGGAGACGTCCATGTGTATAACAAGTAGTATGTTGCTGTGATGTTGTGAAATGTGTATATGCTAGGCCCAGAGTTTCCAAAGTCACTTCCTGTGTCCTGGAAGTCTCTAGCAAAAGGGAGAAATCTTTATAGGAGGTATTCTTACACCTATTTCCTCCTTAGTAAACAAAATACAATTATACAGCTTTTAAATTCAAGTTTCTTTCTTGGCAAAATAACACAGTCTTAATTCTTTATTATTAAAACCTAATCTAAAGTCAACACACACAGTACAACTCACCAAATAATTCTTGGTCGGTTAGCCTGTCACCACTGTCCCTACAGCAACTCAGAGGTAATTGAAATGAAGCCTTAATGTACAGAGTAAGGTGTGGATCTATTCTGGGGCCTTGCTGCTTATGTTTAATGGGCAGAATAAGGTGGAGCAGAGGGACGGAGACGCTGCTGACGCTCCAGCAGCCTTCTGTGCGAAGCAGAGTTGTAAGTACTGGAGGAAAAATCACCCAAGTAGCACTGAATCGTGGATTCTTTCCTGATCTGGAGCCGTTTATTGGAGAGAGAGGAGCTCTTTCATTTAGTCAGACTTTGGGGTTTAAAAAGTGGGTTTAAGAAGATGTTTTGCTCTTTGTGGTTTTCATCCAGGCTGCCACTTTATGCCGCTGCTGGCCATCTAATGCTAAGAAGACATTTGCAGTTGTTCTTCAAAAGTACACATTAAATTAACAAGTAAATTACAATTTTCCCATTGAAAACAAGAACAACAACAAAAAAGAATAATGGGAATCTTGTTGTGCCTCAAGAGACGAGCGCATGGGCAAACACCTGGTGTCTGCTGGTCATAAGGGTAAAGTAGAAGATATTTTACCAAATGCTTGGTAACAGAAGGATTTGCGAAATAACTACTGTGCAAAACTTATTTTAAGTCAAGATTACTAAATAAAATAAAAACATTTTGAATGCTTTCTGTTTTTTTTAAAAAAAAGCTGTTGCCTCCTCCTGACAGCATATCCGAGTCCTATCCTCAGTGTCAGAAATGGAAAGAGGCTCCTCTGAACCTCCAGTGGCTCGTAACACTGGCTCTGTGCCATCTACCTCTACTGGTCCCATGCGTATCCCCCGCTCCTCTTCCATCTCTTGCCATCCCCACCCAGGAAGTAAAAAACACAAGCGGACTCCCTTATATCAGAGATCAGTAAGAGGGCATGCTCTGTGGTGCCCACACTGACTTCACAGCTCTTTGAGCTGCTGGTGTGTCATGTGACTTTGCTAACAGCATGGTTTGTGGATTATTTTTTTAAAAATGACTTAAAGAAAAATGTATTGGCAGATTTTGATAGTGATTTTTTTGTAGAGATTATAGTTTAATCCATGGTTGGTTTGTAGAGGGAGGCGAACCGTTTTGGAACATTTGTCTATTCAGAATTGCATGAAACGTCTGCAAAGTTTTGTTTGTGCGTTGGTGAGCTGAGTCAACAATCACTTGACAAATTGAGCTGGCTTTTAGTGCATGACACCAGGAAGCGCCACACGGTGTGATCATTATTTATTTTACCCAGTCAATGGTATAAAATGTTGTAAAAATGTATTAAGCATTGCCAACGCGTGTCCGTATCTGTTGATGACCAGTAGCCCCACAAGACTCTGGTGTAGCTTTACTTTTGCTTTTTTCCCCTCCCCACTTCCTCTGAAGTTTGCGCTACCTGCATGTTTAAGTGTTTTATTTTAGTTTGTTTTTCTTAAAGTTGGCATCCAACACTGCATTATCTCCTCCCTTTTTGCTTTTTTTGTCTGCTTCATGTTCATCCACTACTGCATGCATTTTTAACGCTTACTTCTCCTCTTCTTCAGATGAGTTTTGACCCAGGCATGCTCCATAACAATGGACACACTGCGTACGCCAATGGCACCGGACCTGGCATCAGAGAGACAGGTGTGGTGGAGAAGCTCCTGACTTCTTATGGGTTCATCCAGTGCTCCGAACGTCAGGCTCGTCTCTTCTTCCACTGTTCCCAGTACAATGGCAACCTGCAGGAGCTTAAAATAGGAGGTGAAAGGCTTTGGCATTGTGCCAATCAGAAATGCTTAACCTGTAAAACCTGCTGAAAATCACACTTGAGCTTCATTACCGATATTTAAATGTTTTTTCCGTGTGTTTTCTCCTCTGTATCTCTCCTCAGATGATGTAGAGTTTGAGGTATCCTCTGACAGGCGCACTGGCAAGCCCATAGCAGTGAAGCTGCTTAAGATAAAGCCAGAGGTGCTGCCAGAGGAGCGCATCTCGGGCCAGGTGGGGCCAGACCTGCACGCCTATCCCTTTACTGTGCTGCATGGTTATATTCATCCAGTTAAGGAACACCATTTTATTTTCGGTTCTGTTCTTGTCTGTCAACATTGTATGGCCCATTGTGTTTTTTTGGGCAGGGGATTTTATTGTAATTACATTCTAAATTTGTTCCCCCTCTCTAATCCTACATCTTAATTAAAGGTTTTCATTTTAGATTTACGGTACATTTGAGCTTCAGATTGGCCTGTTGTCTGACATGCATGGTTGCTGGAACTGTTAAATGTCTTTTAAACTGATGTGGTCAAGTGATCAATGTAATCACCCAGTGGGTCTACTAATTTTTCTGTGAATGCTCACGGCAACCAATATAGATCCGTGTGATACACAGCTTTAGTCAATGAGCTGTTCAGTGCAGGAAGACGGAGCCATGCCATAACAGACTTTTGTGATTGACTCATTGGTGATGTATAACATCTTAGGGCCAGTGTCCACATGGCTTTTTTTTTTTTCTAAGCGCCAGCATCTTTTTTTCAATTGTTCTCAATGAGGAGAGAGCGCTTGCAGCAGCAGGCGGCAGCACAGAGAAAAAGCGCAGCGCCCAGCATCTTTTTTTCTGAGCACTCCGTCTTTTTTGTGCAGCCACTCAGAGCGCTTCAAAGTTTAAAATTTCTCAGCTTTTCAGAAAAGCGCTGGTGACGTCACCGGCGCTCTTTTTAATGAGCAGTGTATCATTGTCTAAAAAAACAAACAAACAAACAAACGATTTCAAACAGGAAACAGACAGTGAAAGCAATGGAGCACTGTTACTCATACAGTGGCCCTTGTCAAGGTATTGTTGTCATGGCAACAAGACACATATGCAACGTTTTTTCTCTCGGCACACAAGCCCTTCATCCCAGCACTGCTGAGCGCTCTGGCAGCACTTTTCTGACTGAACAACGCCATGTGGACACTGACCCTTAAATCTAAGTGATGCCACTTATGATGTAACGCGTACATATCATAGTGCCTAGTCCACATGTACGTGGGTATTTTTCAGAACGTAGCCTTTTCTTTGTGTTTTGGCATTTAGTTCACACAAATACATTTTAAGGTCACTGAAAACAAATCTTTTAAAAAACTCAGGCACGGGTGAAGCTATTCAGAAAATCTGTAAACAGTTGTGTTGTGAAGTGAAGAAAACAGTTTTCAGCTTGTGATGACAGCTTGTTTGCCGTTCTATCGTTTGCAGAGTGTGCACCTGTGTTTACAGAGTGCTGTATAGTGTTGATGCAAATATGGCTATCAGGACTTTTCACATGTTTACACATGGAAAGTATGAACAAGTACTTCTCGACAACACTGAGCAACAGAGTCATCTGAGTGCGTTACAGACGTCACTACAGAATCAACACTTTCCCCATTGCCAAAGTTGCAGATTTGGACAAAACCTGGTTGGACTCTGGTTGCAGTTAGCCCACAGTAATACTTAATTTCTTCAGGCTTCTGATTGCCAATATTGATTTAGGATAAGGGTTATATCGCCCCCTGTTATTTTGGCATGCTCATGACAGTGCTTCAGCTGTGGTCCTTTGGATCGTCATTTTAAAGGAGATTTATTTAAAACAGACCTTGTGAAGATGGGAATTTTTATTTTATGTATTTGATTGATTTATTGATGAAGGAGGGAAAAACTCTCTTTGGGAGGAAAAAAACCTGTGTCCGTGTGGGCTAGGCCTAGTCTATATGTAGGGCACAATGTGAATCAACAAAGCCACTCATTTGTTATGATTCATCAAATCATTACCTCATTCAGCGAGGTTACAAAGATGCTACATGCTGTTAAGAAGTCCCTAACAGTGCGCAGAGATTTCACACTAAAGCTCAATCGTGCACATGCAACTCTGCTGACCTGTGGACAGTGAACCACGTCAGTGACACTTAATATTTTGCTACGCTGACGTTTAAAATTCAGTCTTTCCATCCACTACACGTCCAGAAACATTTTAATCGGGCTGTGTAATTACAGTGAGTATTGTATGATTGGCAAAGCAGTGTGTTAATGGCCTTCCCTTGCAATTTCCCCCTTTTTTGCAGGTTGTTTCAGCAATTCCTGTTCACTTGGATGGAAAGTCTGCACCTGGCCAGGTGCCCACTGGCAGCGTTTGCTATGAAAGAAACGGGGTAAGCCAAGAAGCATGATTTACAGCACGCTTGATCGCTAAAAGGCATAATTGTTAATTAAACAAAAATTGTGACCTTCTGTTTGAATTTTTTTTTACAGACAGCACTTAATTACTTGTTCCATAGTTAGCTGGGTTTTGATAAATGCCAACTTATATCTTCCACGTTATGGTTTGTGATACTGTATTTCAATGATATGTAAACATGTGCAGAGGTGTGCTTAAAGTCTGCACGTGTTTATTCTAGACACGAAGGCGACTGGGTAATATGACCTCTTTTGGCTCCACAGCAAACGGCTTTCTGTCCTTCCAATAAATGCATTCTCCTACTTTAAATTGAATGTGAACAGTTTAAGGATTACTTTGTCCCAAACCTTTTAACAAAAAAAGTTTGACCATGGTGTGCCTCTCCACAGGAAGTGTTCTACCTTACCTACACTCCTGATGATGTGGAGGGAAGCATCCACCTGGACACAGGCGATAAAGTCAGTTTCTACATGGAGACAAACAAGCAGTAAGTCTTTACCACATATCAGTATTGTCTCTAAAAGTTCCAGCTTGCACTAACTTTTTAAAAAAAAAAATCACTCTTGTCTTTCAGTACTGGTGCAGTCAGTGCTCGAAATATTCAACTTGTGAAGAAAAAGCAAATGAGGTGCCAGGGTGTAGTGTGTGCTACAAAGGTAAATGTCATTGAAGTCATTATATAGACATGTCTCACTAAGCAAACAGGACAGTCTGGTTATCTTAACAACTAACCTTATTAAGTGCACTATCAAAGCAGTTGTAAAAAGAAGCTGTACACTTTCCCTGTCAGCCAAGGATTTTCCAGCTTAGCATTTAGCTTATTTGTAACAAACAGATCTACTGATAGGTTAGGTATTGCTGATTATATGTGGTTCTGAGCCATTATTTCCTCCTTGAAGTTGAATAATAATAATGATTACCCTTTCAGGGTAACTTTAGTCTAGACATTTTGCAGTCCTTTTTTCAGTCCCATAAATAAACTTGCTGAACTCCCATTTTGAATGGTAGGTTGATGCACCTCTTATGTTTAATCATGTTTTGTCTTTTAGGAGGCATTTGGATTCATTGAGAGGGCTGATGTGGTGAAGGAGATCTTCTTTCACTACAGTGAGTTCAAGGGGGATCTGGAGGCTCTGCAGGCTGGAGATGATGTCGAGTTCTCCATCAAAGACAGAAATGTAGGTGCTTTTCAGTTCTACCATTCAGAAATACCTGTGTTACTATTGAACTCTGGATAGATCCAGTTTTGACCAACTTTGATATGTAACTCTGCCTGAACTTGTCTATATAACATTGTCCACATTAATTTTGTTGTGGCCGTAGGGTAAAGAAGTAGCCACAGATGTGAGGCTGCTCCCCCAAGGAACAGTCATCTTTGAGGACATCAGCATTGAGCAGTTCGAAGGCACTGTCGTCAAGGTCATTCCCAAGGTTCCCACCAAAAACCAGGCAAGTCGATAAAAGTCCAGATATTTCCAGGAATTTTAATGTATATCTAGAGGCTTTGGCTGTAAAAACTAGCATGAAACATGACCCATCAGCCATGAATATTACAAACGTCTTTCACAAATTTTTACTTCCTGCTTCCGCAGAACGACCCTCTACCAGGTCGTATCAGTGCCCGGATTGGTTTCACTGACAAAGAATTTCCATTTGGTGAGAAGGACACAAAGTCCAAGGTGACCCTGTTGGAGGGAGATCACATACAGTTCAACATCTCCACCGACCGCAGAGACAAACTGGAGAGAGCTACCAATATTGACATCCTTCCAGACACCTTCAACTTTACCAAGGAGACCCGTGAAATGGTGAGGATTCCAGAGGGACAAATTGATGGTTTTTTTGGTCGTCCATTATTTTATGCAATACGTCATTGTTGAGATTAAATAAATGACCGATTTAAAAGAGCTACCACATCCATAAACTTCACGGAAACTAACTTTGAGTCACCCGATCCTCTCTTAGGGGGTGATTGCAGCTATACGTGATGGCTTTGGCTTCATTAAGTGTGTGGATCGGGATGCCAGGATGTTCTTTCACTTCAGTGAAGTTCTAGAGGAGAGCCAACTGCACATCTCAGATGAAGTGGAGTTCACGGTTGTGCCTGTAGGTCCTCTTCATAAGCATTTCACAAAAGTATGTTTTGTGTTCGTATTCAGGGTGGCATGTTTATAGTTCAAATTTTTTGTTAATGACAAACTCAGTAACTATCCTGTTGTTGCCAGGATATGCTGTCTGCTCAGAGGAACCACGCAGTGCGCATCAAGAAGCTGCCTAAGGGCACAGTGTCCTTCCATACCCAGTCTGAGCAGCGCTTTGTGGGTGTAGTGGAGAGGGAAATTGTGGCAACCACCAACAAGAATGCCAGTCCCACCAAGGGCAAGGAGAAGGTAACATAGTGCATTATAATGACAGATATTCATGAAATTACCCCAGGACAGTAAAGAACAAGCCTAGTAGTCCACCCCAAACCACATCACATACACCTTCCCAGTTTTTGTTTGAGTTCTAATTTTTCTCTTTGCTTTCTCCTCCAATGACTTCAACCTGTTCTTGCTCCTTGTTGGTTAGAAAAAAGATAAGGTAGGACTTAGACCTTCTGCATGAAGCCACTTTAATAAAGTCTCATAAGTAAAGGATACAGACAAGCATAGTAGTCATTTCACTAACATTTAAACTAAGAAATAATGGCTTGATTCTAAAGGCACTGACACACCAAGCTGACGGTCATCCATCAGCCATCTGCCAGTGTCGGACCATCTGTAAGTGTTTGTCATGCTAGTTTTTCCCGTGGTTCCAGTTAAGATGTTGAATTGGCAGT
>JAQFJB010000002.1:6007295-6021589 GCA_029874875.1 Naso minor | reverse complement strand
AGCTCGTACCGACATCACTCGGGGCTAAGATGCACAGCGTAAAGCGGCCAATCAGGACAGAGAGTACAGAGAGCGTCACTGATTGGGCAAATATGATGGGAGCGATAGTATTTTTACTGATGCTGCATATGGAGGCATGATGGGAAAACACAGAGATCTCGGAAAATCTCAGACCATGTCACTTACTGATAGCGGTCTGTTATGACGTATTATGAAATTTTTTCCAAACAGAACGCAAAAAGTTACTGGTGTTTACCCCAAAGTTACCAACTGAGCTTTAACAAGTGAGCTGTAGAGTTGCTGGAAGGCAAAATTTGTCATTCTTGACAGAGCCAGGCTGGATGCTTTCCCCTGTTTCCAGTCTTTATGCTAAGCTAAGCTAACAGCTGCTGACTGTGGCTTCATATTTAATTGACAAATATGACAGTTGTATTGACCTCCTCATTTAACTCTAGGAAATACTGTCTTACATGGTCGTAATAAAGTAATATCTCAGCTCAGTAACTGCAGATATCCTTTAAGATATATTTTTCATCCACTAAACAAATCTATATTCTTGAGTTGTTGTGTCCACAGCCACTGTTGGGATTTCATGGGCCTTGTGTAAAATTGAAAATAGCTCTTGTAACTTTCTCAGGGTGTTAGGAAGCAACTGATTTGGAGGTGGTAACTGTTAATTAGGAATGTTTATAGGGAACAGGGTTTCATTTAGTTTTCCTTGACGAAGTTTGTCTGACAGAGAAACTGAGAAAACAAAGCTACTGTTTTTGGTTGCTCATGGATACAGCTCTTTATTTGCTGTTAAAGGAGTTCATTTTCTAGTATTTGTGTGTCATACAATCTAACATTTATCATCTCAGAAGAATTTAGAGATGTCAGACTTCCAAGACAAACACTGAGGACGAGAAGTAAGTTTGAGTGAGTTTGTGGTTATTGTGGGAGTGAAATAATCGACCTGTCGAGCGGTCGGGTGTCAAGCTGCGATATGGAAACCAAAATTTAAAACTCTGGGGAGCGACTCTTTGGCGAGGAACAATAGAGAGCTGTCAGAGGGACCACCCTGTCGCAGTGCATGCTGGGCTTTGAAAAGGCTCTCGGACCAACCAGGAAATAAGAGCCACGGTTGGGTTTTAAATTCCCTCCTCACGGATCCGATGCAAGGTGCTGGAGATGATTGATGAGCGCGTTTTCCTGTAAGGTTACAAGACTGGAGAAAAGCTGGCACTGCTCTGCTTCAGAGTTGAGATACGAGGGTAAACATTTTCTTTTCAGACACACCTTTTCCTCCAATAGCAATCTTTTTTTTATAAGAAAATTATTACAGCTTTATCATTATGTATCTACTCTGTCCTGAGAAATATTTTCTATAAAAGAATGTGGAAGCAATGTTTAACAGTTTAATCTTTTACAAGCCCACCAAGCCTCTGCAAAAACACTGCAGGAATGTAATTTAACTCTCAATAATATGCATGACTTAAGAGAAAACCAAATTCTGTCTTTTTATGGCGAAAGACAACCAGCGCCAAGCTAATTAATATGCCAGTGCAATAAGCCCAACGGCTCCGACAGTTACTAGTTTACATCCTTGAACCGCAAAATACAATTTTTTGAACTGCAGTGTCATAACAGCAAAACAAACGACATCCACCTTCCTCCGCCCAAAACTCTGAACCGCACTCTTCCTAGAAGTCATTTCCAGATTCTTTTTGATCCGAGCCCAAAACCTCAATTACACTGTATTTTTCCAAGATTAAATTATGCAGTCAACTTAGTTTTACTCAAAAATCTCCTCTCCTGATGTCGGGTTGACCTGGAGAGGAGCGGCGGCCTCACTGAGCCATAAACAGCTGGCACATAGTCTGATACCCTTGTAACACTGAAGGATAAAGATGTCGGGTGGTTGATATTTTGATGGGGTTGCAGTGGGATTTAAGGATGTCTGTGCACTTTGCCGTAAAAGATTAGAGTGATGAAATCGGACTTTTGTCAAAGTCCGGGGGCTGATACCTCAGGACAAATGTTTTTGGGCTTTAAATCGAGCAAATCCTCCTGGCAGTGACAGAGGTGGGAAGGGTGGGTGGGTGGTGAGTATGACTAAAGGGTGGAAAAACGGTTTACGGGGTCTATCCAGTTTCAGGAGCCTCTCATGGCTTAGTGAAGTGGAAGAAAGGGGAAGTATCCATATCAGCTCAGAGACAAGTAAGGTTGGATAATAAACCCTCTTGAGATTTAGAAAAAGTGTGATGTTAAATGTTATGTACGTATACACAATTATACATAATTTGTTTGGGTTTTTTGGTCTACATACTTGGTTTTGCTTTTCTAATTACCGAGGAAAGATGCTCATATTTTTATTTTATGATCAGTCCACATGTATCCCAGTGCCAAAGCACAAAGCAGAGAATATCAGCGAACATCCTCCTCTAATATCACCTATAATCTCTTTAAAAGCATCCAACAATTTAAGAAGGGATCGTGTAATGTTTAAGCATGCCAAGGAGGAGGTACGGCATCTGCGGTTTGGACAAAGAGCAAACACAAGACAGAATAAATGCTATGCCTGGATCTCTCTAATTTAATGTAAGTATAGCATGAGCTCATTCCAGAGGCGCACTCTATTTTTTTTTTTTTTTCAAACAAAGAAAATTATGAGCTCACAATTCGAGAAGCCATATATACTATGAATTATCTGTGCTTATCCTTGGCAGCATGGTGGCGGAGGCTGGGGTCAATCACAGCTGACATTTGACGAGGGCCGCCACTTCATCACAGGGCTGACTTATAGAGAAAAACACCAATTTACACTCACATTCTCAACTTTGGGCACTTCAGAGTCACCAAAAATGTCTTTGGACTGTGGGAGGAAGCCAGAGCACCAAGAGGGAACCCACTGGAGGACATGCAAACTCTACACAGAAAGGCTGGTGCTTACTACTATACCACCGTGCCACGTGTTGTTGAAATGCATGCTCTGAAACAGTACGTTATTATGTATACATGACAGCAGGTCGCCAAAACTTAAAATGAAGTTCAGTATTTGTTATTTGTGTTGCTTTTATCAGAAACGATTAGTAGAAAGTGAAAATTGTCACTGACATAATTTCCTGTCTCAGTGTCACATGGGTTTCGCCACCGCCCCGCCCCTTTCGGAGAATCGAAGCAGTCTTTAGTCCATTCGTTCTTATGGGAGAAATGAAAGTGATCACATATTATGACCAATTCTTTTGCTTCATCGTCACCAAGATATGCATTAGACCCATTTTTCACAAGAGACATATCTTCCGAACATTCAGACACTAAAATGGCATTTTTCAGACACACAAATCAGGAGAAAATTGAGTTTGTTCGAGACCTGTCTCTGTCTCAGCTACACATGCGCGCGAGATTTGGGAACTGGTGCTTCCTGCCTTGCTCCACAACAGACATAAACAGACATTTAAATGGTCTTATAGTTGAAACACTGAATTAAAAGTTAAAACTCACATCAAACAAATCAGGCAACGCAAAATTCATCTGCTTTAATCCATTCACAAGACGATATGACACCTCCAGATGAGGCGGAGGGACGGTGGTTTCTAACTGTCTCCATTAAGGAGACGTGACTCCGCCCACTTTGGAGACGGAAAATGCATATACCATTTCACACCATTAGCACAGTGCACAGTGGGGGATCTTGTGATAATAATGACTATCTTTTCCTTTAAATAATTGTGGCTATTGTCTAACTGCTGTTATTATTGTAACCATGACAACAAAGGTTCTCTATCTTAATTTAGTAGTCATTTAACCTAAAGCATGCGTACCCCTGACCCTAATGAAGTTGCTTTTGTGTCAAAATCTAACTAGAACTTAAGACTGTGTAATATAAGAAAATGATTTTGTTTTATGTTTTTGATACAACAATGTAATTTAGTGGCATTATATCAGAAAACACATGTGTTGCTTTGCCGTGAAGTAACAACATATTCTGTTGTACAATTTGTAAGACTGAGGTGAACTTGGTCAACTTCATCTGCTAATGACAATATTTAGATACAGCTGATAGCTCTGGGAAAAGTTGGTAATTGGACTGTTCATTACACTTTTTTTTGTTGTTGTTGTCAAAGTGTAAAATTGTAAAAGGAAATACTTTGGCACAAAGGTCCACTTGCAAGCTTCTAGGCCTTTTCAACATTTTGAACACATCATGTTCTTGTTCAGCAAAAGAAATCAACTCAGATTTCATCACATGTGCTAAGTGTTGAAAGTTTGTAGCCATGTGAAACTGTTCAAACCAATCAAAAAGACAATAAACTTAAGATTGTCATAATATTTTAATCAACAGGAACTTTTTAAAAATCTGGTATTGACTTTAGTAATTGTTTTACACTTCCAACGAATCTCTCCTGTTTAATACAGTTGAAAGTGTCATGAGTAATGACCAAATTACAGAAACCACCCTCTTTCACTTCATTAACTCAATTAATTGTTAAGTTAATGAAGTACTACTATGAACTAAATCAAGCTGTGATACTTCTGCAAGTCTGCATTTGAAAGTGTGCAGGGATGAGTTTGTACACAAAGAACAAGTTTTCAGTGCAAGTAAGGACAGAATCATGAACATAATCAAAGAATTGAGGCCACGGGAGGAATTGTCTCGCTAGAATTGAGCCGCAGCAGGGCTGGATGTGCTCACTGTCTTCAAAGCTGCTCGTTCTCAGCTCTGGCAGTTTGTATCCCCTCACATAGAGGCTCCAGCTGAAAGCAGAGTAAACTCTTTGACTCTACCCATAATTGAAGTGTCATTCTGTTAAATAAATTCAGGCTACTTCCCACTGTGCCCCATTAGCTCTTTTTATTTGTCTCAAAGAATAGAAAAAAAGATTTGACCCTATCAGCTGAATATTTCAGTGTCTTTTTGAGTCTTGATAATCAAAAGCTGTTTTAAAGCTACCTGTCATGTCTCCTTGGGACTTACAAAGGTGTATTTTCCAATTTAGCGCAGCTTTATTCAGTCTTTGTAGAAATATTCTTTTAGGCTCACTAACTATGGATGTTATATCTCATTTCTTACAAAAATCTATTGACAACTTCTAATTTTTAGGCGGAAACTCTGCACTGGAACTATTTCTCAAAAAAATCTTTCCCTCCACTCAGTATTTCTGTCAAACATCCTGCCTAACGTGGAGCGGTTCCTTTTTTTGTGCTCTGACATTTGTTGAACTTTGCTGTTACTTAGTATCTTAAATGCTGAAAACTGAGAAAAGCTAAGAGAATGTTGATCTAATTACAGGTATCTGATTACTTTCTGCACATTCGTAATTGCTAGGAAACTTTGCCTTCTTTTACAGTGAACAGTTAATTGAATAGATGAGATGTTCAAATAACATAAGATGTCACTGTAGATTTCCTGTATCAAAAATAGCAGCGTAGGAGATGAATGGCCTTGTTTTTCAGAGACTCCTCTCTATTGGCAACACTACATCGCTTAACTGGTTTATTCATCCTACACATCACATTTTTGCCACAGTAGCGTTCCATGCATCAGTGGCCCTAATTATTTAATGCGACAGAAGGGACTGTTAACTCCCATCACACACATAAAAAATAAAAGCATATTTCATCATGTGATTCTTGTGGTAATGGCAGTTAAGATATGTTTGACTTATAAAAGAGCACTTGCTGTGTAAATTTATCCCAAAACAATGATGAAGCCATCAACACATGACTTAACATTCCACTTGAATTTTGAAATTAATGAGGGTTTAGATCAGCACATCAGTTGTAGCACAGACCTATTTAAAGTCTACTGACGTAAAAAACCAAAAAACAGACCAAAATCCTGAGCTCTCGGTCATGCTCAGACAAAATCCGATCCTTTTTAGGCTTTTCTAAGAAAACCTGTCTGAATGTTAGTTAATTTTTTCCAGATAATGTATTAAAAGCCACAGCACAGATGTCCTTTTAGAACAATAAGTCCTCAAGGATCTGCTAGTGGACATGAACCATAGCCAGACGTATTACAGCATGAGTCAGTGATTTACCTTAAGCAGCAGATGCATTAGTAAACAACAAAGAGAGTGTGGGATCAGTCGCCTTTCTGCTGTATTTTGTTTTTAAGTAGTGGTAGCATAGGCAGTTCTGACGTGGTTTGTTTATTCGGGGATTATATGTGCCCAGAGTGCTCTCTTGAACCTGGATTAAAGACGGATGTGTGTCACCCAGGAAGATTCTGTCTGATACATTATTCTTGGAAGTTATGACTGTTTTCAGTAAAGCTGCTTCTTCATTACAAAACAGAGTGGAAGAGCTTGACAGAACTGTGGCATCAAATTCTGTAGACTTGCGGTCAGACATGCTGAAACTTCAAAGCTGCAAGGAAGGACTCATTTAAATGTGTTAAAGAAAGACTTTAATTATGAAATTTGCTCTGAAAGCATTACATTCTGAACATTTTCTGAAGATGATGGAAGAGGTGATGCTGGTCTGGAAGCTAACGGATCTACAAGCATGCTTGCTTTCATTGTTTTGTTTTTGCACAGAAAAAACAATCTGATTTGCTGTTCCCCTACAGAAATACAATCCCAGTAGTTATTGTTTTGCCTCGGGATGACTGGACTAATAACTTCCTTCAAGATGTGGAGCTGAGCAGGAAAGAGTTGAGCAAAGTTTTTAAAATATGAGGTTTCCTTTATCTCAGCTCTTTATCTCAGCTTGTGCCTGTCACTGTAGCATCCCTGATTTCACCTGGGTGGTTTTGCCTTATTTTTCTTCTTTCAAAACCAAACGACCAAGGGCTGACAATGCCAGTCATTTCCAACTAAACTTATTTTTCAGACATACTTTTGATTAGAAGCAGCTATATTACAAAACTTGTGACAGGGGTATAAAATTGGCTAACAAAAGTTGTTTTATTTGAAGGATTTGTATATGCACATTCATTGGTCTCTTCTTAAACTTTTTTCAGTTGTGAATGCAGACTTATTCCCTACACAGGCTGGTCGTTAATTGTAGCCTTTGCAGTGTGTGCAAGTGCAACTTTTTGGCTAAGAAACATGCAAAGTGAGGCGACACAAGGTTCGTCCTTCATCGCCGCTAGTTGGTCAGTTTGGTGTGTCAGGGCCTTTAGTCCTTAGATGAACAATCTAAAAACACTCTATAAATAGTGCAGTGTAAGACCACTTTATTTGCAGGTGTGACGTTGGCAAGAATTGCTGTCTAATGGATGTCTGTCTCTCTATTTTTCAAGGGTAAAATTGTAGAAAAGGTTAGTCTTTGCAGGCCTCTGGCCCACTGCCTTCATAACTTTTATTTGACAGCATGGTATTTGTTTACCAATTAACCCCTTAGAAACATGGACTCTTTGTATCACTGAATCAGTGCTTTGTAGGGCTGCACAATTAATGATGAAATAGATGTCCAATTTACTAGTATGTTTTGGGGATCAGTCTGTATTTTTTTTCTTCTCCATATTTATCATTCAGTAGCAACAGTTTTCTCTTGGTCCTTTCAATATCATAAAAACAGCAGCATCTGGAATATTCATCAGTCACACTCTCTGGTGTCATTTCCATCTGGCCCTTGCTTGGAAGTGGACTTTCAGATTAATTAATGTTTTTACAGTTTTGAAACATGAAACTTTTTTTTTTTTTTATGTGAAGCCAAAGAAAATTTTCCACATTTCCACATTTGTGGACAATAAAAATGGAATTGAATTGACTTGAGAAAGTCTGTCCATATTCTTTTTTAAAACTGCCTGGCCATCTTAATTGTACACTGTTAAGAATACTTTTGTTGGGATTAGATAAAGAACATAACAATGTCAGTAAATCACCGCCATGAATAGTACAAATAACTGACACACAACCTGTGTGAGATATTGCTGTGACTTAAAGTTGAAACAATAGTGATGAATAATTATGCAGCCCTGCATTATATGCTGTAACTCAAAGCTGTTGTGGTAGACTAGCCTAATGCTAACCATCTAGGTTTTTACAGAATGATGTGCTTCACACACTGGTGCCTTTCGTATGCTTGTGTAGGCCATCTACACACCACCTTAAAATACAGCCTTAAGTCATCTAAAGCAGCTCAGACATTTGTGGCTTGTAGAAGTTTTGTTTAGGAGCAGGTGCAGCATTGATGAGATGATCACCCTCGACTTGGGGCAGCTGGATCAACCATTGGTGATGCTCCTTATTAGAAAGATAATTTTTTGTAATTTTTTTTTGTATATTTGTAGGAAGCTGAGGAGGGCATTATTGCATATGAAGACTGTGGAGTGAAGCTTACTGTGCCATACCATACCAAGGACCTAGAGGGAGGAGGTCACCCACAGGTCGGAGACAAGGTGACACTGCACTCTGTCTGTTGCTTGAAAATTAAATGAAGCTGGTACCAAATGGTCAACAAAACAAACTTTCTTAAAATGACACACCAAAATAATCAACCTTCGCAGACACTGCTGAGTACGTGTGCAATATGAGGTCTGCTTTTAATACTTGACATGCTGCTAATATAACCCTCTTTTTGTAGCTGTGCTTGTAGTGATGATTCAGTTATTTCTATCTGTAAGTCTGGTTGTATTTGATTTGTCTTCTCCTTATCTCTCCCACTTTAATATATTTGTCCTTAGGTGGAGTTCTCCATCAGTGAAGTGAAGCGAACTGGCCAGCAGAGTGCAGTCTCCATCAGGGTCCTCAATCGCAATGCCTCCAATGCCAAGAGACTGCATGGTTTTATTGCCACACTGAAGGACAACTTTGGCTTCATTGAGACAGCAAATCATGACCAGGAGATTTTCTTTCACTACAGGTGGGGTTTTATGTGCTAAGGTGTCTTTGGATGAGTTTGAAGCGGATTTCTTTATTTTTGGTATTAAGATTTGTGCATTCATATCCAAGTCTGAGTCTGTCTGATTCCCCCTCAGTGAAATGTGTGGAGACTTGGACAATCTGGAGCTGGGCGACACTGTGGAGTACACTCTCTCTAAGGGAAAAGGAAACAAAGTCAGTGCGGAAAAGGTCACCAAAGTGGCTGCAGGTATGAGGGGTTCAGTTGCCCTCATTCAGTTTTCATTCTTCATGTTTTTAATGTTTGTTGACATGTCAGTGCTTATTCATTAAGGGTATGTGAATTCCCCTGTCTTTCACTTTTAGTTAATGGCATTGGTGAGGATGTAGGGATGACAGTGATGATGGGGAAAGTCATCCGTCCTTTGCGCAGTGTGGACCCCTCCCAGACAGAATACCAAGGGCTTATTGAAGTCACAGAGGAAGGTTGGTGTCAAGTTATGAGGTGGCTTACAGAACTAACGTTGAAAGTACACTGTCTTGGGTAAATTAAGATGATGGCAACCCTCCTCCCTCCTTCATTGTTTTAGGTGGAACTAAAGGCCAGAATTATCCTTTTGGAATCATGGGTATGGCAAACAAGGCAGATTGTCTTCAGAAAGGAGAACTTGTGAAGTTTCAGATTTGCACAGTTGCTCAGACTGGACAGAAGATGGCCTGTAATGTGGTCCCTCAGCGCAGAGCCATGGTGGAGTGTGTCAAAGACCAGGTAATGATCAGTCTTTGTACTAATGGCATCACAAGTATCAAAACCCTACGGCTACATTCAGACCAAATCAGGCAATCCTGCAATCCCATGAAAACACAGGTTTTTTTGGGGGCAGCTGCAGCCAAAACAGACAAGCCTCATTCAAATTAAATGAGAGAACCTAACAACAAAACAACCACAGCCGGCTGCAGCAAAAAAAAGTTGAACAACTGTAGGGGAAACGCAGCCCTACATCACTCTGTGGCAGCTAATCTTGTAAAGGGGCTGTTTTCCAGTGATTGACCGCTGCCCTCTGATTGGGGGAGGAATAAAGTTCACAACTGGAAGTCACACAATGGGTTCTGTTACGTTAATTGACATTCCCACAGCTGCACAACCTTGCGTCACTTCACCATATCACCTAATTTGGTGTGAACACAGCCTGAGAGCTGAAGTTACCATTACCACATGCTGGCATGAATGACAGTGCCAGTTGTGAAGCCTGAAGTTATTGTTTTGTTGCCTCCAGTTTGGTTTCATCACATACGAAGTTGGTGAGAGTAAGAAGCTGTTCTTCCATGTAAAAGAAGTGCAAGATGGTCTTGAGCTCCAGACTGGGGATGAGGTGGAGTTCTCGGTTGTCCTCAATCAACGCACAGGAAAATGTAGTGCCTGCAACGTACGCAGAGTCAGGTAAGGACTCCAGCAGACAAGCTGTGAAAGCTGGTTAACAGTTTTGTTCAGTTCTAATTAGAATTTTTTTGGTTTTGTCTCCCACCCCACTCCAAGCTTTTTTAAAAATAGATAAAAAATTAAATACAATTTGCGATCACCTTTTTTAGAACTTTAATAATAGTGTTGTTTTTTTTTAAAGCAATTTTTACGCTTGTGATGTTGATCAAGTTTTCTTACGACTGCTCTGCCTCAACTCTGTGATTCACAGAGGTTCTTGAAAGCAGCATGTAGGCTGCCTTCAGACTGAAGCTGCAGCTGTAGCACCATGTCATTGTTGGGGACAGCTCCACTAAATAAAAGGCTTCAGGCAGACAGAGCAGTCGTAAGACATCAGAGAGGAAACCAGAGGACATTTTCTCCATAAAATATGACCCGGTTTTATTAAAACTGCTGTTTTGTGCCAAGTCATAGCATGGATCGTTAGGTTTTGTTTGTTTTCCAAGCAGCAGGTCACAGTCAAGTTACATATTGATCCTTTGAAGAATTCAAGTGGCTTACTGACGCCCATGGGACGTAATGTCTCCAAGTGTCTCTTAAATTTGTTAGGTTGCATGTTGTCAGGTCTCTCCTCATGTCGTACCACATTCGCTGTGAACCCAAGAGCGAGTTATGCGTTGTTATATTTTTTTTGACTTGGGTGTGGCGATTGATTGTTACTGTCGCCTGACTTGGTCTTTGTTTTTATCTGAAGCTTGTTGGCTGGTCCCAGAAGGGACCTGCCCAATACGTGGGTATGTCCGTGACTGACAGACTGACTGACTCAGCATTGTTTACTGAGCATATTTTGGTGAGCATAGTTTGTCGGGTCTTTCCGTAGCTTCTCGGGTTTGCTAGACGATATGTGGGTCACTTCGGAGCTGTTTGTGGACTGTTGACCATGTAAAACGCTACATTCTCAATCACTTTGCTGTTAGCATGTCGCTAGCATCGGCTCGTAGGACACTAGCTAACTTGCATGCTAGCTCATAATGTAGCCAAACATGCTCTTGTTACACACTACCTCTAACTATCACTAAAACACATTGGCCAGAAAAAAAAAAAATTTCACCAGACAGGACCAGCCCTATACTGGGTTTTAACCCAGTCTTATTTTTCTTTTCGCCCCTGTAATACATTTCTTCATTTTGCAAACCTAGACTCTCTCTATCTGAATGTGAAATCGCCATGGAAGCTAATTTTGTTTCTGTTGTGTCACCCCAAAATGAGTCCGGGTCTGACGTCAAAACCTTAGTTCTGCATGCTACATTTCCTGAAAATAAAACTAACACAAAAAACCAGGAGCAGACAGGTGCACCCCATAGTTTGAGAATCGCTGATATACGGTATTTTTGGTAACATTGTCAAGTGACCTAAATACTAACTTGAGGTCAGTTATTCTCATTGTGTACCTTCTGTTACAGTGAGGGGCCTAAACCGGTGGTGACTCCGCGTCCGGATCGTCTGGTGAACCGACTGAAGAGCATCACTCTTGACGATGCGAGCGCCCCTCGCCTGGTCATTGTGAGACAGCCCCGTGGTCCTGACAATTCAAAGGTACAACCAAACCTTTGCTCTTACCGCATTTTGTCTGTGCTATGAAAGTTGCTGCTGTTCCTAGATTTGATTTGTAATTTTAAAGAATACAGAGCTTCAAACAGCAGTCCATTTATCCAAACCCATTCTCTTGAATCCATTAACTCAAATGCCTGGAGAGAATGTCTTTAAGTTTGACATAAAACTCTGCTTGGATTCAATAAGGAACTAATTACATTTTGGTAGTCAAACGTCACTGTGACCTTAAATCCATCCCATTCTTGGGAACACAGTAACTCAAAGCTTTATATGGCATCTGAAGAAGATCATGTCAGGATTAGTTTGAAAACCACTGGTCTAGATGTATAAATTCATGTTTTGAAGTTTTAGTGGGTTTTTTTGTGATGTTCAGTTCTGTTTTGAATCTGACGAGTTTTAGATTTCCTCTGAACTTTGAATAACCATTTCCTGCTTGTTCATTTTTATTGAAGAGGCGCCATTAACAACATCTGTTCTCTCCTGTACAGGGCTTCAATGTGGAGCGCAAGACCCGCCAACCCGGTGTCATTGACTGAGCAATACAGTGCTGGTGGGATGCTTTCCCAAAGGGCCACAGCAGGGGATAAGGGAATCTGATTTAACACATGCTTGTACACAGACTTGTACACAAAACACAAATACACACGCACAGACACACATACAAAAATACAATAATCAGCATGTGTAATCTTTATCCCCATTGATACCTGCGAGGGAACTTTTCTCATTCCACAGTTCCCTGCCTCCCATGTATGATGTACTTGATAAAGAGTTCCACACTGCAGTGTACATGGGATCCGAGTGTGTGCGCGTGTGATGTATCCTAGAAGTCATTATAGTGTGTATTGGAGGTATTTGTTTCTGAGGGTCCCTTCCCTCTAAATCAGAGAGATGACTGTGTGGCTGTTTATGTCCCTATCTTTTCAACCTGCTTTGTCTGGAATTCTGCACCTGTAATCTGTCCAGTAGTTTGCCTGAATGAATGAGTGTGACTGTTGGCATGTCCTTGAGCATCTGCTCCATTTTTTTTTTCCACATACTTTTGCTCCTCCCATGGAAACTTAAAATGATTTCATTGTGAAGTTTCCACTACTGTATGCTTTCCTACAAGACGCATAAAGCAAAGTTCCCTCCATAAGGAGGATCATATTATCTCTTATGTGCGAGCTTAAACTGAGGATTCTTCTCTGCTCGTTTTTTTGAGCAGTTTTAAAATGCTTTATTGAAGAGCTGAAGTGAAAGCATGGTGTGCATGTGTGTATGCGTGCGTGTGTGAAAGAGATGTATGTGAATGTCAAATCTAGTTAATCTAATGGGATTTACTTTTACCAATCTGGAGCCTTTAGATACCTTTTTGGTATTCACATGCTCCACTTAAGCAATTTTTCCCAGGTGCAGAATTCCTTGTGGCATCTTATATCTGCAGTTCTTTTATACTTTTTTTCTTGCACATTTCTTTTTTTTTTTTGTTGCTTTTTTTCCATTGAAACTCAGTCTGCTAATATAAAGTAAGATTAAGGTGCCTAAAAACAAATTTAAAAAAAGAAAAAACAACAAACAACAAAATTAGATGTATCCTCAGTTCCCAGCCAACCACCAAAACATTGAGAACAATCTTAGGGTGGCTTTCTTTTCTAGTAGAAATAATACTGATATGCATCCCAAACCTGTGGGTTGAACTATACTGTATGTAATGTGTGCTTTTTTTCTTAGTGAAAGTTCAAACTTCAGATATAATGAAACAAATTTAACTTGAAGGCGAAAGTTAAAGTATTAGAAGTTCAGTCTAAAAAAAAAAGAATCAGATATCAGTTGTGCTCTGGAGACATGGTGGGTGAGCTGTTGTGCCTCTGCACATTGAGTTACAGTCAAAATTATTTTCAACATTGGAGATCACGGGGCTTCAGTTGAACCACATACAAAGGTTCTCATGTTCTTTTGTTAATGGTCTTGAATGAAAAATTAAAAGTTTTATGAAAATCACGAGCTGTTTTGTGATCTTTTATTTCAGAGAAAAGTTGCAAGTCGTCTTAATAAAACACCAGCAGAGCATAAAGTACCTGTAAAAACAATAGTTATGAAGACAAATGTTGCACTGTCAAGATTGTTCACTCTTGGGCTAGACACCAGTTGTCACAAAGGTGCATATGTGTAGTTTAAGCTCCTCAGAGAAGTATTACAACCAGAGCTTTACAGCAGATGATAGACTGTTCACATTCACCAGAGATGAAGTTCATTAAAGCGTTCAGTTCAGTTCCACATTGCCAAGATGAATACTGCACCATCTCTCTTGACCTGTACAGTTGTATATGTTGAGTTACAAAGAACAAGAATGTGTAATTCAGTGCATAATTCTTTTGAGGTGAATTCTTTGCATTCTTGGAGGCAGCACAGACATCCAGCTTGAAAAACGCCGTTCCATTCAGTTGAGGCTGAAAGCTCTCATGCTGCAACACTATTCCTCAAAAAGGTTAGACTCTTGGTGCACA
>JAQFJB010000002.1:5902083-5913038 GCA_029874875.1 Naso minor | reverse complement strand
GCCATACTATTTTCTTTTATTACGTGAGAGAGAACATAAATAAATAAATCAAGGAATAAATAAAAATCCCTTTGAACCTCAAGGTGCAATCGTAATTAAGTAAAATAAAAAGATTTAAACAGAACACTATAAAACAGCAGCGCAACAGCAACTTTAAATCAAAAATCTAGGAAATTGTAATTCCTTAGACACGACCTTTTAACTAGCAGGACTTTTCAGTGTAAAATATTGCTTAAGAGTGGCAAAAAAGTGATTTCAGGTATTCAACATCAGTCTGAGCTAAATGAGCTAACCAGAAAGTAGTCAGGTAATGTTTTGCGACTAATACTATATGGTATCAAATCTGTGCACTCGCCCATCCCATCCCAGCATTTCTGACAGTATTGAAGACATTTTCTGATACCATATCGGAAAACTCTGGCTGTCATTAATTTTCTTTCTTTCTTTTTTAAACAGAGGTTTATCGAGTATTTTGCCTACTGTTTTAGTAACTGTTTAAATGTTTCTTTACTATTCATATTACAAAATATCTTGTCAGAACAAGATCTGAATTTAATGAAGACCGCCTGAATTGCCTTTGCTTTTACTTTACACAGTGTTGGCTGTAGGCACTCAGGAGACGTATCCGTGATAGTTTCAAACCAACTAATTAATTTTAGGTCTGCATACCACTAAAGATTTTTGGATACTAAAGAAGACCTGACTCCTTTTTAGTTTTTGTACTTTTGAGGAATACAAACTTTTAAAAAATCTAAAAGTTGCATCACCCTAAGCAGCCTTGCCTCAATAAAGTTTATATTATCAAAATTATGATGAAACTGACACAAATGATTAAGGTTGAAAAAATGTTGTAAAAAATATCAAATTACTATTTTTTGAACTGATATTGCAACTACTTTATGAATCCTAATATTAGAGGGAATAATCACTTTTACACAATTAGTCACATTTTCATTGAAAAACATTAAAATAATTATGGTGTGATTTTTGCATGGATTTGTACAAAAGAAAAATGTTTTCTTAAGTCTGTAGATCAGGAGGTGTAGATCAGGCAAACTCACCACAATATTTGAATTAAAATAGTATTTTGATATACACATTTCTCCTTCAAGAAATATTGCTCATCCCTGTGATTAAAAAGCTGCTTAAGGCCATATTGTGATTTTGATTAAATTTCAATTAACTGTGCAGCCCTAAAGGATTTGGAAATGGAAAGATATATTTACCATATTTATATGCACAAATTATCATAAACTTTTTTTAATAGGACCCTTTACTTTGTTTTTTTAGAATTGCGACTAAGATAATTTACAGACAAAAATAAAATGAAAAAAATACCAATATCATCACCAGTAACATGCATACAGGGAATCTAAGCAGGCATTCTACGCCAGCTCTCGCAATAGGGCATTTTCAATAGTGCAAAGGATACTATTTTTATTAAAGTCATTGTTGTATAATAAGATTTTTTTTTAGTATTTTTTTTCTGTGTGTTTTCCATGTGTCACAGCCTTTTTCTTATATAATGCAGACTGCCCACCACATGTAGGTTACTGTACTGATGAGCCATTGAGAGGTCATGGCTGTCAGCTGGTGGACAGATTACTTGTAGTATTGTTCTAAATCCTACACAGATTCATACGGAAAAATAATAACAGCAGGGGGAAAAAAATGCCTTATGTCATTAATCCATATCTAATCCCTCATCACCATGCTGCTGTCACTCGTCAAATTATCAAAACAATGGAGACAGACTGGAACCGGACGCAAACACTGGACCAATGCCTCAAACACATAAAAGAAACAACTACTGCAAAACTGTTCACCTTGTCAGGTTTGCAGACAGCAGGAGGACGGGGGTCCTTGCACTGAGTGTCTTGGAGCACAAACAAACCCACAAGTCTCTCAGCCTTCTTAACCACTAAAGCATACTTCTTGCCTTTTTGTAACCAAACATCCTGAAACGCCCACCTTTGACGGCAACACATGCCAATGCATGTGAGCTAATTACTGAACACATGCACACGCTCACGTCTGCACAGCCAGGTCTCAAAACTTTACTTGTTATCTTTCAATAAAGGATTCTGTGCATTAAATTAAGCAAACTACAGCAGAATCAAAGGCATTATTTACTGGAGAGGGAAGAGTTAAAAGAAATGTGAGGGTTGTCCAAAAGAGGAAAAAAAAAAAGTTAAATGGGATCTTTTGTGCCCTACCTCACCATTCTGGTCGAAGCCTGCCACAGCCCCTTGCTTCAGCAGCCTCAGAGCTTAGTAATCCAGCACTGGGCACTGTTACACAAGAGAGGGCGGGCGAGAAGAGAGGGAGATATAGAGACGAAAGTGGGAGGGTGGGGGGGTGCTTGTAAAAGTGTTACTGGGTTAGATAGAGTGAGACAGAGACAGTGAGAGAAATGACTTAGAAGTGTAGAGGGGGGAGAAATAGAGTGCGAGAGGAAGAGGGAGTGAGGGGGGGCGGGGTCCTTTTAATCTGGGATTTGGACAAGCGTGAGCAGGCCTGATACCAGCACCCGTCAGTGCTATCAGTCGTCCCCTGCCTTCCCTCCTTTCCCACCTCAAATGAACGTGACAGGCTCTGGCAGATCGGCCAAACCACGCTCTGCTCTCCTCCCTCAACCTCACCTTCTCTCCCCTTCATACCCTAAGTGGACAACGGCTATCTAGCGGCTTCACTCCAAAGCCTGCTCTGTGAACCTACAGCTAACAGAGCTTTCTCTGGCTGGAACACAGACCAGACCAGGCCAGATCAGGGTGCCAGGTCTCAAAGAGCTATAAGGTCCCTGCTATCTTGCTGAAGGCTGAATGCAACAGCTGTGTTGCCCGTGCCTGGAGATTACACCTAATCGCACATGGCATAGTTACACCGGATCATAGTTAGCCCTAGCCAAGCTAAACCCCCAATCCAGCCAATTCAGCAGTATGCCATTAGGCTATTAATTGTGCAGGGGTGGGTAAGGCAGCTTTGCAGATGAGTTAGAACATAAATTCACAGAACAAAAGCAGGACAGGCCTCCTTGTCCTCCTCATTAGTTGATTTAGTTAAATTTGGTCTGTATTGTACATTAGTCCTTATTGATACAATTTTTTTATTCATCTTGCAAATGCTGAATAACACCTTGATTACACCATCTTGAGAACATCACTTACATGCCACAGTTTCGTTCTATCCTCGATGCGATTTTATATCCATCATCGGAGCATTTTGGAAGCAGAGTGTCATGGCTTTATTTACTTTGCCTTCAGTGCTTCTACCATGGCTGAGTTCGCAACATGGTTAAATTGTCTTTTTTTAGTCCATTTTAATGTGATTACTGTTTCTGCAGCCTACCAGTGCACTATGAACCTCTTTTTGTGGTGGTCAAATATCTTCTGACCAGCTCCGGACTTCTGCTCTGGTACCACAGGTTGCGACACTGATGTAGTCAAGTGACATACGATCTGTATGGGGTGTTTATTTTTAAAATTGACCTGACTATCCGTAGTTCCTGTATCTGACTTGTATGACCTGTATGACTTTATGTGCTCTGTCCAACTTAATGTGGCATTGCTCAAAAATAGACACTATGCATATTCTTCGCGGAGCTGACCAGAGATTTGTCTCTGAGATGCACCATGGTGCAGTCAGTGGGATCATGAGCATTGACTAGAATGGCCACAATTAGCTTGTGTGTTCCCAGCGCAGCCGAAATGCAGCATGTAATATAGCTATAACTGTGGTTATTCAGTCTTTTTTTAATCATAGCTGCTAGGTAGTTTGTACAAAACAACTTAAGACTGTCTGATAAGAAAACTTGGAGCCAACAGTGGCTCTGTGAAGCTGTAATGCCCACTGA
Source organism: Naso minor (assembly GCA_029874875.1). Lineage (NCBI taxonomy): Eukaryota > Metazoa > Chordata > Actinopteri > Acanthuriformes > Acanthuridae > Naso > Naso minor. Next base: position 5,909,185 of record JAQFJB010000002.1, on the reverse strand, counting down.
CAAGCCTGACAATTAAAATTTTGAGCTGATGATGGCGTTTAAAAAAAGTCAGGTCTTCACAGTACCACTTTTGTCCGTGCAAAATGTCAATGTAATCCCTCAGAGAGTGTCAGCCTGGTTGGGGGAATAACTGACCAATGAACAGCCCAACACTGATATCCCTACAGTCATGCCACTGGCTTGGCTAAAAATACCTAGCAGATAACCATTAAATACATGGTGTTATAAAACACATTAATTAAGCTGTTTGCAGCCAATACAAACTGCTTCTGAGGGTGCAACAACAGGTCAATCCAGGATGGTTTCACTGCCAGATTTCAAAGCACAAGACGAGCTTCTTATATGAATGTCAGAATTGTTGAGTCTGTTTAAAATTACCACAAGAATGGCACAAGAAAGCAAATGTTCATCACTAGGCATGAAAGCTGCTGAAAGAAGTTTTGCTTTTGAGTAGATACAGGATTTTTTGGGCTGATGTCGATACCAATATTTGGTAGCAAGAAAGCTGAATGTGGTAATCAGATACTTGTGACAACGATTATGTAATGGAGGCAGGATATCTTAATTTTAACAAACTTTATTTAAAACACCAGTGCACTGAACAGTAAACACATTAAGCAACACTATGTAACTATGACCAAGATCCACTGCTTCAAAAAAAGAAACTTAACGATGCACGTTCATACGTCGCATAAAACAACAATTTGAGTAAAACTGGGTCATATTTTATGGAGATGATGTCCTACGACTGCTCTGCCTCAACTCTGTGATTCACGGAGGTTTCTGAAAGCAACATGTGGGCTTCCTGCGGACCGAAGCTGCAAATGAAGCACCGGGTCGTTGCGGGTGACAGCTCCGCTAAAATTAAAGGCTGCAGACAGACAGAGCAGTCATCGAACATCAGAGGGAAAACCAGCGGGCGTCTTCTCTGTAAAATATGACCCGATTTTACTAAAATTGCCGTTCTGTGCGACATATTAACGTGCATCGTTAAGTTTCATTTTTCAAAGCTGTGGATCGCAGTCAAAGTTACATAGTGTTGCTTTAACGTACTAGTTATTAAATAACATGTTGCTTTAACTTAGTAGTTATCACTAGTCAAATAATTTTTTCAGCTTGAAAAAACAGTTGTAATATTGCGCATATCGGAGAACATACGCCGATAACCATATATCTGCTAAAGGCCAAAATTAGCCGATTATATCAACAAACCGATATATCGGTCTGGACCTAAGATTTCGGCAACCGACGTTGACCATCACCAGTTTCTGCCCCCTACTTCAGCGGTGAAAACAAGCAGTTGCCCAAACTAACGTTCTTACCATGGCAGAAAACAGGCCCCAGTTTCTCTGAATGTCTGTTTTATAGCTGAGGAGTAAAAACTCAGATTCTGATCAAGGAGAGTAGCATAGCTTTGGCGTCTTTAATTTTATAACCCAACAATACACTTTCTAATAAAACAAAATACTAAAAAATCAACCGTTTTTAGACACATTCATATTTGGTCTAAAGCATGCACATAACAGTCGCATTACAAGATTTCTACACCATGTCCACAAAATTACTGTGTGATGCCACCAAGATGCAAAACTGCATGAATTGACATTTATCAAAACTTCAAGAGGAAAATCTTACACAATGCATACGCTGCTTCACCTCTGAGTGCTGCAGACAAACTTTACATTCAAACAGAACTTCTCAGAAATCTGCATAGATCACTGACAGCTAAAAGTGAGTCTGTCCATTTTATATTTTAGTAAAATACTTCCTATGTAAAGAGCAGGCACTTTCTGTTGCAAAGTTTGACTCTGGCTCTGATTTCTAGCACTGTCCCCTCTCTTACAACACAGATCAAACAAAACATTTTACTTTCAATTATGAAACTCATTTTCTCAAAATGTCACTTATGTAATCCTGGCTGCAAGGCTCTTGTTAGCTTTTTCTGGGAAGCGTTTTTGAGATTCTTAGTGAAATTGTTATTGTATCATCTAGCTGTCTGTGTTGTCTAAGTTCAGGACAAAATGTATTTGCCCTTTCTCTTGTTAGTGTGTATTGCTCAGTTTAATAATTAACTTTTGGGCTATCACTCAAGAAATGCATGTGGAAACAGAGGTGGTTATTGGAAATCAGGGATATAAAGAATATTAAACTTTAAATGTGTGAGCAAATGTTTAAGTGTCATTAAAATCAACCAAAGTCAAAGTGATGCTTAGATGTTACAAACAGTGCTACTCATGTATATTTAATTAGCCACAATTTGGACACAATGAAAAACCATTTTGTTCAATTATAAGTCAGCGAAAGGTAAAATATATTCGATTAAAAATGTAATGTAAACTGCTCTGTGTTGTTTGTCCTGTTCTATGAAAGTGCAGGTAAAAAAGTATTTTAAAGTTTGCAATTAATACTGGGGTTTGTAGGACTGCACTAGCATTTTATTAGCATTAACACTGTTTGTTAAAACTTTACTGTTACTCAGGTTAAGCCATTTGTTAAAGTTCTTCATCTGGATACAGTCAACACAGTAACAGGTGAATGCCAGTATGTTCAAACAGGTGTGTGTAAATGAAAATGTAATTACAAAAAATGCATCAATGGCCTTGATCTCTGTTTGAGTGACACTTTTGTTTTGCACCTTTATGTTGTGCTACATCTCATTAATAATCAATGCTGTGAGCTTTGACTGTCTAAAGGCCAAACAATTCAATTTATTGAATTGATTTTAATGCCAATCATCTGCAACAGTATGAGAACAGCACTGTAGAGGTCTACTGAACCAAACTTGTGTGATTATAAGGTGATATAGCTGAAAGTACTCTCTAAAGTATTGTGGATTTGAGTCAATGCCAAGTTTGAGCAACATGCCCGTCCTGTACAACCATGTCCACATACTCTCCCTCCTTTCCCTCCTCAGATCATGACTGTAGGAGCAGAAGTGACTCAGGGATTTCCAAGAATAGGATCCCCTTAGACAACTACCAGGTGCCCCATTTCCCTGCATCTAGCCTTGGGCAGTAAAGACACAGAGATAGAGACAAGACAAAGGGAATGAGATTTCAGATAGCCTGGTTTTATCTAATGAGATGTTGACAGGGAAAAAGAGAAAAAACTGAATGCACTGTGAGAGAGAGACAGAGGCAGCTGGGAGCAGCAGGTTAGGCCTCGGGATGGCTGGGGGAAAACAGGCCCAGTGAGCATCCAGCCACTACTCTATCCTCTTACATAATGTCTCAAGTTCAATATAGCCCCAGTCTGCTATTAAAAGTGCACCCGTCTAGGCCTACTGACAAAAAGGTGCTATACTTAGTAGCGGCAGCACAGCATGAAAGCCTCTGCTGGGGCTATTTTGGTCACAGACAAGCCCTGGGGTGTGGATTTTGGTAATGTCGCAGATATTTTTAGTCCAGCTGATGATCCGGGGTATTTACATGAGGTGTGAAAGTTGCGCAGCTCCCATCGTTGGATGCTTTGCTGCTCTGCATAGCACCAGGCAGTCAGCTTAGTAGAATTAGCTAAATGAAAGACTTAACCAACAACTGTGTTCATGCATGCAGTTTGTCTTTAACACTTGCAAATACTGCATGTAAACCACAAGAAGCTCACTGACTGATAAACAAAAATGTTAATGGTGATCTGGCAAATTCTCAAGAGCTTTCAGGGTAGTTACACTGCTCTTCAATCATGCAAAAACAATTAATATCACAGAGTGTCTATAGTTTGTGGGGTTTTTTTGTATTTACATAGAGTAAACAGTACTTGTCAAACACACAGTAAAGTGGCTCTGGTTAATAAATAACTTGATTTTTTTCCATAAATACATCCAACCTTTTTTAACAGACAACACGGGAGTCAAACTTTCTGGAAAACAGAAACTAGTTAATAGACACCGGACATCTTGCCAAAAAGGGCAAAACACAGATTAAGAAACAAACTGCAGATACAGAGTAGCCTAATCACTCCAATTCTTCATCATTTTGACAGAGCACATTTTCTGCGCTCAACAAAAATATTTGAAAATGCATGTCTTTGCAATTTCGCTGGCCCTCTATGCAAAATATATCAGAGAGCAGAAGATTAGAATAATGGAATAATCCCTTTCAAATTGGATTAAATAATGCACTGGCAGAAATACAGAATTTTTAAACAAACTAGTATTTTACACTCAGATGTCATCTTTGCATTTTTGAACAAAGCCAAATGGTTAGTATGTTCTCTTTTTCACACTTAAAAACAGCCACCTTCCACAAATCAGATTTGACACATTGTGTGGGTCATTAACTCCTGTTACTGTTCATCTATGGAAAATGTTACTGATCACTGTCTAATTACTGGAAGCAAAAATATAAAGATTTTCCATCTTACTGTTCAAGGTTAAGCACATGCTATTTTTGAATGTAGCTCATATTTATGACCCACACACTAGAAAAAACAAATACTGGAATAGAACTTCTTTTAAAAGTCATCAAAAAAATAAAACATAATGTGTATATTATGCCATTAAGGTTGACATAAGATAATTTTTCCGATAACTTTTTTTTCTTAATCTCATCTGGACCTCTAACAGTGACGACATTCCTGTGATGGACAGAAATGTCAGTATCTCTTTCTGTGCCTACAGTATTTACATATGTGTCTTTCTGTTGGCAAAGAGAAGTTAAATGGTAAATATTAGCTAGTGGGCAGTTATGTTATTCCTCTTTTGCATCCTACTTTTCTTTCACCAGACAAAGAAAGGGATAGACTGATGCTTGTCACTAAAGTGTGAAAAGTGGGACTTTAAGTCCCAGAAAAAAACAGTAGGTGTAGCAGTATAAGCCTGATCAAATGTGAGCTTGGATTTACACACCTTAATCAAAGTGGAGTGCAGTTCTGATACATTTAACATCACGACATGCACGTGGGAAAGCGTGTCCTTTCTTTGAAGCACTGTACCCTTAAATGATTAACCAAACAAACATTAAGTCATCTTTGAACCACACTGATCTGACAAAATGTACATGTTTTGTCTCCTATATTTTGTCTACATTGTTTTCTGTCTGAATAAATTGCAAAACATGTAACTGGAAAAAACCAACAGTTGGTTCAGAGCACTTTGGAAATATTGGCAGCGCTATCTTATTCCTCCACATGGGCTGTTGTTTTCCTGTCGGCTTATCGAGAAAACTGACTCACTGTTCTCAGCTGGTCAAATGAGTTTCAGTGACAGATGAGGTCTCCTCTTTCAACAAAGGGGGGCAGAGGTGGTTTCCAATAGTGGAAAGTTTGTAATACTACACAGAATCAAATGGCAAAATAAAAATGGAACAGACATGTGCAGAAATTCCGCCTCTTTACTGCTTTTTCTGGGCCCAAAGCGCAATGCTGAACTCATTACAATGCTTAATCATTGTAACGCTGATGGCACAATCATAATGTGGGGCAGTATAAATGGTTCCTTTATGACTAAACCGCTGCAAATCCTCAATGCAAAGACAATAACTACAAACGCTTGGAAACTGCAGCCCTCCACAGTAAGTATGATGCACTAAAACCCTTCCTGAAAAGTGTTATATTGAGTGATACAATCAGCATGAGAGCAGGTCTGTCACATAGAGATGGCACGCACTGTAGTATTGTTCCCCTGTGGTATTTCAGCTCAGGAAGTACAGAACGAGCCACAAGCAACAGTCATGTGTGTTTTGACCGGCAACAGTCTATGGAAACTGCCAGAGATGAAAACAACTTTCAGCTTTGTCTCAGTGTTTTCCTCTCTGATCTTAGCCGCCTGGTGGCTTTGGCCCCTTGGGCAACTGAACGCTTGTTCCTCTGTCAACTCACAAGTGTTTATTGTAAATGTCTGAGAAAAATGTCATGGATATCTGTGAAACGGAGTCATGTCTTTGAAACAGAACTTAAGTGAAGTTAGAAACGACAGCATCAGTTCTTCTTGTTTTTTTCATTTGTCTTGCCTTTATTCCCATCAGTTAAGAAAACATGTTACTCATGTTGAGATTTTCATAGTGTAGTTTTTAGCTTTTACCCAAACTCTAATTTAATCCAGTAATCTGAACCATGTCTAGCGCCTGGGGTGAAAATATAGGTAAATTTAAAAGTTCACCATATAAGAACGATCTTACTTCAGGTATACCTGCAATCAGAGGTGTGGACTCGAGTCACATGACTTGGACTCGAGTTAGGCTCGAGTCACAAATTTGATGACTTCAGACTTGACTTGACAATATCATAAAAAGATTTACAACTCGACGTACTCTGACACCAATCACTCGTGACTTCACATTGACTTGAGCCTTTTGACCTGAAAATACTTGCGATTTAAATGTATGTTATTTAAAGTGTGCCACGGATCAATATATTTCTCTTCATTTCCTGAATCAGCTAATGTTAAACCTATTCGACACTTTTCCCCCAAGCATCCACTTTATTTGAAGCATCAGACAACATCCAATCGAGTTAAAGAACAAGCCATAAAGAAGTGGGTTACATTACCTTCATGTCTTATAGTTATTTTAAGAGGTAAACAAAAATTTTAAAAAGCACTCACTGTTTGTGTAAATTTATTAGATGAGAAGAGTGCTGATGACTTGTTTAAGACTCAAAATTCAAAGTTTAGGACTTTGGACTTGACTCAAGACTTGCCTGTCTTTACTTGGACTTCACTCAAGACTTGAGAGCAAAGACTTGAGACTCACCTGAGACTTGCAAAACAATGACTTCGTCCCACCTCTGCAGTACTTGCAAAAGCAGAATCATGCAATCCCACTATAAATAAAACTGCGTATAGACTCTCTGTACGCAAACATGCTGTAAGGTGTACCAGAAAGCAATTATTACTGCAATTTTCCATGATTATGAAAATATTTTGTGTTGCAAAAAAGAAAAAACACATAATAAAATTGAATTTTCCCTTGAATGCACCAGTCAGCCTGGAAGCTTTACTGTTTCCAAGGTCCCTTTGATGCACAGAGGTCTAAGCCGTATCCAGCTATTTTCTATTGTGAAAAAAAAACATTATTTTGCCAAAAAAAGAAAAAAAAACAGCCAGCATTACCCTGTCTTTGTTCTGTCAGAAGAGAAAAACATGCCTTTGTGTTTTGTGAAGTTG
>JAQFJB010000002.1:5835030-5847062 GCA_029874875.1 Naso minor | reverse complement strand
AAACAGTGGTGCAACAGCAATTTACAAACTAAAATCTAGGAATATCTAATTCCTTACACATCATCTTTTTACTAGTTGGTGGACTTTCCAGTGTAAAATATTGCCAAATGTAGACATTTTGCTAGCTCTGTCAACTCTTAAAAATAGTAATTAACAGTGCCAGCAAAACACAACTTCCTGTGTGCTGTTTTAGAGCAGCAAGTGAACTAATTTTAGGTAAGTAACGTCAGTCAGAGCTAACCAAGCTAACTCGGAAGCAGCTGGTTACTGTTTAGCAGCTAATAAATCACATTCACATACAAATTCAATATCTAAGTGCTATGAGTGATACTGCACTTCTTCCATTTTATTACATTTCTGGTTTTAGCAGCCCTTGACAAACATTTTTTCCAAGCAGCAGGTCTATGGCTGAAATCTGGGGAAAAACATGGCACAAGAGACGGTGTAGACCTTTTCTAGGCAGCAGAGAAAATTTAGAATTCTGACCAAGAGATAGATGAGAGCTAGGAGACAAATTCTTGAGCTTGGCATAAAGACCTGAAGCAGACAGAAACAGCTTGGAATATAAAAAATTACTCCACCTAAAACTACAAACTGTGCATTTCTGTTTATGTGTGGATTACACAAAGACACATACAGGCACACACAAGTGTTGGAGACTTTTTAAAAAGTTAAGTGTTTTTTCTTTTTTATCTTTGGAGACACACAGACTTGCCGTCTCTCCCTGCTTCAAGCGTTTATGCTGCTATGCTAATTATCTCGCGGCTCCAACTCCCCAGTCAACGCACAGGCACGAGAGTGGTATTGATCTTCCCATCTAGCTCTCAGGAGAAAGAGAATGTGCACATTTCTCCAAATGTTGAGCTGCAGTTTTTTTCAATGCAAACAAAGTATTTGTTGTTTAAATTTGCTAAAAATCACAAAGGGTTTAAGTGTTGTAGAGACTGTAATAATTTCATTTTTTCACACACAAAAAAACCCACTCTCAATAGATGCTGAGCTTATGTGAATCAATGCAAGAGATTGCACTGAGACACAGAAACCAGATAACATGATTTCCACTCTTTTTTTATGCAGCATCTTAGCATTTAGTACCAGCTGACAAACGACATGCTTGCAGACGAGGACGCATGATGATATTGGGGTGATTATAAGGTAAAGGAAGTGCATTTTGACTTACAGGGACAATTGGCGCCCTCTGGACTGCTTGCTGGTGTCGTGCCATCGGGGCAGCAGCCAAACTCCTTGTTGTCACAGGATGACCTGTCCTCAGCTGTGGGTGTAGTGGTGCTTGCCACCGTAGGACCTAGGGGTTATACACAGGGGGTCATAATAATTCATGAAGCTTTAGAAAATTCATAAATTCAAGCCAGCTTAGCTGAGAGACCCAGAGTGGAGCTATCTGAGAGACTTTCTGGGCTGTAATGACGGCAGTGTTTCTATTATCAAAACCTTCAAAATGTTTCCTTTTTCCCCAACTTCTTCTTTCTGCAGATGGTCGTATGTTTTCAGTCTGCTGACCTGTGATTGGACACTAATAGAGGCATCTGTCAGGAGTGATTATATGGCATTTTCATGAGAACTGATTTTACACCTGGAACTCATTTTGGCAAAGAACACATAATGGGCACTTTTGCCAGTCATGTCACCTAAGTGCTTTCTGCTGATTGGCCGACAGTTACCTTCAAAGCTTCCCAGGGGAGAAAAAAACACATACAGTTGTGTTTGTGTTACGGTCACTGTGTATCTGGCGATCTCAGAACATAAAAGACATAAAAGTGGCTAGGCTTTCTCTCTGACGGATGTGAGTGTGTAACAGTGGCGAAGCTCCGTTCCCTCTAATGATCGTGTTGAAGGGGGTGTCTTGGTGGAAGCGGTGCAGTTTATGGCTGCACAGAGATTAGAAATAATCGTGGAGGCAAACAGCTAGCGGCTAAACAAGTCGTAAAGACGTCAGAGGCGAGGGGTGTCTCTGCTCAAGGACTCGCGGTCAAAGGAGGCAAGAGGATGAGGGAGGAGGAGGAGGAGGGAGGAGGAGGTTTATAGGGCATCTGTTGGCGTGCGGTCTGCAGATTTACTGATGCTGAGGAGGAGAGCGCTGGTGGGGGAAAGAGGGCAGTGCACAACACCAAGGGGACGCTGCATGACTCCAGAGGGAGCCATGAGAGCTGTCAAATAAATACACTCACTGACACACATGGCCACAGATTTGAACAGAACAGGCAAATAGAAACATGTACAAATGCACACCTCTGACCTGCTCACATTTATATAGGCAGACAGTGATATGTGCATTCGGAATTGGACAAACTCTTATGTGTACGGTTAGTCTTAGGTAAGACAAACACACGCAAACACACAAAAGCACAAAAAAAAAACCTTACAAACGCACACATTACAATTAGGAAGACACACAGATTAGGGCAGATTTATTGTGTTGAAATGTTTCCTAATCTGCTCACACTTTCACACTCAGACTGATGCACACACGAGTGCTTCAGCAAGCACACAATGTAGAAAACATCCAGTCATTCACACACATAAATGTACACACACACACACACACACATAAACACACACAGTCACAAGACACCAGATCTCCTTGGCAGACAGGCTACATGCTCCTCGCGCCATCGAGCACTGTGGTCAGCCAATGACAGGAGAATAAATCTAAGACTCGAGGAGAAGGAGCGAGAGGGGAGGAGGAGGAAGAGCTAAAGAAGAGCACATTGGGGCTACGCTGTTCCATCAATCCTATCTTGTTACTGCAAGCTGTCAGGAGAGGTGGAGGGGTGGAAGGATGGATTGAAAACAACAACAACAAAATAAAGGTCTGATTGAAAAGTCTCAGTCATCCCTCGTTGTCCAAGCAGAGGCCCCGAATCCACAGCCTGCAGCCTGCTATTACAGTCAGGAGGGCATGTCGAGAAAGATTTGAGACTAGTCATGTGACAAGGTATGCGGCCTCAACACACACTTGCACCTCAACCCTTCCAGTCACATCAGCCTGTCAAGTCAGGCTCCAAAGATTCCCAGATGCGGGCCAGCAGTTTCATGCCGAGAGTGTATTCTACAGAGCTTGGGTTTGTTTTGCTGTTGAGAGCGCTGGTGGAATGGGGGAAAAGAGTATGGGTGATGTAGCAACAGTGAACCGTGCAAATACATTCCTTTCTGTCTGAAATTGAGATATACATCTTATGTGAAATGACACTAACAGCATCTGTTTACAAAGATTTCTCTTCTCTGCCTGCCTGCCTCTGACATTTGTCTCCTGAAAACAATTTGCATACAAATACATAAGCTGATGTTAATATATCTTTCAATTAACACATGATGGCATGAATGTGATATGATGTCAGCTAAGAAGGCTATGAGTTTGTCCCACCCCTTCTTGAAAAAAGACCCTCCCCCACACCTCTTAAAGCATTATGGATAATGAAGTGAAGGTGCAGGGATTTACCGACAGACTCCTCTGCCCCACTGGCCTCTGTTGGGATGCCGCTGCCCGTTTCCTCTTCCGGCTCCTCCTCTTCTTCGGCCAGGTCATCCCCACTTGGCTCCCCGCTGCCTGAGCCCTCGAAGGACACCGCAGCGGCGGAGGGGGTAGGGCTGCTGCGAGAGGAGGAGGCGGTGGTGGCAGCGGCAGCAGTGGACTGCGGCTGAGGCTGGGTGTGGATGGAGTGGCGGTGGTTTTCTCGCGCACGGTTGTGGGTGAGGGTGGAAAAGGGGGTGGCGGCGGGAGGCCGCTCGGTGGTCTCTGTCTCAGCTGTCCTTGGAGGCGGGATGGCCCACACCATGTTAGGGTGCAAAGGGGCAGGGGTGGTGATGGTGGCGGCGGCGGTTGTGGTGGCGGGGGGGTTGGGGGTGGGTCGGTCTGCCGGCTCAGAGATGGTTTCTGGTGGAGGGAAGGGGAGGAAGCAAGGAATGGATGAATGACTGAGCCAAGATGAAAATGTTTGATTTTGCTTCACCTGACTCCAAAAGAACCTCAAAAATTACACTACGGGGAACAAAAACATGATTAGCCAATACAGCATAACAAAACCACTTAATGATCATTACAACCTACTGTTGACTGTAACTTTTTATTTCCACATTTACTAAGTGATTATGTCCTCTTTAATTTCCCATCTCTTCTCCCTGATACTCAACAATGTTGTAATGAAATTACATCAAAAACAACACACACACACACAGCCTCTAATTTGTAAAAAGCAACCTCTTATTAAAAACCCTGCAATGGATGAGATGTCAGGAATCTTTTTTTACAAACCTTAAGCAATGAAAGTGCATCTATACGCAGAGTGAATATGGAATATGCTAACAGATGACATACTGCATTCACAGTTATATGCACTGCAGTGTGTTTTGCCTGCAGATGAGTTATACTGCCCCGAGACAGTCAAACTACTCCAGCTGGTGTCAATGCATAGTGTGAAGTGTGTTTGTGCTTCTATGTGCATCTATGTGCACAATATGCATACTCGTGTGCTGTTCCAATGCCTATGAATTATATATCCATATTCAAATGCTGCCCTCCAGTAGCAAAGCTTTAATCACCAACAGCCAGTTCCTCCGGTGATGAATGATTGATAGAAATGGGGCAAAAAAAGCCGGCTTTAACTCTGGCTTCAAAGACAGCAGACTGCTGCTGCAGAGAGCGTGAGCATCCGTCAACGCCACCACAAACATATTGCTGTCAACAGATGTACACAAACACGCACACACATACGGCAAGAACTCCCCCCAAATGAGGGAGAGAGTAGAGGCTTTCCGCAGAGAGACCATCATTACCAATGCAAAAAGTGCAAAAGGACAAACTGTCTGCGATAAGGAACAATAAATAGGACAAAAACTCCTGAGGGAGAGAAATGAGTTGGCAGGGAGATGCTACGTAAGTGAGCACTTCAGATTTAGCCAAGGCAAGCAGGCGTGACAATACTGTCGTTTTTCCTTTACTTTGTTACGCCCCATGAGAATAGATGTGTGCTTGCGAGTGGGTGAAATTAACAGAAGATTTAAGAAAAAAAAATAAACCCTATACCGTAGATTTGCGCTTCATTAGGATTCGCCTAACATTATGTGTAGGACTTAATTACACTGCTATAATCGCCTATTTGATCGGCAATTATTCACCGAAGTGTGAAATGTGATACCTACTGAGACGGCAGAAAGCCTAGGAGACACACGGTGTCAGCTTAAAGCTCAGCAGATACTTGTATAGAGAAAGAGATTTGGAGTGGAGTGCACAGAGCAGTGATGCTATCACCACGAATGGTGGCATGCTTTGCCTTTCCTCTTGGCTACACCTGTCAGTCAGGTGCCAAGTTCAGCGTCAGGAGGCTTGCTCCCTGGGAAGTGCTAATGTGTGTCTGGGTGTGTGTGCATAACTTGAGTAGAGAGCTCCATGACATGGGATCAGGAAAGAAAAGAGCACATCTGAAAGAAGACAGAGAGACTGGCAGCTCAGTCTGCTCAGCTGATGCTTCTCTTAATCAAGTTTAACAGTCCATTTGCTTTTTTTGTGGCATTTTTTTCCCTCTCAGCAGAGCAGTGGACAGTTATGTCACAGGATGGAGAGGGAAAAAAACCATTGTCATCTTGGCTTGTCTCTGTCGTGTGTTTATTGCTGAAAGGTGGTTATTAAGATTGTTTGTGTTGTCAGCTGTGCTCAGTGAGGAGGAGGATGAGGAGGAATCTGGATACAGGAGCCCGCAGGGAAAAGACAAGGGAACAGGAGAGCCAAGAAAAAGCAAATGATAGGGACAAACGCCTAAAGAAAAGGGTTTGTCTGAGAAAGAAAAAAACTGGTTAACAAAGCTAGCAGTGGGGGAATATGGCAGACAAACAGTGGCAACAGAATGAGGGATTGAATAATGAGAGAAAATCGCAGGACACGGTGAAGGCAACAGAACCCTAACACACAGGCGGGGGAGCTGCCGATGCCATATGCTGGCATTCGTTGCCAATTTGCTGCAAACCTACAGGTGATAACACCATATGGGAGAGGCAGGTCTTTGCCAACTTGGTGGCCATTTTCCCCCGGCACCAGAATTTGCTCATCAGTCCAAATGCCCTCCCTCTGCTGCATGGTACAGTGGCTCCTGCATTTTTTACCAGGTTGCTCAGATATCGCTTCATCTTTTGCTGAGACACAGGATGAGGAAGCCAGAAAAAGCTCCTCCCTGCACTCCGTGGCTGGGATGTTTTGAAGCTGGGAGACTTCAGAGATTGCTGGTTAACTACACAGCTGCAAGTTCTCTGTTACAAGCAGAAAGATTCTAAAGGCGTTTCTTCTGCGGGACTGTGAATTTTTTCGGAGCCTGCCCATTAGTGGCACACTGTGCAGTAGTAGTCACACTCTGCAGTAAAATAAAAAGTCGCAACAGATCAATGACGTTAAAAAAAGATCAATATTCACTCATTTATATAAGCCCTTGGCATTGCTCTGTTGTCAAACCACATAGCAGCTCGGTGAGCATTAGCATGCCACAGCGCCGGGTCCGGGCGTCTGGAAGCACTGCATATAAACAGCGAAAGGGAGGGCAGGCAGGGCTGCACCGTGGTGAGGGGTGGAGGCAGAGCAAATGCTAATTCGCACCCAGCCACACGTGAAATGAGCTTGAGATCTAACCCCCGAGCCGACAGCAGCGGCGGAGCAGCTACCCGCGGTGCGACCGCATCCGGGGGAAGAAATTAAAAGATCCTCTGTGGCTGTCGGTGGGCCCGAGCTCTTGCCTGTCTGTTCCTCCCCTGAGGCTTCCACAGAGAAAGAGTCTGCTTTGAGGAGTCTTTTTGCCTTCTGTGTACAGCAATGCTAGGTGAGGGATTACACACAACCCACATCTCTATTGCCAGGCAACAGAGGAACGTGAAACCAGACTGGATTTTGGCTGCTTTTGCTAGTAACCCACAGCACTGAATTTGTAATTACCAGATGTTCAGGGACTTATCAAAGCCTTGTTGATCTCTCGCTGAGCATATTTGGATTCTTTAACTGCATACCTGCAACTGTAGCTCAGCACTGTTCATGTCAACAGCCGTGCCTCTTATGGCTATGACCTACTTTAGGCCTGACAAGGACTGCTCAAGGGAGGCACATAAAGAGGACTCTGCTTTTTTGGTGACACAGTATTAGGTCACCTGATCTGTGCCCACTGAGTGATGAGATGAATGAACATTTTTCCACCATGCTAGACACCTGGCAGTGGCTCATGGCCAGAACCACACAGCTGGCACTCCTCATCCCTACTGAGCCTGCTGGTGGCGTCTGTAGAACCCCATCGTGACGCAAGCTGGCAGTCGCTGCGACAACTTCACTGTACATGAAAGCCATGGCCTTGGCGTTTGTCCCGGCACCTATTACACCGATCCAAACAATGCCCATCAGCATCTGTACCAGGGGCCATAGCTGCACCTTATACACAGTACACGTGTACTCCAAGTCGGACATCATACCAAAACAGTGCCGTGTTCCTGGCAGAGTAAAGCTGCAAAGGGATTGATGCATTTCCCAACAGGAGGGTTTGAAGATGAAGCCAAATCGTAAGGACTGAGAACGCCGAAAGAACGTGCCATTGCTATCTTGTAAAAATACAAGGCTCAGACTACAGAGTCCTTGGTTTTAAAAGGCTACAATATCCCTCTCTTTCTTATTCTAATTTTTCTCCAGTGTCACAGATGGTTTTGCTTTCACCTGGCAGCTGCAGGAAGAGGCCAGGGCTTATTTTAACTTAAACTAAATAAATATTTGCTATTCGACATGAAGCAGTCACCAAGCTTGAAAAAATGAAGTATTACAAACAATAAAAGCAGAATACTCAGCGGAGAACCTGAATACAGATGACTCCTTATATGTGCCTTTAAATAAAACAGAAATTTTTATTAATAAAATGTTTAAGTGAGATTGCTTTTATGTGCAAGCACTCTACTGTAGACAAAAATTCAAGCTAGATTTGCATACACCCTGCTGTGACTTAACTTTCTGAGAATGGGACAGAGGATGGATAGGAGAAGAAACAGCAGGAGGGGGATAATTTCAGGCCCATGGCACTCCTCATTATCTTCTGATCGGGGCCTGACAACAGTTGGCCGTTCATGCGATGCCTAATGAATGGAGGGTTCGACAGGTCTCACCTGTGCACTGTCCAAAGTGTTGCACTGTGATGTCCTTGTCCTGCCTACAGGCTATGGTTCTCAGCTGGCACTGATCGGCATAGGTCACCCCATCTGAGCCGCACACCTGCTCCACAGTGACAGAGATGGAGAGAGGGGAGACGGGAACAACAGTTAACTCCCTCTAGGCCTTTGCCATTTCTGTTTGTTTTTACTGTGTTGCAAACTTGCAGATTAAATTACATATTTCTAAAGTGCAGACAGCTTGAAAGCCCCACCTTGGTCTTGTTTTTCTCATCGCAGTCAGGTGAAGGGCACTCGCAATGGGCTTGGCCATTCACCTCAATGCAAGAAGCTCCAAAACTGCACACTAACTCTTCACATGAAGTCGGGGCCTCTGGACCTGTTGAAGAGATGGGTTTGTGTTGTTAGACAATCTGGTCATTCATTCAGTGCTTAGCATGGAGCATAGTTGCTTTATGAATTCTGACAGTGTGGAAGATTTAGGGGTGGTGGTTGGGGGGGGGGGCTGTTGTCTGAAATTGTCTGCTCGGCTGCTAACTGAAACTTGCAAGCGAGAACATATCTCCCTGTATTTGCGTCCATGCATTAGCTCCCAGTAACTTTTAGGGGTGATTTTAAGGTTTTATCGTTTTTAAATGTTTAGACAGGTTAGCACCTCCTTACCTCTCTGATCTTTTAATCGGGCATACTCCCATGAGAGCACTGATCTGGTCTGCTGACCAGGTGCTCCTAAATCTCCCAAGGTCCAGACTTAGGCAGCGAGGCGATCTAGCCTTCGCAGTGGCTGGCCCTAAACTGTGGAATAGCCTGCCACTTCACACAAGGACCTCGCCAACACTCGACCTTTTTAAACCCTTAAAAACCCACTTTCATTCCTTGGCAGACGTGTCTTGTTTCTGTGCTGTTGCATTTACGTGTTTTTACTGCTGCTGTTCTGGTCAACGTCTGTTGTTTTTAAATGCGCTTAGATAAATAAATTGACTTGACCTGACTTGACTTAAATGGAATATAATTTTTTTTTTTAAATTATGGTTTCATTAGAGTATAATCTGAAACTAAGGAATGTTTGTTGGCCTTAAAATGAGTGCTTACATCTAAGGACATACTGAGTGCCCTCTGTGTTTTTTGCAAGTTTTGCAGCCACCATAGGTTTTCCTACAGGCTTGAAGAGGGAAAGTAAGCGAAGGGATATTTAGTTGGTTGCGATGAGTAACTTCATCGCTTGATGTCAATAAATCCTACACATTAAGCAAAAGTTGCTGCTTTTAAAAAAACAGTTAAATTGGTTTCTCAAGATCTAGAGAGTGTGATGAAATACAGTGAGTAATCAAAACAAAACTGTTATTTGACTCCTTAACACGTTCATACACAGTGTGTATGTTGTAGATGTAGTGGCTGCTTTTGCATTTAAAGCTTACTCCATCTTTTTTATATAATGTTATACCAACGCTTTTGATTTGGACAGACAGACTGTCGACCTCTGCTAAGCTACTGACACGATTCCACATAACGTTAGCACGTGTAACCACCGTTCCATTTAAAAACCCGGAGGTTGTCTAACTCCAGCTATTAGCCCCAAATATCGCATGCTATCATCATGCTAAATTTCATCTTTCTAATGCTATGCCTTGGATTACTATGGGATAATATTAGCACTAGTGTTTGTATCTAGAGTGCCACTAAGCGAGCCTTGCAAAGAGCCAAAATCCTGACACTTCTAACCCCACTCAATCTGACTCTAAAATGTGTGCAGGTGTTGTAGACAGGTTGAAAGATAGTGTTTCATTACTCTGAGTTTTTCTCCTTTAAAGTGAGTGACCTGTTTTTACTCTCTTTACAACCACAGTGCCACAGTGGTAATGTAATCATAAAACTGTCCTGTTACCTGTATGCAACACGGCGTGAATTATTCATAGTTTCACAGACCACAGCAATATCCTTAAACTGCCTTACTGTGGTAAAAAAGAGTTTTGTAAAGCTGTGCACTCAGGATATTTTGGCTCTTCCTTTTTTTTCCCCCAGATCCGTCCCGAAGCTCTCCAAAGGAGCGTTTGAAGCCTTGAAGTTGCCGCAGCAGGAGCTGCAGTTGGGGAGCCCACCGTCCACCCGCCAGGCTGAGTGTGGGGTGCATTGTTGCAGCATCACAGAGACTTAGAGTACCCCCCACCTCTTGGCTTCTGCTTTTATGTGCTACCACTCCTTAGTACCTTGTCTTTTCATCTGGCAGGTTGTGTGGCGGAGTGCCCCACCACTGTGCCGGGACTGCTGGCTTCATTAAGCATTTGACTTCCAGTCGATATCTGATGGTGCATCTTAATCAAGGAGCTGCAGGCCCCCACAGCAGGAACTAACCTTTCCTTCAACTGGCTTTTAGCCTGTGCAATCACTGGGGCTGTTTTCTTTATTAAGAAAAATAAGTAGTAGTCTTTACTAAGAAGTGTAAACATGCACATGTAAGTGTTGTGAAGCAACCAAAATGTAGCATGAGGTAGAGAAAATTAAATATCAATGGGCGATGTGTTATGTCCATGTCGATTGTCCACTCCAGTATTTTCCTAATCACTATCAATTAACGGCTGTGCAGCCACTTCCCTCCTGTGCCAATAAAGCAGATGGATGTGAAAAGCAGGCAGAGAAAGAAGTGGCTGCTACAAGGTGACAGAAAAGCGCTTCAGAGAGAGAGACAAGCTGACGAAAGAAAAAAAAATTGTGAGCGTGTGTGTTTATATGGCTTATTAACGCTCCACTGGTTGCCGTGCTACTCACTCTTATTACCTTGGTCGCAGCCGTTCATGCCCATCTTGCTTCCATCTGGACACACGTTGCACTTCATGCCCTTCACTCCCGTCTTGCAGGAACACAAACCCGACATCTGCTCGCAGTCATCCCGGACCGAGCCTGTGGCATCGCAGTTACATGCTGCCATGGAGAGAGAAAGAAAAAAGGAAGATTGATTAGAAAAAAAGGAGCAATTAGGGACAATGAGAGGAAAAGGGAGTAGCTTTATGTTGTGCACAGAGTGTCTGAGGCAACCTTAGCCTCTGAACTTGGCTTCAGATACATCTATGTCTTACAGTCAGGGGCCGGAAAGAGTTCACAGTGCCTTAGGTGCCAAAGAGAGAGGAGAGCGAGGAGGATGAGTATGTAACAGAAACTCAAGGAAAACAACCCTAGGGAAGGACATCAACCCCATCATGTTCCTAGAATCAATGATGTGTTTTTTCCCCCTCCTCTCCTGCTGATCCTGGTATTGCTGTGCAGTATGTTGTCTGCTTTCTGTGGATAAACCTTGTTAAGGTCAGGCCACGGGTGAGGCACCTGCAGGCTTCCTGCTGTTGACTGAAAATGCTCTGTGGCGTTGGGAGCGCATGTCCTATGATACATCAGCGGCAGGACGTGAGCTGGTCACCATATTGAATTACACCAAGACAAACAAGGGGTCGTGACCCTGCTGGTCACTTGAATACAAATGAGAACGGCTCAGTCAACCCAGTTTTGACAGTTCTATCGACAAAAGCTGTACATTAAACATAGGTAGCGCAGCTAGTGGGTAATTTACTTTTTACAGCCTACATTGACTTCAGGGATATTAATCTTACAAGTTAATATTTTGAAAGACTTGGCTCAGAGGTATCGTTTCCAATTGGGTGAGAAATCTATTTTTCCACCACAGTTGTTTTTTGTGAAATATTTTTTCTCTTACCTCCAGTGGAATCTAGCCATGCAGATTTATTTGTCCAGGTCTTGGAATATCAGTCTCAAAGGGTTTTTGTCTCCTTCCCAATGCAATGTGTTTAATGGAATTTTGTTGTCAAAAAATTTGGTTCAATAATTGATGTCTCACGTCTTTTCCAGAGCCAGTCTCCCTGATGACCTGGATACACACTGTTAAA
>JAQFJB010000002.1:5561648-5571681 GCA_029874875.1 Naso minor | reverse complement strand
TAACTGAAGTGGAAGCAAAAACAAAACATTTCACCCCTTGATCAAGTTGGCAATAATACTTGACAAGAGAAAACCAAAAATATCACATTTCAAACCAGAGTGTTTCATGTATCTCTACACAAATGTGTTCGTGACCATTTAATCTCCTAACAAGTTCAAGTTCATTTTTAAAGGTCACAAAACTTTTAAAGAGGCAGTTTGAATTTTAGATCGTAAATGTCATTCAGAAAAGTCATAGCAGATGTCACTGTGTCATCAGTTTTTTGGCCACATTTGGATTGATGAAGTGTCAGTCAAAAGATTAGATTGTAACCATGCTTGTCAAGCTGGCCCAACCCGAGAATGATCAAGTTTTGCAAAACAGCTGATGTGAATTGAAAAGAGGGTCACAGATTGCGGGCGTTCGTAGAGGTTATAAAAGGTTTCAAGCTTCACTGACTTTAAATTGTGCACCACAGCTATTTGTGCAGGTGTGGTCTTTATGCACATGCTGAATTGTCTCAGGTAGTTACAAGTTATTGTTGTGGACAGAACTTTGAGTAAAACTCACCTTTGCAAGCTTGCTGCACAGTTTTTCATTGGTCACCGTGGAGAGGAAGTGATTACATTTGTAATTCAAATAGCTTATTTTGGCTCACTTAAACCAGTGACCTGTCTGGAATAGAGAACTTATGATTATCCCTTACAACTTGGATTTTTTTACATTTCATAAATGTGCAGCTGATTAGAAATAGAGCACAGTGAAGTGATTCGTCTAAACACTCAGGACAAACACCATTTTCAGAGGTCTTGACCTTACATTTGAAAAGTCAACAGCCACTGTGGCCTTTAGTTTTTGATTCGTTGGAGGCTTCATTCTTTGGGATCTAATTTCCGGCTTCTGTCTGACCTACGCCCACTAAACTAAGCCTCCCGCAGAATGAGTGTCTTTGAGTTCAGAGGGAAATAAAACTGCTACAGCTGGAGTGAGAAGTATTTAATTTCAGATGACCCACTTTAGACAGACATCACCGTTAAGCATCAGTTTAAAATAGACTTGTAATAAATTATTTGCATTGCCCTTTAGTTGTATAGACACAGCTTAACCATTTATCGTCCACATTACATCATAAAAAATTATTCAGTCGTAAAGATATAGATACAGTTTCTCTATTACTTTCTAACTCTACTTGGAGAAAACTGGTCATGAGCCGGATTTTCCAGAAAGCAACCACATGCATTTTCTTAGCTTGGTGGTATCTGTACAGAAGGAAGATAAATTCATGTCAAAATACTGTCATTATTTAGTTATAGCAGGTTACACATCTGAGTCCCATTCTTTCTAACCACTCTTACTTCTCCGCTGACTTTTACCGACTAGAATGTTAAAAAAATGTAGCTAAAGATACTGAAGTCAGGTTTTCGGGTTTTAGTGGAAGCAAGGGTATCCAAAGCAGCAACAGTCTGAAGCCCCTTTCACACAGCCTGTTCAGCGCGGGTTTAATGCGTCTCTAATGCGCCTCTCTGGTCTGTTTTAACAGAACAGACACGGGGTGGGGGTCCGAGTTGCACCCCCAATAACCTGCCTTTGGAGGTAGTATCAGAGCTAAGTCAGAAGTGGAGCCAGGGTTGAGCGACGCTTGTGTCAATGGGAGACCCGATAGCACCGGTCAGGGGCAGGCATTTGTCTTGACAGAGGAGAGAAAAACTCGAAGGATTAAAAAAATTATGGCAGAATGGATATTAATACTGTTTTACATTGCTGTCTGCTTTTTTGTTTTGTTTTGTTTTTTTTACTGTTTTTAGGCAGTGTAATTGACCATGTTCAGGGGACATGATAGCATAAACATTAAAGGTGCGCTCACACTTGGCCCAGTAGCTCCGTACTGTGCCAAAGCAGGACTGTCCCCCCTCCCCTCTCCCCCGCTGGCCTGCACTCACATTGCTCCAGTCTTGATGGATTTTAATGACTGTTGCGTTATTTTTGTCAGTGTTTTTTCGACTGTTTTTACCCTTATTTAGCTGTTTGGTGTGCATGTCGGGTTTTTATCTTAACAGAGAAAGCTGATGCTCATGCTGCTAAACCTCACGCTGGTGATGTCTCCTATGGATGTGCGACCATGGCTTGCTGTGTAATATGAAAGAATGATTCGGCTTAAAGACGCGCTGCTCGCTTCCGTGTAAATAACATTAAAGTAACAGTTATTTGCTAGACTTCTCTGCGGCGCCGTTGCAGGGTCTCTGTGTAAAAACCGTTTTAAACCCCGATGGGCTCCAACCAATAGGCTGCATTTTTCTCTCCTTCCTTCAGTGTAAAGAAAATAGCGTACTGAAAACTTTGCTAGTTTATTAACTGAGTTGTAAAAACTGTTATTCTGAGACTGGTATTCACGGAAGAGCCATCGTGCCATCAAAAGAGATTCATCCCTGTAAACTCTGATCACCGGCAGACACTCACATAGTAATTCAGGAGGTTCTGATGATCCTTAGGATGAATTCTGTCATTTAAAGGCCGTGATGCTCCGGAGTTTTCAAAATTCATAGCGATAACAATAAAATATACTCATCTGTATTCGATCATGTGTATCGTGTATTGAAAATGCAGGTCTCCACCTGCCTGATCCAGTCATGTGTCTGCCGTGACCTTGGACAATATGGTAATAGTTTTACCAGTTTGTTCTCAAGCTAACTGGACTGAGACCAGAGTTGGAGGCTGTAGATCTGTGGGGAGATTTGACAGGGTCACTGTCTGGAGCAATATTTGACAGCATGTTTTTTATTATGACGGAGGACGTCGGCTCGACCCATCCTCTCATCTGACTTCAAACAAAACCAACCACGTCACTGCGGAACGTCAGTCTTAAAGTTGTGAAATAATTACAAATCTTTTTAGTAAATTGCTGTATTTGTATCTGTCTTTATGACATTTCCAGCGCAGCTGAAAGCTGAATTACTGTGGTACTGCGGCTCACTCAGCTACACTGATGCCTGTTGTGTGAGCTGTAAAGTTACACGTGTAACCATCTATCATCAGTCTAAACCTGGTGAAGGCCAGAATGAGAAGTGATCTAAAAGCAAAGCTAGCTTCTTTAGCCTGAAACTGTGACAGTCTGTTATGTCTACAGTCGAGAGCCATAAGGGAGACAACTGGAGCAGCTGAAACTGTACTCCTGCAAAAGGCCAGTGAAAGGCTGAAAACCAGACATCTGTATTCTCAGTTGCCTTGTAAAACTCAATACTTCTGCATAGATAATGGACAGACTGACCTATTTGCATAGCCTGTCAAAGAACACATTAATAAAACTACATATTTCAGAAAATAAGCTTTGTAAATGTTCAAAGACTACTACTGTTGCCTGATTTACAAAATGTTGCCACTGCTGAGACCCTCGTGGCTCTGGGACTTGAGGATGATTTTGAAAAGGCCTTTTCTAGACGGCATCAATCACATGGATACCCTCAATTTCTAGGGTGGTGTGGGTTTATTGCTTCTGATTCTCAGAAGAGGATAAAGTCGGTTCCCGGAGTGGCTGTTTGCATTGTTTTTCCAGGACATTGAAGGTTTGTCAGACAACAGTCCGCAACTTTTGAAAACACTGTACAGCTCTGCGCAACTGTGTCATCTTACCTTTTGTTGTGAGGATTTCTAGAAAAACATTTTTGTAATTTTTATTCTTTTTTTTCTTTTCTTTTCTTTTTTTTTTTGCTGGAGCCATCTGCCTCAGGTTTCCCCTTTGTGCCAATACAGCAATCCTATTTATTGAAAAGAGGTGCTTCATTTTAGTGTTTTTTCTTTTTTTTAAACAAGGTTCTAATCTGAATTTATCCTTGCAGTTGGAGTGAATTTTATGAAGAATAGAGCATACACCTTTGATTCTGTATTTCTCCGGTACCTCATTTGTAATGTTCATGCATATCCTGTGATTTGCGTAAGTAGTTCGTGTTTCAGGCACGAAACTTATATAACTTGGTAAACCAATATCATCATGTATTACCTCATAATGCCACAACAAGAGTGAAAGTAGCTCAAAAGTCAAACATACTGTTGGAAAACAAGGCAGTTTTTCTGGCGTCGTGCTCGGGGTTTAAACAAGACTAAACACACAGGGCAAAGTCATCAACAGCAGCTCTTTTCTTATTTGATATATTTTCCACTGTTGTAGTACAAGCCGGTGACAGAACTGACAAGCGGCCAGCAGCAACCAGCCAACGATATGGGCTCTCCTCTCCCATCAGCCCATTATTGCTGTCAAACTTCATAGCCAGCTCCAGAAGCATTTTCAGCTTTACGTAGCATGAATGAGGAGGTGTTGATTTGGATTGTAGAGGAGCATCTGGGATGCCATAAATCACTGTTCCTTTACTCAAACTACACATTGGAGAATTATTGCCTTACTAATGGCACCCTTTTAATGTCATGACGACATAACCTATTTCCCTACATAGTCACAAGGGTTGGGTGGATTAAGTTTTAGTTGGAAATGAATTTATAGTTGTAAAATAAGTTCCAATACTTGTGATAGTGTGATCGCATTTGGCAAAGGCACACGTAGTTTAAATTGGCTCCTTTTTTTCCAAGAATAACAGCAGGAGCTGCAGTTTTTTTTACAGCCTAAAGAAAAGGAAAACATTTTTCTCCCACTACCAAAAATACCAAAAACAAAAAATGGCAAACCTCTAGCTTTTTAAAATGTAGGGTAAACACTACTAGGCCGTAACTAAGTTATTATTGTTTGTTTTAGGTTGCTTTACATCTGTAATATTTAATAACAGCAAAAAAAAACCAAAAACAAAGAACAGCCAGTTTTTCCTAATATGATTAGAAACACACCCCACATGTTTCAAAAAATATGCAGATATTATCTGTAACTTATACTCCATACTTATTCATATAATCATTTCTCAAGTTGTGGAAACACTGATTGGGTTTTCTAAAAGAAACTTACAGATTTAGAACTGTCTTAAGTACGTCTGTGCTGTATTGAATTTGTATTAGGACTGCTTGAATGCATCATTTAAAAATCTGCACAGAGCATGATGGCTTGTGGCATACTGCAAATTGAAGAGTATGTCAGTCACGTCCCTTAAATTTGTGCTAAAGAAGCTGCACTTCTGAGCTCTCTTGAGGGCTTACAGTGCATTTTTTCATAAAGGGCAAATATTGCAGGAAGAAGCATCTTAGTTTGGACACAGCGTATGTGGATATTGTGACACTGTGACAAACTGACCGTCTGTTTAGACTGTATTCTGCCCCAGTACACTGCACGCTCTGTGGATGGACAAGAACTTTCTTAGTCTATTCAGGAGTAGGAAGTGGCATTATTTCAAAATCTTAATTTACCTATGAAATGAACTTTGCTTGATTCCTTATTTTGATGTGTAAATACGGGTTACTTGTTGAAGCGTGTGAGCCTTCAGGCCTTTGCACAGTGAGTCAGTTATTTCGTCCAAAGTTGCCACACGCATAAAAACCCCCATACAGTCGTGTGTTGTGTCCATCATGTTTTCACACTGACTGTGAAACTTTGTCTGTCATTAGGGGTAGCTCCTTCACCAGCAGGTGAAACTCCCTTTGCCCTTGTCTTGCTCTCAGCATTTGATGGATCCAGTATTTCCTTTTTTCTTTTTTCAAGAAGTGAAAAAAACACAAAATCATCTTCACTGCTTGACGACTTCATTTGTCTCCCACGGCAAATATTCACAATGAATAGGAAAATAAATGCATCGGAATCAGTGTGCAGGGTCTCTGTGCATGACGTTTTTTTTATTGGATCATGGATTTAAAAAACACATCGGATAAAAATTTTCCTCAACTTACAGTGATTCTGGAAAAACATGGTCATGACCTCTGGTTCATTGTAGATCATAAAACCCGTTCTTCCTGAAGTGTGAGGTTTTGCAAGTCTGATATGATTCATTTTGCACATTAATTAAAATGAACCCCTATATTTTTTCTAACAGCGGACTACAGCACCAGTGAGATGCTAGTGAACATGGGAAACCTGCCCTTGGATGAGTTTTACCCTGCTGTGGCTATTGTTACTCTGATGCGCATCCTGAGAGATCCTTCACTCTCCAACCACCATACAATGGTAGTTCAGGCTGTCACCTTTATTTTTAAGTCTCTGGGGCTCAAGTGTGTCCAGTTCCTGCCCCAGGTCATGCCCACTTTCCTCAATGTCATCCGGGTTTGTGATGCCAGCATCCGAGAGGTAGGTAGCACGACAGAATTTTACAGAATTTTGTTTTGTTATGTGATTTTTCACCTCTGGATAATGACGTCAATAATTCTCAAAGCAAATCTCTCACAGTTTTCTGTTCTTTGTTTTTTGCTCTCCAGTTCCTCTTCCAGCAGATGGGAATGGTGGTGTGCTTTGTGAAGATCCACATCCGCCCCTACATGGACGACATCTTTACCCTCATCAGAGTGAGTCAACAACCCTGCCTTTCCCCACCCCAATCCCTAAACACTGATCATCCAGTCCCTCTTATTTTCCTGTGAGTCAGGCAAACAGCTGCAAACTCTTAATTTGTGCTCACAACCTTCCTCATTAGGAGCAATGTGTTCAGGGCCCCTGAAAAAGTCTTTCACCATGTCACACAGCCGTTCACATCATGTGTGGTGTGGAACTTATGATTAAAGGCGCAGCGGCACTAGAAGAATGAGAAAATCATGTTATTTATATGTGGATAATATTCTTTTCACGCAAACCTTTAGTCTGGCTTTTTTTTTTTTTTTAATGAAACGTTTTAACAGCAGTACAGCTCCAGTGCACATCTGCTTTCGAAATGTCTGATTCCTTCTTGAGAGAAAATCAAGTAGAAGTCGTGACTTTCACTCTTATCGCTACGGGTAACAACTGCTAAAGTCATAGCCCTTGCACTTACACAAACACACTTCTCTAGCACATAATAATTTGACAAGGCGCAAAATATCATATGACTGTCCTTGCATCAGATCATGGTAACACTGTTACCAACACTTTTACAATGACTGTAACTCCTCTGGAAAAAAGTAAATGAAAGCGCTAGACCACTGCACCTCAGTTCCCTCTGAGTTAATAAATGGTGGGTGAAACAAAGAATCTATTCAGTTTTTGCTCCAGTTCGGCTCCTGCATCCAGATGAGGGGGCTGGAATAACCATTCAGGATGTACACTCACTTGCTCTCTAGTCAGCTGCCACAGGCAGGGAAAGCAGGAAGTTGGGGGCTGCTTGAGACCTCTGGTCTCTGACAAAACACCTCCACCAGATCTCACAGCTGAACCTCATTGACTGATTGACGCATTGCGTGACTTCAAGCCTTTCACCTTAACTCCAATTGCTATTATCTCTATTGTACACAGTGACTGTGCTAAGATTTTCCGAAACGGTGTCAGGCGCCACATACAGACGTGATGTCAGTCCCAGTTGACAGGAAATTGCATCCATTCCACAACATCTCGTGTTGTGACGTTCCCTCCCTGCCTCTGGCGCGTCAAAATTTTTTCTTTCAGAGGGAAATTGATCCAGACGTCTCTCTCACACTCATCACATAGATGGAAACACATTTTGACCCAATTCCTCAGACCCACAAACCCTCAGCACTATACGAGAGAACCGCAGATGAGGTAGTGTTTTGAACTAAGAGCTTTGGATGTACCCTCTGAATATTGTAAAAATTTATATTCAAAAATTGGACTCATATTGATTTAGGTCACTCTTATTCAGGACACTCGTATAATAACCTCTGCAACAGTGGCATCTGTCTGATAGCTTATTTTTGTGCGTACTTTAGATCTCACTGTATGTTCCAGGACATATTTATGGCCTTTACTTGCTCTGACCTGCTTATATTATTCAACAGTTGTTCAGGTCGGTACCTGATGACATTGCAATCATGTTTAAAACTGTAAAGTAGCAGGAAGGGTTTTGCTTGTGGGCAAACAAAACAATTGAAGTATTTTGTAGTTTATCTGTTTTTAAAGAAATAGCCCATATAATGTTGTTCCATTTCATTTTAACATATTATGTTGTGCTCTGTAGGAGTACTGGACACCGAACAACCCCATGCAGAACACCATCATCCTTCTGATCGAGCAGATTGTGGTGGCTCTGGGTGGAGAGTTCAAGCTCTACCTGCCTCAGCTTATTCCACACATGTTGCGTGTCTTCATGCACGACAACAGCACTGGGCGAAGTGTTACCATGAAGGTGAGTGCAACATGGTAAAATTCAGACAACAAAATCAGTAATCCTGCTATACGATTCTGGGCAAACAATGTATTACATCCTATTAATTTTTATGTCCTCAAAAGTGCAATTTGTGTTTAGAGTCTACTGGGTGTACTGACCAGCAGAGTTGAGGACAGCTACTGTCCCTCCTGAAATGATTTTTAGTTCTTTTCACGCACAAAGAGAAAATACAGAAATGCAACGAATTCTGAGCTAATATTGTTTCCCTATGTTCCACAACATTTGTTCACAAAAACCTTTTTGTTTGTCCTGTACTTGCAAGTTAAATATGCACATGTGAATGCGCCTGAATTTAAACCAGCAAATCACAGGTTTGAGCCTTTAAGTGCAGCACATTGAAGTTTACAGAATTACAGGTGAAATTTAATCTTCTCAATTTTTGAAATCTTTTTTTCCCTTTGCGTTTTTATTGTTTTTACAGAATTCTTCTGCTAATAAAATAGAAAATAAACATAAAAATTCAATTGAAAATTAAAAACAGAACAGATTTTAAGACATTACCAAAATAAGTCCTGTAAGGCTGGAATTGAAATCGCTGCTGTCGAGCTGGAACAACTTTTAAAAAAGTGCTTTGGGAGCCCAGAGAGCACAGCAAATGACAAATACTGCTTGAAAACAGATTGATGCTGCCACGGAGGCTTACTCAGCTGATGACTGATTAGTTGCTGAAAAAGAAAGAAGCTGAGTCTTCTGAAAATGCCTGCAATAAAAACAGACCAGAGTACCTGCTGTGGCCAAGTGGATAAGCAGTATCATCATCAGAGACCTCAGTCTTTGTACTTTTTAGTGATGCACTGCCTGCATATTTGATCATGTTCCAATTCCTCGAGCAATGCAACATTTTCCACTTTATACAGTCCCTGTCAACTCCCTTTACATAATTTAACTGGCGTCCTTAGTTCAAACCTGATTTTAACTTTCTAGTTGACGTTGATGGCAATTATTCACTCTTGCCTAAATACTTTTAAATGCTCTGAGAAACCCTGCAGTGACTAAAGTGTCTGTGTTATGCATAAGGACAGAGGCTGTCCTCCACTTTTTTTTCTGCCACACAAGTAAAGTCTGCCTGTCAGATTTCGTTCTGACTGTCATTCTAATATCCCGTTTCCATTCAGTGGTGCAGTTCAGTTTGATATGGTACGAGACACATTGTCAAAAGGGTACCAGCAGGTACCAAATAACTGTAACGGACCGTACCTATTTTGGTCACCCTTTTGTTGGGGGTCCCAAAGGATCCTATGAAGCAGGAGCTACACACACTGCAGTCCGTTGACTGCAAGCAGGCAAAAAGCTGTTTTTAAGTGTTGTCGCAGAATTGTTAATATATCACTTCGGTGTGTTTTATGTATTTTTTAGGTGAGAATGTTACAGTGTAGATTTAAAATGTGTCGTCAGTTTATCTAAGTAACACTCGTTTGTAAATTTGTCACAATGCTTTGGGACTCGTGAGGAGCTGCAGCTCACAGCAAGACCTGACAGTCTGCTGGCTGCAGCAGCATGGCTCCTCACGCTGTCACCCCGGGAAGAAAAGTTAACCAATCAACTGGTGATCTGAGCGGAGATTAGACGCTTGCTGTAATGTTTCTGTAGCATTTTAAAACATGATACAAAAACAGAAGGATGCTTTGCCATAAGTTTAACATCACTGGTTAAAAAAAAAGATCATTTCATTCACTAAGACGCTCAGATGCATCTTTAAATGTGGCATGTTTTCTTACATGTTCAATGCTTGAGTTATGCCATAAATTAATCAGCCCACCTTAAATGTCAAAAATGACAACTTGAAGAGGTTTTATATGTATTTATTTGTCACAAATAT
>JAQFJB010000002.1:5542436-5553267 GCA_029874875.1 Naso minor | reverse complement strand
CGTGTCACTATAAAATGATGTCCAAATCTTACACCACAGCTAGTAAGACTTAGCAGAACAATAAGTTGTTTTAATGGTGCAAAGTTTAAATGCAGACATAGGCTAGCAGAGGAGATGGACACAAGATTTTTTCAAGTCAATGTCAGTGCAAAAACAGAAGTTCTTTACTAAATACTATTTGTTTTCTTCTCCAGGGACCTCTGCCCCTCAGAGATGATAATGGCATTGTGCTGCTTGGTGAGAGAGCTGCCAAGTGTCGTGCCTACGCCAAGGCTTTGCATTACAAAGAGCTGGAGTTTCAGAAAGGTCCTTCTCCTCTCATCCTTGAGTCTCTCATCAGGTAGGAGTTCTGAAAAACTCAGAAACATTACTTTTATTATTAAGAAACAACCCTAACCCATCTCTGTTCATCACAGTATTTGACTGGAAAACAGCAAGCACACATTTCTTTTTTACATGAACAGGGCAAATAAGAATTGACTGTCTCCAAAACCTGTTGTGGTTTATATGATTTCTTCTTTGGTCGAACAAAAAACATTTTTTTTAAGTGTTGTATTGGACTGTGCAGCTTCACATATTCTTGATAGTTTGGACCTCCGCATGGCAAATAATTTCTCTGTAACTTTGAGACTGTAACATAATTCAGTGTCAGTGTGAGGTAAGACAGTTGCATATTTCTTTTTTTCTCTTCCTGCTGGTGTGTAGATTTATTCTCGTCACAAAAAGTAGATCTGACAGATGCCTCTGTGATTCACAGTTATTGCAGTTGAAGTAATTCCTAAAGGAATATTCTGCATTTTTGAAGTAGGTTTGTATGAGGCACTTATCCATACTCAGTGTATTACCTACAGTCGATGTGATCAACCCAGTTTGGAGAAGCAGCAGGAGTATCAGTGTAGGAAGCTGAACAATAAACTGCTGTGATGGGGACAGCAGCAAAACACATCAGAGCCACCTAAAGAAGGTCCTTACCCCTCCATCAGACAGTCTCTTTGAAGGAAAATTGAAGCCATTTATCACTGGCTCCAAACCCACCAGACTCCTTTGACAAAAGCTGTAATTTTACCTCCCAGAACACGGGAGTTGCTAGTCTACTGTTGCCTCAATGGGTTAGTTTGTTTTTGTTGTTGTGTGGCTTCAGTAAGTATGAACTAAGAACTAACCTTTTAAAATACAGATGCCACATAATAACACAAACAAACTAACCAGCAGAGGCAGTGGTGTAACAGCAACACCCACATTCTGGGGGGTAAAATAACTGTTTTGTCCAAGTAATCTGGTGGCTTTGAAGGGAGCATAGATGGATTTAACTGCCTCAGTTTCCCATCTGAAAGGCTGACTTTACGGCAAAGTAAAACAGTAAAAATGTTCTAAATATGATGTACATTTAATCTGATGTTGACTTTTTCAGGTAGGTCTTTTTTAGGCGGCTAAAATGTATTTTACTGTCATCCCCACACACAGCAGTTCATTGTTAACTTCCCACACCGCTACTCCTGCTGCTTCTCCAAACTGGAGACGTGCTGATCGCCATCCACCATAGGTAACACACTGACTTTGGATAAGAACCTCATACAACTCTGATTCAAAAAACCCAAACTGTCCCGTGAACATTAAGCTTTTATCTGAAAGTACATTGTTCATCAAATAAATACATAAAGAAATTAAATCTTAAATATCGTCCTGTCCCATAGCACTTTGATATCTTCTATCATCTTTTCCATTCCCTTCTCTCATCCTTTTTTACTTCTGTGCCTCTGGCATGGCATGGTGAAATCTGTTTTCCAGGCATTTAATTGGACACTTGCCTCCTTTTCATCTATGAGTGTCTGGACTTGTGTTTCTCAGGGGCCTGCTTTCAATTTCTCAGGAGCCTTGATGATGATGAATGATGGGAGCCGGCACTGTGGTGTTTTCAATATCCCCATCTGGTTCTCACCTCTCCAGGATTTCCCATAAAAATCGAGAGGCTGGTGTGCAGAAAAACACTAAGTAAACCTGGCTCTACTGAGTTGTCACTGTATATAAAAAAAAGCCATCATGCAGAGTTTTTGATGATGAGGCGGCATGGTTACTGCTTTTTTTTTAGTACCATTTAGTACCCTGAGTCATGGTGTTTGAGTTTGTGATTATTTCAGGAATTTTATTCGCTGCGTTCATCATTTAGATCTTCAGTTAAAATTCTCAGTATTAAATGTGAAAAAATGACAAGCTCATAATAGTGGCTTTTATGAGTTTTCCCTGGTATGAAAAATGCATAAGGGATTTTAAGAAAATCAAACTAATAAGCTGGTGGTCTGACAGTATTTCTAAGCCTTATAGTTTTGGATAGAGCCAGGGCATTGGTCATATTTTCCCCATTTTTCCCAACAGTGGAGGAGCAGTGTTGATGGAGCGTTTGGCCTACGCTGGTATTGGTACATCATACTGTGTCTCTAAATGGAGTTAGATTAGTAATATGTTTGTGTTTTATCAGATTTTGTTCAAATAAAAGTTAAGTGCTCCTTCATTTGAAGATTAACTATGAATTTTGCGGTTCCAACACCACTGTAACAGCTGGAGTCGAGCGCTATTGCTCAGAGCATGTGTTAGTAATACATGAGAATCCAAGTTATTACCGGGCACCGTGGAAAGGGAATTTTAAATAAAGTTTAGTGTGTTCAGATGTATAGAGGGCCGCAAATTGTTAAGCAAAATTTCATCTTATTTCAGCCTGCATAAGAAACTGTTGAGCCTTATCTTATCTCTCAGCTGCTCAAGTGGACTTAATATATGAGTAGAAGGAATAAATGAAATACCAGTATCACTTGTAGTACAGTGTAATGCAATTCAGTAGCGCTGCAGTATTCTTACCTTTGCTAAACTTCTACTTTTGTTGGGACTGCTTAAGTGGTGTGAATTAGAGATGGAACAAGAATACGCCTTATGCATTACAGTTTGTTGCACACTATCAGTGTATTGTATTTTAGTTTATATGGTTGTGTAAATACATAGCAGTTCACAACATGACAACATTCAAAATCACTTATATATTATTATATTATATATTAAGCTAAGTGATCAAGTCACTTTCATCCTTGAACAATATCTTCACTAAATAGTAACTATAACTTTTGAAAGCCCTATTTACTAAAGTTTCATTCTCCTGGGAAAGGAGCTATAAATTCCATTTGCAGCAGTTGAGTTTCCTACATTAAACGTGGAAGGCATTAGAACTGTGTTGGACCCTTAATGGGGACTTAAAAGTTTATGTAAATTCTAACTGACCTCTTAGAGTTTCACTTCCACTGTTTGAAGATTTTTCTTCCTTAGTCTGAATACTTTTGTAACTTAGAATAGAATAGACCAGGTCACGTGTCCCTAGTCAAAGGTTCCCTTTAAATGGCTTTGCTTCTGCCGCAGTCATTTCTTCTAAAGGGAAGGTATAAATGTCCGGCTTTAATTAGATGTTCACCCTGACAGACTGTGTCACCTTGTAAACAGAGGAGAATCGGTCTCAGCCTTCGACTGAGCCTGTTAAGGCAGCGCTCCCTTTCTGTTGGTATTTGAATGCTCTAGGGAATTCTTTGCTCTGTTCAAAGCGTAACAAAATGGTGTCATTGTTTTCAAGGCAGTAAACCTATAGGCATTTGACTTGATGGCAGAATGTGTGTGGTCTTCATTCCTGCATTTGCTGTAGGTGCCCTGGGAACTTAAGCCAGATTGTCAGGAGATGACCTTAGAGTCAGAGGTCCCTGGCTAAAGGCAAATATGTTGCCATTACTGGACATGAATGGACACAAGACCTTGATTTGCTTTGACACTTGTCACCTTTCAGCTATGCTCTACAGCCAGCTGAATGAGGACCACAATGTAAATTTATGTTTTGAGACATGTTCTACACCTTTGTTCTTTTAAAAAATATGTTTATTTATCTAACAGATGAAACAACATAATTACAGAACTGTACACATTTTACAAATGAAACATTTTCATAATCAATGGTTAGGGTTTACAAAGAAATGCAGCGTAATTCATAGGAAGTACCTTTGGTGGTTGGTCCCATTCCAGCAACTCACCAAGATGATTTTTAATTAGTTCTACCAGTTCCTGCTTGGTGATTTATAACGAAACCAGAGCAATCTAGATTGATTCTTGCTTCTACCCATAAAGGGTTTGTGTAAACTAAAAGATACATCCTAGCACTTTGAAGAAAAATGAGAGATTGAGTCAAAATGCAATTTCTAATATGGAACAGTGATGAAGAGAATCTACAGAAGCTTTTAAAAAATAAAATATCTTAGTGATAAATACACAAAATTAACTACAATTTACAATCAAACACGGCAAACACATTACACATTCATCCGACTGAAATTTAACCAGACCATCACAGACAACATTTTCATTCCTTTCGCAGTCCAGAGAAAGCAACAATTTTGTTGAACAGGTATTAATGAGATCTCTTGGCGTTCATGCCGATGATCTTGATCCAGGACATGCAGCCAAAGCACTCATGGCCGAAAATCGACTGGCCGCACCTTCATCTCCACTTTCTTGAGGGAATAGTTGGACCCATGCCAGCCGTACCAGGTGATCCCATCTGAATTCTTTGTGTGCTCACCGTAGCGGTAAAATATGCCATTCAAGTTTGAGTCAGTGCAGCAGTTGTACCAGTAACCACCTGGAAAGAGGCAGGAAAAAAAAACAAAAACGTTAGACTTGCTGTTAATGTAGAGGCAAAATACTTACCTGTATCATCTACTGTAAATGACAATATGGATTGCTCTGAGTGGGTTTGCTCTCAATATTTACCTTTGCGCCGGGAAGCACAGTCATCCACACATTTATCGTTGTCCTTGTTGATTGTACTGAAGTTGGTGTTGTTGTGGTAGCGGAGGGAGTCTCCAGCATTCCCGCTGTAGTTGGCTAGGAAGAGTTTGTAGCTGTTGAGCTCATTACTCACAGTGAAAAAGCCATACTCAGCATAGCGTGTCTGTCCTTCCCAGTCCTGCATTGGAAAACACATATAACATGATTAAGGGAGGGCCAGTTGTATATTGGCTTTCATGGTGTCCCTCTTACTTTTGGCTATGAAATATTTTTTTGCATGGATTACTATTCTTGCTCTTTAGTGTCTCAGTCCAAGCATAACATGAGCACTGTTTTTTCCACCACATACCTCCATCTCAATCCTGAGCATACTGGGCTGCCTTGTTAGTCGGAAGAGGTTGTCATTGCCTAGCCAGAAGTCTCCGCGGATGGATCCAAATCCACTTTTGTACTGCTTCCAGTCACGATTGAATGATGTCAGGCCGACTTTGCGCCTTTGGATCAGAGTCCAACCACCTCCATTTGTCTCCATATCGCAGAAGACCTGGAAGTATTAACCGAAATGTAATAGAAGGCAGAGAGGAGATGAAGTCCCCATGCTTTAACACAAAGTTCACAGTAAAGACAAGCTATGCTCAAGTGTAACTTACGTTCAGCTCAGGTGTACCCAGAAAGTCATCTTTAGGCAGTTTGTACTCGCCGGAGATCCTGTAGTTCTTGCTGTAGAGGGATGCGCAGTCATATATGGCATCTGGAAAAAAAAAAAAATTCTTCACCTTATGCCAAAACCATATGCAGCTTCATAAGCTGTTTTTAAGAATGTGAATGTTGTAAATTTTAGCAACTTTATAGATATCTGAGTGATTGGACAGATGCAAAACAACCTTTACCCCCACCAGGAGCAAAATAAATCAAAACAAAAGGAAATATGCAAAGCATGGTTCAGACTTTTGTATAGTCCCCTTTTGTAACCCTGTCACAATATGGTGATGCCATTAATAGGACTGTGGAGCAATAAACCTAATGCTTTAAAAGTCTGTAATAGGAAAAGAGATGGAAACCTTCCACTTCTTCTAATCTTTGCATCCCTTCCTGTTCTGCTCTCTGTCTCTAATTTACTCAAGTTTTAAAAAGGCCTCTGTGTTCCCTTTGCCAGTGACATAAATGTGCCCTTGTTAGACCACACAGTTAACGTATTGAAATAATAAACTACGTCATGCCTGGTTAACCTCTCTACGGCAGCCAGTCCTGATTAGTAGTGTGTTTAAGTTGAGATGAATGACTGAGATGATTTGGCTTTGATGGTGCTCTTTATTGACAGCTCTGCAGATGGGACCCTACAGCTCCAAATTAATGTTTTCGACTGCTGGCAGGAAACTCCTATAAGTATGTGCACTGTAATCTACCTGACGACCAATTTTCTGAAGTTGTCTGAGAGCCTTAAAGCAATAGACAGGGCTGATTATAGTTTTTTTAGACATAAAATAAATATGTATCGAGTACGATGTTTGCCCATTTGGGGACTGTTTTGGAAAATTAGGTACTTACATTCCCGTAAAATTGTGCCTTTCCATTTTTTAATTTATTTTTTCTCGGCTTGATATTCACAAGATTTTATCTCATAAATTAGAAATGAAAGTACTCTTTCTGTATGAGAGGAAACTCTTGAAATATGTGTTTAGGCTTTTCTGTGAAACAGCTGTTTTTCATTTAAAACAAGCTACAGGTTTCGAAGGTTTGTAGACAAACGGTTCATTTTAAGTTCAGTCGTATCTAAAATCTGTGTCCATGTGTGGAAATAATTTTAACACCAGGAGTGTGAATTTGACAGCAGCTGCTTTACAGGTTGGAGAGAGAAAGAGGCACGAAGCTCAAATGCACACAAGAGTCACTGATGGATCAGTTTTACCTTGCATGAACATTTTAACAATTTTCTCTGGGACCATTAAAACAGTTTAATGTAAATAATTCAGAAAAATAATAGTTCTTTTGACATTTTCACCCCTACCAACAGCACACAAAACACATCATTTAATTGCTGCACTGAAGTGTTGATGCTCACCTGATGAAGTTTGCGTAGCAGACTGAAGGGTTTGCAGCTGCATGATCTCGACACGGTTGTTGATCTCTGAGTACTTGCTCTCTGCCTCTGTGACCCGGGCTTCTTGCTGCCGGTTCTGCTTGTCCAGCTCCATTATTTGCCTCACAACATTCATCAAGTCTGTCTCCTGCTTGTGACTCAGCTCCTCGAGGAGGCTAGTCAGATTGGCCACCTGAACCTTCAGAGAACGCACCTCATCGCAGCACTGAGCTTTAAGCGCCTTTGGAGATGTCAATTTCTTCTTGGGGTTTTGGGCCCATGTCTCTGCAAAAAGGAGCAGTGTGACCCCCAAAACCATCGCGTTCAAATTTACTTTTGCCATTTTCTATGCAAAAAATTCTCAACTCTCACAAAGATTCAGGTGTTTTGATTGCTTTTGGTGTTCAAAAGCAGTCTGTCGCTGTAGAGGCTCTTTGCTGGAAGTATCAAACAGACCAGTTAAGTTGGAGCTCCTCTGTGACCAAAGGCTCACTCAGGCTCTGTCTTATTTCCTCGGTGAAGCCCTCCTCTGCCTGAACATCTTAAATATTTTGCATGTGGGTCCTCCCCCTCTCTCCCTGTGCACACCACTCACCATGCTGACCCTTTCCAACCTTCAGGGTGGAGGACCTTTCCCATCCCTCCTCCCCCTGCCCCCCTCTGCCTCTCCCCTCATCTCACTTTCACTCGTTTCACCGATGTTTTGCCCACGTTTTTCCTCTTTATCAGGTGTTGAAGGTTTCTGGGCAGTAATGTTTTTTGTCTTTTTTTGCTTTTGCCTGGAAAAGCTACATATGGAGCTCAGGAAACAAAACATAGGCTACTGTCTGAACTCAATGCACTACCAGTTATGTGCCACTGTAAAAAAAAAAAAAAAGATTATATGTTAGGATTATATGTATTTCATTTAAAATAATCAATCAATAAAGAAACACTGTTAAAAGATTTAAAACCATGTTTTACGATATAGAGCTTTTGTGTGTAATTTTCTTTCTTGTTTTCGCACTTAAATACCCTGTTAGAGAGTTTATGATGTCCTAGGGGCCTACTGTTTCTTCCGTAAGTTTGGTCTTCACATGCCAAGGGATGTGTGAAGCCTTTAAGGACTCTTAATTGTAGGTTAAGTGTTGTATTTATGCAACCTTTTTTTGGCACAAGTTGAAGCAGGCATGTTTTCCACAGAGCCCTTCACCATCAAATTTCAAAAGTGTGATTAAAAGTAAAAAGGCCCTGTGAAATTTTCAGAATAGAATTAGACCAAAATGCAATTTGTGTTTATTGTAAAGGACTGTTCAGAAGGCCGGCACAGTCTGGATGTGCTGTGTGCATGTGAAAGGAAGTTACATTTTGTAAGTAACTAAACAGGTTGACTTTTACTCACAAGAGAGCTACAGAGAAACAAAGTAAAGTGATGTTCTTGTGGCATTTATGAATAACTGAAGAATTGCCTTCTAATATTTATCCTTTTTTGGCTACAATGACAATGGTTTTTATTTTTGTTACCACTGCAAAATGTTTTTACAGAGACTACATAAGCGCTGGAGGGCTCAGGAGTTGCTCAATATTTGTTTTTTTTTGTTTAGTTTTTTTTGGTGTGACTCTATTAGCACTGAAAAAAAAAGTTGATTAACAGAAGATCATTAAATTTTTTTGGTTTTAACATTTTATTTCAAGGAAATTTGATTGAGAAATTGAAAAGGCTGTAGTTGTAGTCAGTGTATTGAGGATAATAATCATTTTTGTACCAGTGAAAGTTGCGTGCTTGTGTTGTTCTGTGGTTTGAACCACTATTTACAAGCTGCTGCTGAATGGGGTGTGTTTGTGTGGCCTAATAACAGTGCTTGCAATTCCCTGCTTTTGGGTCATCTTTGCTTTTAAAGTTTCTAGCATACCATTCTCTGGCTTGGGGTGAAAATAATACCTTGCAATGTCAAACATCAGAGAGGCGTAAAACTCCATTCTGTGGAATTTACATATCATCCCAGCTTCCCGGAGGGGCTGCTAGTCCTGCCAACTTACAGGAGGTGTCTTTGAAGATCAGGCCAAAGGGGTGTTTGCGAGGTTTTAAGGGGTGGCAGAGTTTGTGGTGGGCACTGAAACAAAAGATCATGCACGACTTCTATGATACTCAGCCATGTGCAAAGAAAGAGGTGGAGTATGTTTGAAAACAGAGAGTTTTGCATAACAAATCTTAACTGAGACATAGCTGAACCAGGACATTCCTGTCAGTTTTTACTTGAACTTTATGGGTTTTCCTTCTCCATATGGTCAGGGATGAAATGTCTGGGAGAGGCAGGGATGGAGATGTTAGCAAGTTCAAAGACAATATGTAATGTTGACCACACTCCTTGAAGAACATTAAATGTAGTAAACCACATTATTTAACTAGTCTAAGTCTTTGCTAACGCCAAATAGTTCAATATAACCATTAATTATATCTGCATTTTTTAAAAAAAACAAAACCCTGTGGAGTTTTTGACGACTTGTGGTGCTATAAAGAATGTTTTGGTAATTTGGGCCAGAGTTTTGTTCATGTGCAAGGCATGATGTGTTACATGTTTCTGCTGGAACTAAAACTTACAAATTTACGTGTGACAGAGACTGGGACTCGAGGTTGTGACTTGGACTCGAGTCACACAGAAGTCACTTACACAGTGACTTTAGACTTGTTTTAGATTTGAGATTTTGAATTTGTAATCAATCTTTATGTATTTATTTGGCACATTAACAATAACAAAATGTTTGTCCAATTTGGTGTCGCTACACATAGAGAGTGTTAGCTATTATAATGATACAGCAAAAGACAAGCAAGCCCTTCCTTCTTAAAGAATACTTGGGCTGTTTCAAGGCAAAATACTGTTATTAACGATAAAAGAAAACTGTATAATGTGTTTTATTTCATTTAACCTTGCAATAGTTTGTTTAAAGTGGTTGTTTAACAAGCAACTAATGAGTGCTGATACTGTATGCTAGGCAGTAGAAGGGATGGTGATAAAGGAATACATGCTCTGGAGAGCTCTGGGCAAAGCTCATTTTACTTGGACTTGCCCCTCAAAGAATTGAGACTTAACTTGGAAGTGAAAAAACGTAACTCGTGACCATCTTTGATGTGTGAAATTTCAGGTTCAGCTGCACAAAATTTGACCATTAAACTTTCACCTTTTGACTGCAGTTCCTCTGACTTTATGATGCATGATAATTCTCAGATATTTGTCCTTATCAGTGTTATGGCCTGCGTTTGAATTAATTGTCAGTACATATATACCACTGTACTGTACTATACTGCACAGGACAGTGTGGATGCATTGACTTAGAAATCCTGAGCCAGTTAATAATATTGTTAAACAATATGAAGTTATGTAAGTCGTGGAATCCCAAAGCAGTGAGCTGAGGGACAGATACGGCAGATGGAATATTACAACTGTGGAGAAAAAAATAAAACCTGACACTCTTGAAACCCTTGTCTACCATCTTACCACAAAGTCTTGCATCAAAGGTGACGCCTCCTCTTTTTCAAAACCTCAGTCTTTTGGTGCACATCCTGTCAAATGTTTGGCAGATGTCCCTCACTTTTTCCTGCTTGGTCAGGTAAATAAATAAGGAAACAGTTTAGATCGTTCTGCACAGCATCAACTTTGTTTAATGGAAAGTGCGGTCTGGAACTTTAAAAAAAAGTACGTCTTTCCTGAAATTCCAAAATGTTACATAATTATGAAATGGTCTGCTGTTGCTTTGATGTGTCACAGTGCTGAGGCAGAATATTTGGACACTTCTACGCTGCTTCCCTCGGGCATTTTTGCTCCCTGAATATTGCTGGCCACTTTTTGCAACTGGTCATCGCTTTGAAACTTCCCCTTTACACATTGCATGTTTGGGTTTTTTGGGGTTTTTTTTTATGTCGACATGTGCTTTTAGTTTCCTGTATTTGATTGATTTTCA
>JAQFJB010000002.1:5397379-5412941 GCA_029874875.1 Naso minor | reverse complement strand
CAGGCAAAGGCATTGTAACAGACAGGATAGTAACCTTTAAACTCGCAGATGGTCTTATTTGTCGACGTAGGTGAGATGTGATAGCCTGGTAAACCAGCCCCCTAATTTACTTTGCAAATAAATTCACTTTGTGAAAAGGGTCTGGCCATGCTCCATTGGGGATTCTTTGCAGAATTTGAATTATAGTAGGCCTGGTATTAAGTTGAGTGTAAAACTACTGAAGCAGCCTTAAACCAATCGGCACTAACACAACTGTATGACTGTGCTGTAGGCCCGGCCATTCAGTGAAACCCCGTGAAACAAACAGACGAGTGTGGGACGGATAACATCCAATCTATTCAGCAATCACATAAATGCTGTTACATTGTGTTATGATTGAGATTCTGACCCGCTCTGCAACACGGAAAGAGACAGTTAAACATTTTTTGTTTGGAATAAAACCATATTATCACCGAGTAGATGCAGCGACAGACCGCAGCTAACAGCGGAAGCCCCGGCCTCTCGCTCCCCTGACACAGTGGCTCAAACATTGATAAAGTCAGCCCGCAGGCTACAGGCAAGATGAGCAGCGGCTAACGTTAGTTTTCCACAAGTTGTAAAGTGTTCACATAGATATTATTATATCATGTTGTGATATCGGCTATTTTCATCAGTTTTAGCATTTTTTTAGTGTTTTTTAAAGTGTTGTGTCGGACCCGAGGCTGCATGACTCTCGTGTCTGCATTGCACAGATTGGTAGAGAGACATCTACTAAAGGCTCACATTCTTCTCTACATGTAGTAATCACAAACAAACAGTACATTTCATGTCCACAAGGTTGCTATCCATCTGGTCAGAACATTTCTTGCATTTAATATTCTGTAGTTTTCACTATCGAGGGGTTTTTGATAACCTTGTAAACCAAAGCTGTAGGCCTCCACCAAGCTTGAACTACTGTGAACAAGAGTTTGACTTCACGTCATCGAACTTGATCACTCCCGCTAGTCGCTGATTGGTCCGATCAAAAATGTATCTCTGCAGTTCTAAAGACAGGCCTTGTTAAAAGGCTGATTCTCAGCGAAAACTGAGCTGAGTGGAAGGAGGGCGGAGCCAGGCTAAAGATGTGAGGCATTATTCAATTTAAACTCATTTATAACCAGTTAAACATTCATCGGAAGAACTTTAATTCTGAATCTACTTCCCTTAAGGTTATATTTGAATTGTGTTACAGAAAATGTTACGAAAATGTCAACTAAGTTTGACCTTGTAAGTTGCATGTCTGACTCACGATACGACCCAGTCGTGTGTATTTTTTAACTTTATCCTTGTCTTCGTTTTTCATTCCTCTACAGGTTCGTTAACATCCATGATGCAAAAGGAACTGAGGCAAATCACTACACCAGAACATTGTGTTCATTCACCAACGAGGCTCCCAAACCTTACACCAGGCTTGACCTTCAGCATAAAAAAACAAATAAAAAAACAAAAACAAGAAAAAAATACCAATACCATCAACCAAGAGCTTCTTCAATCACCACAGAGAAAGACTCTCGACAGACACTCCTGAGAACTGTGAGTCTAAAGTGAGCAGCATGGTACACCATCGGCATTAATCTTCACTGCAGCCAA
Source organism: Naso minor (assembly GCA_029874875.1). Taxonomy (NCBI): domain Eukaryota; kingdom Metazoa; phylum Chordata; class Actinopteri; order Acanthuriformes; family Acanthuridae; genus Naso; species Naso minor. The sequence goes on along the minus strand of JAQFJB010000002.1, from coordinate 5,411,333 downwards.
ATTCACGGACACATCATAAAACAAAATCCCTGTGAGGAACACTTATTGACCAGGCAGTGGAATATTCATTGGCGTACATTACCTTTTTTGGCTTTGTTATGCAACATCAGGTCTGCCGGGGGAGGATCCTTGAGGCTTTTTCGGACTTTTGTGACTTGTCAGAAGGTCTTTCAAAAGATGGCCCCTTCATCTTGTTTACCATCCCCACCATGAAGCCATCCACGGTTATATTCCAGCCAAGTGTCTTTAATGACACCTCGCTGCTAAAGAGACGGGACTTTACAGAGGTTAAGTCAGACCATGCTGGATTCTCGTCTTTAACACCTTTCTCTCATTCGGCTGGGTGAAACTTTACAAGGCTGCAGCCTCCAAAATCTCTTCATACACACACAGGACGGACATTGTGAAAAATAGTCTATTGGAATGTCACAGACGAGACGACAGAGAGGAGTTGTCTCTGCCCAGTGAATAAAGGTCACAATAGTGGACACTTTGGATGACTTAGCTTATAACTTATGTTTTTTTATGTGGTGCCAATATAGACTAGAAGAGTAGTTTTTGTCAATGAACCTCACACATCTTGTACACACCACCAGGAGCATTTAGCAGATGTGGACCCCTGGCTCATTTTAATGGTCTATACTTTGTGTTTGTGTGGGCATGTCTGCATCTGTCCATGTCTGAATTTGTATGAGTGTGTGTGTGCGCGCTCATGTGTGTGTGTGTGTGTGTGTGTGTGTGTTTGCCAGTGTGCGTGCATATTCAGACATACACTGTGAAATAAGTCATATCCGATGCATTATTCATACTCTTGTATATTTTTAAGACACACCCAGAACAGAACTCACCATCTGGCAAACAAAGCATTTGTAATTTTACAGATGTTGGATCTCATTTAAATCTTCATTAATGAATCCTCAGTTTGCCTTTTCTCTTCTTTTTTGTGTTTGCTTTAGTATATAGACATATTTATATCAGGAAGGGGGAAATGTTATTGAAACTGGGGACAGTATGTCACATAAGTTAAATTCTGTAATTAAAAATTAATTCATGTGTGATTAAATGTATTCATAATACTTGTCTAAATTGATTATATTTTGATATGACATGTTTTGGCCAGCTGCAAATGCTGTTTGCTGATTTCAAATGCTTGATATATTTGAGAATATGTATATATATTCATTCAGTTAATGTATTTTATGTTCTGTGGGTCTCATTGGAAGAGAGGAAAAACGACAGCAGTACAAGAGTCATTCTTGTCATACCAAGACAGACACTAACACAATTCGTAAGATATTTGAAAAGCCCAGAGTACAATACAACACAAATACCACAACGAAAAAAACCCAAGGCCAGTCGAGTCAGCATCTTTCTGATGCATTCTTGAAAAAATTATCCTAACAAAATTGTTTGTTTGGGTTTGGCAGTGTTCTGCAACTGCAGTGGAATGAATTAATTTGCGCAGGTGTTTCTTTTAATGTTTCTGCACACTGTTTTTATTTACTCGTACTAAAAAATCTCCATCTTAATATAGGCGGTTGAGGATATCAAGAGAACCTAAGCTCCCGGGGCTGTGGAGTGTGTATCTGTGTGTGTTTTCCAGGTCAGCAGTAGTCTGTGTAGTGAGAAAAATACCAATTTCCACCTGATCCCATGCCTTTTATTTCATGCTGCTTTTATTTATCGCTTCTTTGGTTTGCACTCACCGTAAATAAATAGTCTCTTTGATTGATTCACGGTCAGTGAAGGGACTACTGCAGTTGCACTCAGCACAGCCAGGCAAGATAGATCTGTAATTTAGTCAAATTTAAATAAGAAGGGACATAACAAAAATTTGGAGTTTTTAAACTGGTCTAGAAAATGGTCAAAATCTGGCAGTAGGCTGAAATTTATACCAACACAAAGCAGCAAACTCAGGACTTCTGTCAGGACTTTGTCCCTTTGTGGTCCTAAAATGTCTGTTTATAAATATTTTATTTAAACTTTGATTTCACACTGCCCCTGTTTTAAAAAAGGCTTTGGTTAAAAACTATAAAACTACAGGCCAATTATTTCCCGAGCATGACACGGCAACAGTATCTGAGACAAACTGAGACATTAAAATAGTCTAAAAATAATAAAAAATTCTAAAAAAGAAGAAGAAGAGGAGGAAGAAGATTCCGAAGACAAAAATGAAACTGGGTAACACTTTCTATGAAGCCACTGCATATGACTTGTAATAATGCAGACTACTGTATAATTCATTATAATAGCACCATATTACTAAAGGTTTTCCTGAGGCATAATTTGTGATGTGCAGCTTTTTATGAATAACACACAAAGTGCAAGTAATCAAAATAAAACACACTGTGTGGAGTGTTATCTCTCATAATTGCACAGTGAATCAAAACTGTTCCCATTCATCCCGTGGCTGTATCAAACATATTGCCACAATTTTGTTCAACCTTGGGGTAGCAGTATTTTACAACCACTGAAACCAGCAACCTTTCAGCTTTCAATTGAGGGCGCGACGTCAGATCAGTGCAGTGTTAGAAAAACAGTGCACAACCCCAGTGAGTATGTCTTGTCTATTGCCATCTAATAAATGTGTTAGAATGATTGTAATATTGGAAATGCTCATAGTTGTGTATGATCACTGGACCCAAACTTGCATGAAAGGTGGTCATTTTTATTTATTTATTTTTAATATTGCAACACTTAAAATATTTATTTTACATGATCATAGATTCCCAATGATTTCCCGGTAGGGTTCATCCAAAATTAAATGCAGTTGATCATGCAAAAATTGGCAATATGTCTATATGCAAGCATGCATGTCGATACTTAAGAGCGAGTAAAGTTTCTAATCATAAAAGAAATTTGGAATACATTTTCATTTAAATTGAATCAGCTTTTTCAAAGCTGACACCAGCGACTGCTGACACAATTAACACAGCTAACTAGACTTGGAACAGCTGTCTCAGAACTTTACTCTCCTGGTATTTAGTGTCAAATTACAAGAGACCCATTAAATAAAGCATTACCATGCTTTCTATAATTGATGGATAGTGTTTTTATGCTTGCTTTGTCTTAACAACCTAACAGACATAGATATTATTCACTGTATAAAAAAGGTAAAAATGTAATACCTTAATGTACGGTCTCATCAAGAGTGTAATTTGATTTAACTGGCTGTAGAAACCCGGAGACGTGTGGCTCATGTATTTGCTGCCAAGCCAGTATTCCCACTCACCTCCCACTCGGTTAGAAATGTTCTTTCACCGAGACTCGGCTGCTGCCTTCTTCCATTTTGAATGTCTGTCTTGCTGTCTGAGGGTTTTAAACGTAGGCTGCCGTCAGGATCAACAAATGGTATGAAGGTGCAGTCGTGTCTCATTTCATCTGCGTTACAGTGCATCAGCATTGCTGGACATCCAAAAACCCTTAGTTTACTGAAAGCAGACAGTGAGCTGTCATGACACTCTTGTGGCAAGCTGTAACCACGCTCTGTGTACTATCAGTAAGTAAAGGAAATAAAGTTTATTTGTATAGCACCTTTTACAGATACATTAAAAAAGTGCTTCACAGATGTAAAAAACAAAACAACAATGTCAAAAACTGCAGCCCACATGGCTGAACAGATTAAAATCAGCAAAAGCAAAGAGGGCAGAGACAACATCAGTAAGCACACAAGATCCAAAACACAGACATGCTGCCAATGTAAAACCAATAAAAAGCATAAAAATAAGTAGCTATTTAGACAGGCCAAAAAGGTCTTCCAAAAGCCTGTGAATAAAAACATTTTCAGCTGTTTCATAAAAGTGTCAAGCTTCAAGCAATTGTATTGATAAGGGGAGAGCAAACCACAGATGGTTAAGATTCAGAAAAAAAGATTTGTAATGTTTGTCAGACTTTACAGTGTGCAGTGTCATTTGAGCCAGTATTATATTTGACCTAATCATCACAATCATTCTTAAAACTATTGTCTAAAACATTATACATTTTAAAGGTTTAAAAAATGTTTTATGATCCATTATGCACATGTGATGTGTTACACATATCAGACACTGTAGGTATGAGCCTGATAGAAAGTTTAAACAGAAAAGGATCTCCCTATTTGGATTGTGATCAGACGACTAGTAAAAAAAATCTGATAATGGTTTCCAATTAGCGTTTTTTTGTTTTGTTTTGTTTTGTTTCGTTTTGTTTGTACTGGACACGTTCCCATTATACTGATGGAAATATAATGGAGTGTGGATTTGAGATGTGGACAGACAGACACACGGTAAATGGTGACGTGGGAGCAGCAGAGCTTTAGAGCTTTGTTTCTAAGCTCCACATTTTCTCAATGCCATCAAGTAGCTTCAGTTTGAGTCAGTGTCAATCTCAGGTAAGTAAAAACCATCATGCGATGTAATAACACCTGACACTTGATCTGTTTTCACAACAGTAATTGTGTCTGCACTTGTGGGGCATCTTTCCCCTCTTCAATAAAACCTTCAGGTGCAGGATGGACAAGTGTTCTTGGAGCTGTAGCCCCTCGTCATTGTGTTTCTGTTTTGCCACTGAGCCCTCCGCATCCACAATAGCTCCCCAGCTGAGCCTAATGAGACACAAACACACCCTGGAGGCTTTGACTGGTTTGCTAAACACAGCGTTGTTGAACGGCACCGCAGTGTAGCGAATTAGCATTTATGCCCACATAAAAATCCATTTACTGATCCATTAGCTTAGCATAGTGCTAATGAGTTGCCAGTAATAACTCGCCAGGGACTGGTTCACAGGCGAATCATCATTAAAGGTAGACACTTAAAGGGCAACAGCTTCATACATGTGAAGACAAGACGTCCTGAAGTGTTAATCTGTCCTTTTTCAATAACTAGCAACTTTTTACGATGCCGGTTCTTTTCTGTTTTTTTTTCTTTTTTTCTATCTCTACTCACATGCTGCCCAGACACCTGCATGTTTGTCATGCTGGAAATGGAGGTGCCGCTGTCACTTGAAATCTGTTTTACCATTCCTCAAACGAACAATTGAGGAGGCGGCTGCACGCAACAATTACAACAACCTGTCCCAGATAAGCAGAGCAGCACTGGCTAGAGAAAAAACACATACATGGTCTCTGAGAAGGCAAAGGTACCAATGCACTGAGCCTGAAGCAGTTCATATCGATCCACAGATTTCTAGAGACATTTCTGACATTAATTTTTGTCCCTTGCTCTCTATTATTATAACGGACACTTCAATGTCAAATTCAGAGCTGCCTAGCTTAAGGTAGGTGCAGCACCACACCACGCTGCACCCACTTGACACTGATAATGTAAAAAAGCCGACATGCAGCTGAATTAAATGTCATTCACACCACTGCGTGATTTCCTATGAGGAGGGAAGCAGGGCCAGTGATATCAGTGCCATCTGAAAATGGCTCCTTGCTGCCAAAGCCTCTCAGTCCAGGCCCTTTGCGGTGCTTCCACACTGAAGGGGAGTCAGCTCCTGGGGGAAAGATGAAGGTATAAAATGGTCGTTTTGCTAGAGCAACACAAGCTAATTTATCATTCTCCGGGGGTCAGGCGACGCTCCCTTGGTTGTGAATTTTAATGTTGTTTTTTATGGGTCTTAATAAACTCTATTTTGCTGCGAGCGTTTATGCAGAAGAGCACAACATCCTTCACTCGGCTCATTTAGTGAGTCAAGGAGAGACGGGCTGGAGCCAAATTTAACCGATAGAGTCATCATTTTCGTTCACTAATAGGACACAGTGAGGTGAAATATTGAAGGTATTGGAACAGTAATGGGTGTCATTCACATGTTTTCTGAAGATCCTCAATGTCAGATTGTGCAAGCTAGATAATAGTACTCATCACTCAGAAGAGGCAATATGTCAAAAGTAATGTCAATAGTTCACTGTAGGCATTCCATCATTATGCATTTAATACTGTGTCAGAATTTGACCAGATCTGTTGCATTATTACTCTACCAGTGTGAGCCAGTCTCTTTCCCCTAATGTCCAGTGTTTTGATTGTTAGCTGAATGACTCCACAGATGCTGGTTTGTTGATCACTCCTCTGCTTTACAACAGACTTGAATATCTATTATATATATATATATATATATCAGATTGATAGTCATGGTGCCAAAAAGATGGGTCTTGATGATTTTGGTGATCCCCTAACTTTTCCATCGTCACCTACAAGTAAATGTTTTCAGTTACTAAATAAAATATCGCAACAACTACCAGATCAACTGCCAAGACGTTTTGTACTGAATGTCATGGTGCCCAGGGGATGGTTACTTATGTGCCACCAGCAGGTTGACATCTTTCAGTGGAACTGTCTCAAAAGCTATCTGATATATTGCCATTAACTTTGGTAAAGTCCATCACATCTTTCTTTTGTATAACTCTAACTAAAAAGTCTAACTTTTGAACCCATAACATATTAGGATTTTTTTTTAAATAATCTAAGTGAATGATTTTATGATTTCTTTCTAGAAATAAGATTATTAGTGCAGCTGCCAAAAGCTATATCAAAATTGTCCCTTTAAGAGTCTCACTACCTCTTTGTGTGTCCATGAAAAAACAGACGTGGGTCACATTTTTCCATTGACTCATTTACACAGCAGGAAATTCACTGTGATGAGGGTATGGATCTGCAAGCGGGCCCACTCTCTTGTATATTCAATTTTAAAAGGTTGAGTGGCAACATTTAACACTAGGGTCAATTTGTCACGATTGCTTCCTGCTACATCTGTCTCACTGATCTTCAGCCCTGCATGCAGACAATTAACAGGCATACTGCCGAGGACTCGACAGCAGCTCCTCATCACTGGTACCAGAATGAAGAGTAGATTTCATAAAGGACCTAGGGCTTGTGTAAGGACAAGAACAATTGTACATTTTATTCAGGAAACAACAGACAGATATAACAGGGTCAAGTCACGTGTAAAGCCTTCAATCAAACAACATTCAGTATTTCTTTCCATGAAATGAAACCCTATAGGTGTATGATTAAATGGAAATAAACAGCACCGGAGCCGCAGTGCACTGATTAGTTAATTGCATTATTCATTGAAGACATAAAGGGAACAACAACCTTTAAAGATAAGACTGGTGACATTCTAAATTTTTCTTTGTATCAAAACAATACTATGAAATGCCCAAAACCAACAATGAATAGATCCTAATGACAAGTTTGTGTAAAGCCTGGTATATTTTATTCATCTGTGCCACAGAGCTCCAATGTTGCTTAAAAACTATAGAAAACACACCAGTGAGCCACATTGTTGCATTGCGTGGCATGTTCCCTCATTACAATGACTGCAGCTTATTTTGACTGAACAACATATTGTAGACCAACTTGTCCAAATCACACTAGAACAACAAACGTGTTAATCTGCAGCTGACTAGTCCTCAACAGACATTTTCCTCCTGTTTAAGTTTCATTACAGTACACAGCTCTTTAGCAAATTGCCTAGACTTTATTTTACAAGTTAAACTGTGTATTTGCGACCTGCTCTTTGTATCTAGAATTATGCCTTCATTAAAATCAAATGGGCTTTGAATTGAGTGCCGCTGGAAGGTGGGAAACTATTGAGTAACAGCTCGATAAAGTCACCTTTCATAAATATTTATATGTGTCATTAAAATTCGTCATACACAATCCCAAGTGCTATAATTCTCATTTTGGTTAAGATATGTATTTAAACACATCCCTTAAGTCTTTTTTTTACAGTAAAGACATAAAGAAATGCTTTTCTGAATATGCTATAATGGCCTCAATCTGCTGTGCTTATGATTATCAATGATTAATTAAATATTCATTATTTTCCTTATCATTAAATAACTAGTAGCTCACAGCGCTGACCTGTTGTGATAATGAAGTCCTTTCCTGCATTTTCTGTGAACCAGAATCAATGCAATTATCGTGCTAATAAAAATCTTTATTGTTCATGTAATTATTGTCCATAAATATGGCTGGGTAACCCGAAGCTGTCTATCTATTCATACTTGCGCCTCAGTCCCGTGATGGGTGATTAAGCATGATCTATATTTACCCACCAGGACAAACTCCCTTTTCCATGCCTCCAACCAAACAAACGAGATATCTTCAACTGTGAAATATGTAAAAGTGAAAAAAATCTCTGTCATTGCAGGCAGTCTGTCATTGTCAGTCTTGATTAGCTCAAACTCTGCTGAGCTCAGTGTACTGTCCCGGCCCTCCTGACTCGAAGACGAGGTCCTCTGGGTTTTAGCTGTGACAGATTGAGGGTGTCAGGAGAGACTCCCAGGGGTCTGTGTGTGTTTGTGTGTGCGTGTGTGTGTTTGTGCAATAGTGTGCACACTCGTGCATGTGTGTGGTACCCGTTTAGGTGTCTGTACATGCATTTGCCTTTTTGCATCGTGCATGACTTAATGCATGTCCACTTGTGTTTGCATGCTTGCTGCCCACATAGTGTAAGTGTGTGTGCATTGCTGTGTTGTATGTGTGGTTGTGTGTGTTGTGGTTGGAGGCTGAGTGTAGGGCCAAGATCTCGTCTGTGAATCACATGTCTCCCATCAGTCTGACAGCATTAAGCTGAGCCCAATCAATATCCCGAGGGCCTCTAGTCCCTGCAACAGAACAGCACAGAAAGAGACAGACACACCAGAGGGTGACTGAGGAAGGGTGAGAGGGGGAGACAAAGAGAGTGTGATGGAGAAATGACTTGTAAAGTGATGGATAGCAGCATTGAGTCCAACGCTACATTCACATTGCAGCTAAAGTGTCTCTTGCCTCATTTAAGTTGTCACATTTGACTCACATAGTCTGTTTTTGAGATCTCAATGGCAAAAAAAAAAAGTGCAACTACATTGCTGATTTCAGTCGTCGAATGGCTCGTTTTCTGTCTAATCAGATCCTGACGAATAAAACCCAAACACAACTCTCTGGTACAACTGGCACAAGAGATTTTTTCATTTCAAAATCGAGGTTAGAAATATTACACAGGCAGACTATCAGATCACAACAAGCAAGCAACACAGACAGGAACCACAGAAACTTCTTTCAGAAAGAATCCTGCTTATACCCGATTGGAATGAAGCTCCTTTGGCTGGTTGTGGTATTTTTGCAGGGTAGTGCTTTATCAAGCCTTCCCTCTGGCTATGCCGCTAACAATGCTCTCAGGAGTGAGGAGCACCCGAGCTCCAGTATCATGTCCTGGGCTCCCCTCACTGCTCGGATGTAAGTCTCTCTCTTGGTGTATGTCTGCACTTTCTTATTTTCACTAGCTTAGCATTTGTTTGAAAAACACATAATGCATTTTAATCATGTTGCAGTTCATTTAGGGAAACTGGATTTACATAGGTGGATGTGAACAGTTGCAAAATTGTGCAGTCATGCAAATTGAGGTGAAGATGCATCTTTTCACATTGAAAATGCTTCACCTTGAAAATTTTTTAAACTTTTCTTTTGTATAACTTAAATGTAATTTTAGTAACTAATTTAAATTGTTTGAAAGCTTAAAAGTATACATAGTCAGTCATAGCTTCTTTGATTGACAGCTAGCCACGAGCTGTCTGTGAGGTTCTCACCTCACCTCACCTGCATATGTTTGTGGTGTTGGCAGAGTGGGCTTCGACAGGGGGCCCTCTCACTTAATTCACGATAACCCCTTATTTGTGTAAAAACATATAAATGTAGCAATGACTGAATGACTATTGAAAAGCATTTACGGCCAATGACGCAGTCTCGCAAGGCTTAGCTCGCTTAGCTGGCTTTTAAATGAGACCTACAAGGAAGCTGAGAGACAAAGGGAAAGACTTTGTGCTGCTCAAATTCAGCACCTCCAGTCGCAGACTAAAGCTCCTCTAATAGAAATTCATTTTCTGCTTATGTGAACTTTCATGTAAGTCTTTGTAAACCGACATAACATTGTTATTGTGGGCATACTAGCCACTGACTGGCGTAATTATTTTATAAGAATTCATGAAAATTCATACTCGTGAGTGAGTGTTCTTTTTCAGTCCACAAATACAAACACAGTGCAATTACTTGGAAAATTTTTCTTTATGTTAACTTGTAAATTTGGTGGGGTCTCGTTATGTGTTATTACCTTATGTGTGTTTTGAGGAGGACATTTCAGCCAATGTAAAACATGCTTACCCTTGCATTTTATACACATAAGTAACTGGTCCTTGTGTTTTTAGTCAGATTATAAGGAAAGTGAAGAGAATGCACTACTTTTGTGATTCGTATCACTTTCACTATGAATGACCACGTTGCCACTTCACAGTAAATTGGTGCAAGACCACTGAATAAAAGCCATGTTCAAAAGTCTTGTTACATTTTGTTGACATGTTAGAGTCAAAGGTCCTACAATTGCAAGGTACTGTCAACAGCCATAAAAATCCATTGTAGTCAGTTTTTTGGGAATAAATGTTTTCTAAACAGGTTTTCTGGCTCAGAGTATGAGCAAATCTGATTTTGAGAAAAAGATTTGTGTTTCACAATTGCATACACTTTTAGACGAAAATGTTGCACAGGGTTACTTTAAAAATTGGCTTTTCGTTTCCACTAGTCTGAAAGGAAGCAATAGAGGCCAAATCTTAAAATTAACTAAAGCTTAAAAAACTTTTTTCATCTGTGGTTTCTCCCCTTTGATATGAAGAGTCCTTCATGTGCTACTAAAGACACACAAACAGTGTCTTGTACTCCAGAGCTATTTGCCAGTGTTTAAATGAGTGTATATGCAAATATATTGATGCAAAATTGAATCCTTCTTATCCAAAGGCAAAAAAGCCAACACCTGCGCTATTAGCTCTTCCCTGTCAGAGTGAAAATTTGAGTTTTTAGAGGTTTGTCAATCGAAGCACATTATTGGGGTGTCAAAATGGCAGCAGTGACTGTCGGTAAATAAAGACTTTAAATAATATTTTAGCATAATAATCATAATTATAATAAGTTGATTATTTATCAATAATTATTTTTGCCACTTCAATACGTTAAATGGGTAGCAGTATGTAAAAATTAATTAACACAGACAAACTTGCTCCAAAGTTCCTCATAAACCCAGAAGAAATGAAAAAAAACAACTTGAATCAGTTGCACCCGATTGCAAAATGTTATTGGCATGTTGGCATTGGAATATAATTTATGCAATACCTTTTGTGATTTTAACTTTGAGAAGGGGCAGCTAGTGGTTGCAAGTTTTGGTGCAATGTAATGGTGATACAACAGTCACACAGTGCAATTCACTGCAGTTCACTGCAATCCATTCTTTGTGAATGTGCCCTTCAGTCAGTTCATACTGGTTTTAGAAAAGTTAGAATTTTTACTGAAGTATTTAAAAAAAGTAGCACTGTTAGTGTGTTTTCTAGAGTTTGTGTTTCCCTGCTGATAGATAGATAGATAGATAGATAGATAGATAGATAGAGAGAGAGAGAGAGAGAGAGAGAGAGAGACACAGAGAGACAGAGAGACAGAAAGAGAGACAGACCAAGCATGTTTTGCTCTGTGTTCCCTGGGGGCCCCATGTCCAGATGGCTCATTGGAAAGTATCCTCCCCCTTCATCCACAAGAGTCCTGTCTGTCATGCAACACAGAGGGCTTGTTATCCCTCAGTGTTCCTCTATACCATGGTCTGTGGTCTTTAATCTACAAAACTAGCCTTGTAGACGACTTGGGTCAGTTGCTCAGTTTTCTACCTGCTCCCAACTGGAGCAGCAACTAGGAAACTTTGGCGTGTCGACAGGAAATTATATTTTTGAGCACAAATGTCAGCCCTAATAAAAAGTTAATGAAACATATTATTCTGTACAAGTGTTTGCAGGTCTCTACAAATGATAAGGAGAAATATTCATCATTGGGTTCACAAATGGCTGAATACATTTTTCATTTACTGTCAAGGAGGTGCACGCTTGGGGGAAAATTTAAATGCTCTTTGCTCTTCGATTTGTAAAAAAAAAGTCCTTGTCAGCAAAGCTGCTTTTCATTGAGTTTTTAATGTGTTCTTTTTTGGCATGCAAATCAATGAGCTAGCAAAGCGGTAATTGGAATTCCACATGTGGGCATTTGATCGGAATTTGAACCAAGATCCACTGGACAAGTCGATCAAGGGTAATTCACTATGAAATATCCAGAGTTACGCTTCGGTGGGCGCATCTGGCCCCCGCCATTCATTTTGTTTAGCCATTCCAATGTGGCAATCAAAATGAATTAGCATGACAATTTTATTCCTGAAAAGGCTCGGGGCGGCCCATTTTATTGATGAATTTCAATAAGGACTTGACAAAAGGTCCTTTGAAATTGACTGCCCCTCCTTCCACTTGACCTTCAGGTATCGGTGTCTCTTCTGTGTATGAATGTGGGCACAATAAATGTCCGTATCAGCCATAATCATTTTATATCACCTTACAGAGCTGTATTAGTCAGGGCTTGAGAAGGTAAGCACCCGAGGTGATGAAAAGGTCTAAATAGATGATGATAATAGTCATAAATCTCCCAATGTGTTGTGTTAGAAAGCTGAACTGCTCTTTATCTTTTCCTCAGTTTGTTTGTAGGTTTAATATAGTGTAATTTTGATGATTAACTGTTAGTTTTCAGCTGTATTAAAGATGATAAAGGTATATAAAATATCACTTCTTGTGTTGTAGTATTAATTTCTCTCTGGTAGGTGCAATGTGTAGCAAGATTTGAGAAAAGATCATACAATTACAGCCAAGATTCTAATAGTTTAGAGGGTAAATAAGGTTTTTATATACTGGATCCACAACAGAACTTTTTAACAATTTAAAAACACACAAACTCACCGTTCTTAATGTGAAAAAATAGCTTTATTTTTCAAATTACTAATTTTCAATTATATGACTTTCTGGCTTTATGTAAGACAGAGGACTAAATTAAACAATGTCTGAAATTCTTTGACTTCTAAAACAATCAGAGTCAATTGACAGGAAATATATCATAACAATTTTAAAAACTGATGGTGGTAAGTTAATATGTTTGTAATGATAATATGCAACTAAACGTTCATATTAAAGTTTACAAGGACGAGGATACAAACTATGTCATCATGCTACCTTAATATAGACAGATTAGCACTGAAGTGTAAAGGGATGTGGTCTGCACCAGTATAAAAACTCCCAGTTTTAAATCAATACAACTAGGAAAGACGATGTTATTTCCACAGCAAGAGTCTTTTCTTCAGTGCCTCTCTCCGATTTCTGTGGCCCAGCTCCATGCTGCCTTCATGGGAACGGGACGTCAGAGTATCATCTATTTTCAGCTGAGGCAGATGAGATTCTCATTAGTTTTTCAAAGTACTGTATTTCATAAAGTATTGAACATTAAATTCAAATTAAGTTTTGCTCTGATAATAAAAAATTAAAGGGTACAAACGTTATTGCAATCAGCCTGAGCAAAATATGAATAGGCTTACTGAACCAAATTTCACAGCAATCCATCCCATAATTGGTGACACATACCCGGGGAGGGCCACGCTTCAAACACCACTGGAAGTGTAACGGCCGACTAAATGCACACCCAGGTCTTGCATCACCACAACTAGATGGCCATAATTTATGGTGCCTCCCGCTAGGAGCTGTCAACAGCATAACTGCAGGCCTGCTGCTACAGGTTGTTAGGGTTTCCCAGTGATAAACCGAGGGGGATCTGATGCCCTGGGATCCTTAGCACTACCACCATATCTACTATCATCAAAGAGCAGCTGGTGTTTGATCCGGCCTGGATCAAAAGGTGAAGGACAGAACTGTCCTGCAGTGCAACAAGAAACCTAAGGATGTCATGTAGAGAGAGACGGAGACTGTAGAGAGGGAACACTGTAGAACCAAGCATAAGCTGATATAATTGTGACCAAGGGGAGTCCATCTTAAGTCCTGGGGGGGATTTACCAAAAGGCCTCATCTGTGTTACTTCAAAGGCAAACGCTACATGTCACTCTGCTCACAGATCTTTATCCTCCCCAGCCCTCGAATCCAATA
>JAQFJB010000002.1:5367160-5379032 GCA_029874875.1 Naso minor | reverse complement strand
GATTAAAATGAGTTATTGCCTTAACTTTTGACTGCCATTTTCTGCTGCCATATCAAGAGTTTTTGTAAGAAATGCAGCTGGAAGGAAGCGATGAGCAAAACCAAGATGGATCACATAAAAACTGAGAGAAGCATGACGTTCAGGTGAGTTCCATCTACATAACAACATGGCAACATACAAGTCTAGTGGGGCGACAGGAGGCCCCATGCAAACACTTCAGAATTTTACCAGCTCATGGAGCGATACTGTGTCTTGCTGTATTTGTCAGGGAATGAAAAAGGTGTGTGTGTGTATATATGTGTGTGTGTGTTGACAGGTGATAGTTCTTCTGGGCCAGTGAACTAGACAGACAAGACGCATCACTGTCATGGCTGGTCTGAGAGGCAGACACAGCGACCATGACAGGCGTAAGTAACACGTTTTAGCCTGGACGCTAACCCACTGTGACATATGCTCCCTAACACACAGGCTGCCCACTCACCACTTACAGTTTCTGAACTAATTATAGGCTCTACACAATGTTTTCGCTGGAATGACAGTGATTTGGATGAAACATAGTGGTGCCAATTCTGTGCTGAAAAATGTTTCAGGGTGTTTTACTGAAGAAATCTTGGATAACTTGTGTGTAATGCAGCCTATTTGTAACACCACTTACTGTGATGACAAATGGAGTATTTGCAGTAGATAGATGTTACGAGTCATTGGTTTCTCTTAATCAAGTTTCAATTTAGAGAAGAAAAATCCTACATGCTGTATTGTTGGTAAACTCAATCAGCATGCATAATGAGAGCTAATGGGCTCTATTGTCATGCAAATGCAGACTAAGGTGATGGAAAATTCAATAGTTACTCTGAAACAATGTGTGTCATCAATCTTTGATGTTTAAAATGTGCCAAGAGTAATTTTATGAGTCACTGAAAATTCTCTTTGTTTCATTTCACTTTCCTCGGCCTGTTTTGTCCACTTATTCCTCTGATTCGACCGCGTTTCCCAGAACAGCTGTGCAAAGATGAACAAACTTTTGATGATTACAAATATGTAATTTAGGTGTCAATAATAATCCATTCATCAATCACTGAATAACCAGAGGAAAAATTACGCCATTATTGTTAAATGGACCAAAGCATGCAATAGCCAGGGTGGATGATTCCTTTACTAGAGAATTTGACTGTCGACATGCAGAGCTCTCCAACGTGGCAACAGCCAATCTGAGGTCCTAAATATTCATTTATTAGATGCCCAATGTTTTACATCAACATTCACAAACTGCATAAGTGTCCCAAGCACACACACAGTCACCTATGCACTACTTATTTCTTCATTACCACAACATATGATTATTTTTTCCTTCACTGTACAGTTGGCGTTTTAGCCACTGAGCTCATAGTGACTTAGGACATGTCAGTGCTTGAGTAGCTATCTACTGAATATTGAAAATACTTTCATTCTCGTTGAAATAAAATGTTGTACATGAGCGTCACGTTCAAAGCATCTGTAGACAGTGTTCATTAGAATTCATCAGTTCTTTAGAAATGATTTATTGTCTGACGTTGTTATTTGTCACATCAGAGGTTGTTGACACTGACGCTGACACATTTCAAGGAAAGACTAATATCTGTTACGTTTGAGACCTGTGCACAATCCTGGAAGTCACTGTGTGGGACTGTGAGCTCCTTCCACCAAATTGTCCATAAATTCTATTTTTGCTTTGCTGGATAAAGTTTGATCAAAGTGCACATTGCACCATTTGTGTAACATTTGTGACAAAAGTGAATGTTACAAAATAATAATAATAATTATAATGGTGTTGATATTCTTTCACCTAATTGAAGTGCTGGCAACTGAAGTGGAAACGCTGACTCTTGCATGCAGGAGGGATATCTTGCTGCCTGCAATGTAGTGTACATATAGATAAATGGACATACAGTATGAGATGCCACACATGGAAACATTACAAGAGCGCATTGTGAATGATGCAGTGTTAAGTCATCTATGTATACACCTGTGGATTACACACACACACACACACACACGAATCAAACAGTATTTTGTCGCTGTGTTTTTCAGTTCCTGTAAAAACTTCCTACGCTGATGTTGAATGCAGATTTTTCTAAATAATGAGGCTTTTGTTTGTTAGGACTCTAATTTAGTCTACAGCTGTTCAGCCGTTACAATCTCATATCTATAATTTTAGTGTTCATTTGTTTAATTAGATTGAATCACATAGTCTCTCATGTAGCAGGACACAAGGCTCATGAGACAAATACAAACACATTTGGACCACTGCAAACCCCAGTGCTGCCACAAATAAAATTAGCATCTGCAATTAAGATTTGTTTTACATTAAATATATACTTACAACAGTAACTAGTAACAGATTATTTTTGTCGGTTATCTGAATTATTGTTACTATTATTATTTAAGGCTTGGGACATTGTTATTTCTAAAAAGTTAAAAGTATTTATTTAGCCAGCTGGAGAGATAGTCTACACTGTCTGTTTATTTTCAAGAATTGATCTGATTTCATGTGTATGTCTTTCAGTTTCATTCCAACCAGGAGGCCCAGAAGTGGCCAGGAAAGCTCTCTTCAACTACCCCGACAACAAATCTGCAAAGCTGAAAAGGAGCTGAGAGTAACTGAAGTTTGGGCCACCGCAGACATTCGGTCAGTCCACAACAACAGCTGTTAAGAAAGCTACATCACCATTGGCAGCTTTTATACCTATACATTTTAAAAGTAATTGAGAGAGTTACTTATTATGGTAATGCACTTCCTTTTAGTAGAAGTAATTAATAATTTAATTACTTTATAATGAGGTAACTAGTAAAATATTTAGTATTTTTCAGTAACTAGCACAACACAATAAATAAAAGTTTCTCTGCTGTACAGTAACTTTGTAGTCACTGTTTGTATAAAACAAGTTGTTCCCTTGAAGTCCATTATGTGTTCTATATACATATTTAACTTATTCTTTAACAACTGCGTATTGTCACTCACTCCCTGATAATACCTAAAGGCAACTGTCTCTAAACTAGGCAATGCCGTTCATATCAATCAGCCCTCTTACCTCTCATTTTTCCGTATTTTAAAAAGTATTTCTAATAGATTTTTAATCTGAAAACATGGTTATTGGGCCCTGAGTCGCTCCCATCCTGCTGTCTTGTATTTTTCTAACTGTAGAAAACAAAAGTTGTGGAAACAAGATCATAACAAAACAAGGACAAGTTGACAGCCACAGCACACGACATGGCAAACGCTGTCCTGTTCTGTCACTGATGGTGTCTCTTGTGATAAACGCATCACAAAAAGAAAATGCCATCATAAGAATAAGACAAAATAAAGCACCAGGAAACATGGCTTGTTACTAGCACATGCTGGAGAGGATCGGCCACATTAGTCAGCATGCACAAACCTACAAGTGGGCTTTCTTATGAAAAATGAGAACATAATTAAAGTGTGATTCTGGTTTATAACTTCGTGGGTATGATTCTGTAGCAATTCCGGATAGTACAGCTTTACATATTCAAGTAAATTTCTGAGACTTGGGAACACGGTTGACTGTTATTTAAATTTACCTTCAGAAAAGTCCCAAAAAGTGCAACTTGCAAATTATTTCCTAAACCATTTGTTGTATGGTTCAGTACAATGTCTTGTACAATGACTGATCATTACAGCCATTTAAGGTGCTTAATTTAAAGTTTTACTTCTAAATAAATTCTTGTTTGTCCTTTATGACCCCTCATCGTAAAGCTGTCAAACACAGCAGTTTATACAGAAGACAATATAATTCTCATTTTTAACTTCACTTCATTGGCAACAACAGCAATTCAGGGTTGACTGTAAAATTTTATTAATCAGTGCTGCCATAAAATCCTCCTTTAAGCCACACTGAGTATATAGGCAGAGAGACACTTCGCAGACATGAACAATCTTCTTATTATATCTGCTTACTCATGGCTCTGTAACCTCTGACACTATTTGGGTCACCATTCTCACAAATGCATACACAAGTCTGGCTAATGTGTGTTATTTTCTCCCTTTTCCTCAGTCCAACACTCATGAATGAAAATAAAAAGTCAATGTCCTGAATACTTTATAAGGACTGAGTGGGTCATTATGCTGAGGGTCAAACCAGTAACAGCCTCGTATAGCTCATTATGACCGGACGCTTCAGAAATGCACCAATTACATTCCATGTGTATTATTAAAATTGGCCGCTTTTGCTACAGAACTAGCCAGCAGACAAGCGGTGGCAAAGCTGAGGTCTGTCATGTGCTGGCCAGCAAGCATCATTAATGAGTGGGTAAGATGAAACATGGCACAATGACACGCCTTGCCTCCACAGCTCGGTAAAGTGGCACCAGAGGGACTTCATGCACCGTACAAGGAGCTGACATCGTCTGGGCAACACACCAGCCTCATATGAGAGGATAATCGCTGTTTAGATGAGCGCTACTGTGTTAGCAATTGCTGGCATTGTTTGTGAGCACGTGCGTGTATTACCCATCTGTTAGAGAATATTAACATCTGCAAGGCTTGGCGAGTTATTTTAACTAATGTATTTTCCTCTCGGTCCTCATTAGAAGGCAACCTGTGCTGACCTGAAGCTGGGTCACACAGAAGGAGAGCCAGGTGGCCATCTGAATGAAATGGACACATTTGGGATTTAAAATGCTCACGATCTGAGTCCTGATCGTGATTGATCCTGCATGATAGCTGCCTGCATGGCCAAGTCCAAAATTAACACTGTGTTACGCTTTCTGCAGGTCAGTTAAGAGTAAATGAAATGTCTGGAATCATCATGAGAAAGTCCTCTGGCTGACTCCTGCACTGCCGCTTCTGTTTTTTGTCTCCCTTCAGGGCCTCTTAGGTGGATTTTGTATTAGTGCAGCTGGGTGCACCTGACCAGTCCATCCAGAAACAACCGTCCCCATTCTTCCTCTCACTCCACTGCTGGCTCTCCCTCTTGAACCACATTTTCTTATGTCTGGTTTGCTTTAGTAGCATTTATTTTACACCAAAAAAACTACACTGACACCATCTATCCATTGTCCATTTTATTTATTTTCATTTATGTGTACCATTGCTATAGCTGTAAACATATGATTTTTTTTATTTAAAAAAAAGATCATTTGTTCTTCCCAATACAACTATGTGCATTTTATTCCTGACCTATGAGCCAGGTTGAGGCAATTATAAAGTCTTTAAGTAGCACTAATTAATATTTATATTGGAAGTGGACAGTCCAAACCCAAATCAGCAGTACCTATCATCTCTGCAGAGCTATGTAGCCTCTTTCAGATAAATGTTTTGGGTCTCTCTAAACAGCAGACAAACAAGGTGGTGACAGACATGGTGGGGCATTTAGTAGCTTAAGAGCCAAATTTGTCCTTTAGGAGTTTGTGGAGATGCAAACAGAGCTGAAAGCTAAAAGTTTGTATGGGACTTCCGCTCATCAGGTGGCCAGAGACTCGAACTGAATGCTAATGTTGCTTTGTGCCTGTTGGATTTTTGTTGTCAGATGCGTTTTTAGTTTGTTTCTTTGCCTCCCAATGGCCAAAAAAGTATTAAAATATGTAATTTTTTTTTCTTCTAAAAAAAACGTGTTTTTTAATTCATACTGACTGGCTTTGTCCTCAAGTATCCCAGTAAATTGCGTGACAGTAAGGCAGCATGAACAATACTTAGACCCTGAAGCAGCTACAGTAGCTGAAAGCAGCTGGAAGTCATCCATTACTAATTTTATTATTTACACCTGTGCTTTTCCTGAGACAAACACACAGCAGGTCTACAAACAGACATTATTTTTATCTACCCATAATAATGTAGTCATATTAACTATAGTTCTACAGGGTCACTAAACACAGCTACTTATCCCATCTTTTTCTGTTTGTGCTTCTCTTAAAACTATCATCTTCATATCCTTGTGTAGTCCAAAAACGCATAAAATTGCATAAACTAAAAGCAGAAAGCATTCACATATTTTCTCCAGTGGTTTAATTCAAGGTTTTTCAGCCAGG
The DNA here is from genome assembly GCA_029874875.1 of Naso minor. Classification (NCBI taxonomy): domain Eukaryota; kingdom Metazoa; phylum Chordata; class Actinopteri; order Acanthuriformes; family Acanthuridae; genus Naso; species Naso minor. The sequence continues at coordinate 5,373,011 of JAQFJB010000002.1, read as the reverse complement.
AAAAAAACATTGTGGCCGCTCATGCCTCATTTTCTCCTGTATTTTCTGTTTCATGCAAGAACAGAGAATTCTATATGAACATTCAGCACACCTTTGTCTGCAAAGTATTGTGATCCGTGTGTGTATGTTAAAGTGCACTAAAATAGATTAAGACTGAAAAGAATGCTTGTCCTTGTCAATCATGTAGAATACATGAATGTACATTCACAAATTGTCAGTATAATCTCATTTGCTGTGTATCTCTAAGTATGTAAGTTATGTCAGGTAACTGTCCTGTGCAATTTCTTTTACAGAATAAATTTCATGCCCACTTTTTGAACCTTTCCATGTGGAAAACATGGTTCCTCTCTCCTGTTCTCCAGTGTGAAGAATGAATACAGCCTACATGCTTGACTTGTCCTGTTCTAGTGGGAATGGTACTAATATAAAAATGTTAATGCCATGCTCTACCAACTGAAGCCCATGGGACAAAATATGGAAATTTCTTAAGAGAAGTCTTTGGGCACCCATTAATATCATTATCATCACCACTACTGCCACCGTCACATTTGCATGCCAGTGCATGGTGTGCTAAAGCTTTGAGGAATAATATCAGTTCACTAAACTTAGCTACAATGAGGACAATCTTCGGTCATGTGTCAGAATCAGCTTAATATTACAGCAACTGACTGAAGGACGGCAGGGGTGACTAGTAACTCTTTTTAAATAATGTACAATGAACTTTTTATGTTTCCTTTTAAAAACTCTATTTCTACTCTGCACTTGAGTTTATCTTTTACCTTCTCCTCACTACATTTGTCATTAATAGCACTGTTAGAACAAGTCTGCTGTAAATGCGTTTAAGCACGCAAGGGTCTCCTCTGCCCAGATGCCAAGTTTCCAACTGCCTGCAAGAAAAAGAAGCACCACCTGTCTTTGGCCATGATGAGATGATGAACAGAAGGCAGTTTTCAGTGATAATCACTGTCCACATCTGGCTACATTTTTTATGCCAAAATCTAACAAAAGACAACAGTTACATGATGAAGTGATTGCTGTGCCTTCTCACAAACATAGAGATCTAATAAAAATAATAATTTTGCTCCAAAATTTCTGTAATTTTGGTGAAGTTAGACTTTTACCAGAGTAGTTTTTCTCTATTCACCAAAAAAATATGTCGGGAAAAACCTCAGATGTGGCATTCTGGGACACAACTTCCTGAAGTTTTGCACCTGTTCTAATGCCCAGAACTTCTGTCGAAGGTTTTGTGTGTGCATCTGTGTGTGTGTTTTCTTGCATTTGGATGTTTGGTGTATGTTGGTGTCCCAACCAGCCTATCCCTCAATGGAGGTCACTTTGCAATGGAACAGATTTTTCTCGATCTCAGCCAAGGCTGAAGGGAAGGTCACTTCATTAATCACAGCTAAATGCCACTGTCTACCCATCTCCCTTCTTAACCAAGTAACACCCACAGATAACATCATTGATTGATACTAATAATTAATTCTCCATTGGTAAAGGACAGCAGAGAGTATCATTCAGTGGGAAACGTTTAATTATTATGTTAAGACTCATTAGGTTAATGCCATCCTGTGCTCTGGTGGCACCAGGGGCAAATAGATGTCTTCCTCTAGTCATGGCCTTTTGTGAAACACGCTGCCTCCCTCCTTCCTGTGTCTCTCCAGCAGTATCCTTTTACGTGCTCGCCTGCTTTCGCTGCTGATTCAGTGTTGCAAAATGTCAAGTCAGATTTGGCTTGAGAGGATTTTGGCAGTTGGTTTGAAGCACAAATGATGGAGAAAAGAAAAGACATACAGGCTGAGAGTGTAAGATTCTCAGTGTGTGTGCAATGATGTTTGCAGTGACGTATAGTGTGTGTGTGTGTGTGTGTGTGTCTGGCTTTGTCTTGAGTCACATATATGCCACCAGTCACGCCAGTGTATCTGCATCATAAGCAAGAATAGAGGACATGCCATGTTATTTTATTATCTACCAATCCACCCTGTGTGGAGGAAGCTGATGCAATGTACCGCTCAGAGGCTTTTACTTTTAAAATAATACTCTGTGACATGTTCACATAAATAAATGTGTCATCTACTACTATCTCATTCAGTCTCTTTGCTTCCGTTGCCAATTATTAAAGTAGAGTAATGATTCAACCCATGAAAGCTTCTACATCTGCTGTTCTTCGGAGCCAGTGTTTGGAAGATCTTTCCTGGGAATAAATTCTCCTGCACAAGTGAAGCATTTTACCCCTATATGACTTATTCTTTACAAAATTAAAAGCTCAGACAGTAGGTTTATTTGATGTTATTGGATGTGAATGGGGCGCATCCATGCCTAAATGAAGCTGCACTGGTCACTGATCTGATAAAATGGCCTAAATGCACCATTCAGATGCAACACTCAGCTCGTCCTGTGGCTCTCTGCTAGACACTACTGCCCTCTTGTGGCCTGTGTCGAGAACTTTTCCAGAAAATTTTGAGTGTCAGTAAACATGCTGACACCTGGATGTGAAGTCTTTTCACATTTCCGCATGTATAGCTTTTTTTCATGCTGAGCTTAAATTAAACTGAGAGATGTGTAGAGAAGGATCAGAGCAGCTGATGCCTCCCATCTGCTCTATCTTGTAAAAGTAGCATTTCAAAACAAGCTTATACCTCAAAGCATAAGTGGCAGGCTAAGCAGGTTAAAAATATGTTTGATGTGTGTTTTTGAAAATGGCATCATCATTTGATTGTTGAAGCATAACATAAACCCACAAAGGTTGAGATGACTGTTGCTGACTTTTGTAGCTTTCAAAATATAAACTATGAAACCGCAGCGTGGGTGATATTTAATATGAATCAGCATATCTTCAGCATATCTTTTTACAGACAATGTTTTGCTCTGTTTGACTCAGTTATGACTGAATATCACTGAATTGTCTAAATTATTATGCTCCCATAAAAGAATACTGATCACCTATTACAACAAAATGAAATTCCCCTCTCCTCTAACCAACTTATTACTGACATACCTATTATAAATTTCACCCGATTTGACTGCTGGTCTGGTTTATTTTTTCTGCCAGAAGCTGATGCAATTCACTCATTAGAAGTTAATCAAAATCTTTTGTGGTTGGTGTCTGGAAGATTCCGAATGTCTCCAAAATTTGGCATTTCCCTGACATTTACCCAGACAGAGTGGCAGATGCCCTCTTCAAACCGATGAAAACTATTTTCGGAAGTGACCTGTAAAGATTGACTAAATGCAAATAAAAAGTGAAGAGCAAATGATTCTGTGATCAATATTTGCGAAGGCAGACAGATTATACATGTCTGTCAAATTGGATTTCTCAATTTTAGATATATTAGCCTGCAGGTTGTGTGTGAAATAATTACACTGAACAAAGCAAAGTATGCAGACTTTATCGTAATATGCATATAGGACAGTGAATTCATTCAATCTAATGCATATATCTCAACACAGCTCCACATGAGGACTGACAGACTGTGGCTGCCAGAATACACTTGAAACTTTAAGCTTTTGTCAAGGTGAATGACAAGGGGAAGGAAACTTTCAGCCCATTTGGTCCATTTTACAGTAGGACTATTAAATTAAGCCTGTGCCAGGTACTAAATTGTCCTTTGAAGATCACTGGCTCCAGCCACTAATGGATTATTCTTTTAATGTTACTGTACAGGAGGGAGCCCATCATAAACCACCTGCTTGCAGTTTTTATCATGACACCGGGCTTTAATATGTTTTATGAACTGAAATGCCAATGAGATTTATCTTTCTATCTCACGCAGGCTCTGCCCTCTTTTGGATACCATGGGTATGTTCCTCCAACAGCACACACTCACAGCCTACGGATAATTTGCATTTGCGTGGCAATGGTCATGGTCTACATCCTGTCCGATCATAAGGTCAGTTTTTACACCGTAATTTCTCGCAGCTCTAGTTGTTTCTCATTTACTGGGATAGAGTCCTCATGCTTCCCTGCTTTCTGCTGCCTGGGCTACAGAGAAGAAGGAGGTTGGCTGCAGCGACTCACCTGTAGCCAGCCAGAATCAGCAGGCTGGTTTGATGACTCGTCGCGGCAGGGCTGACTTTCAACGGGCGAGATAGAACAAAGGTCACGATATTGTAACCATAGCTGTATAAGCACAGGTGGAGTCCCCCAACTGTGGACCCTGCTGCTACTACATGACTCACTGAAGGGGTTACAGATGGGGGCAGGATGCATTCAGGTCCTTGGTTCAAATCCAGGTCCGCTCGTCTAATATCAACAGGGTCCTGGGTTCACTTTGGCTGGGGTAGGACCTTTCTGTGTGGAGTCTGAATGTTCTCCCCTTGTCTGCACGGGTTTCCTCCCACCATCAAAACATGCACGTTAGGCACAGCAGGTTAGGTTGGCCCAATGTGGCGGCGTACTCAGTCAGCTTAAGACTAACTCTCCACTCTAACCTCGCAATTTCGTTGTACAACTTATTGTATAATGAGAATAAAGCTGCTTTACTGTACTTTACTAGACAGATTCGTCCTGTCTGGCCTGATACAGACATGCACATTTTCAGTGTGCAAAAGCATGCACATTATTGGAGAGTACACCCATATGGCCATATGGTCCAGTAGCTGACTCTGTCTGTGCCTGTAAAACTAGAGTTACAAAATCATTACCTTCGTTTCTCTTTTTTTGCACTATTGTAGCAGTATTATACCACATTTGGATTAGTGTTTATAGCAAAAAGGCCTCTGGTTTGGACCTCCACTGTGTTGCCAGATTAGCCTCATTCAAATTAATCTGCAGGCTGCATTCTTTCATACAAGGCTAAGGTCAGACTGAAAGTGGCTTTAGACCTGCAATTTAAATTAGGAAAAAAGGAAAAGCAACAGAGGGGGCATCCCACAAGACCTCCTCTGTACCATGGAAATGTGTAAAGAGAGGGAAAAGAGAACTTAAATACACAAAAGGCAAAACTCAAGGACATGATTCACACAGACAGGAAAGAGACAAGGGCATTGTTCCACAAGAGAGAAGGAGACAAGAGGTGAGGCTGAGTCTCCTGAAGGCCAAAGATTCAGATCCACATTTCTAATATGTGGCACTGACAGCCAGGGGAGAGAGAGAGATTCCAGGACAATGAAGCCTTGATACTGAAAAGAGAGCCAGAAGGGAGAGAGAAAATGAGAGTGAGATCAGAACAGAGCTTAGACACTCGTGCTCATGGCTGTCAAACTGACAACAGATGATGAGTTTACAGCGTTATTATCTGTGTCATTCATAAAGCACACTTGCAAGACCCTTATTAAGATTCTTGAAATTAATGATTTCCATACCTGTACCTTGTCCAGATTTTAAAACTTCAGTAAAAATCCATTCATAATAACATTGTTGAATTGTGATGTTAAATGGATAAACAGTTACAGCATGTACTTACTGTAAGCTAGTATACATCACTTTCTTCCACTTCAGTAAATAGAATTTTGTAGATGACATCAAACTCTCCTTTCTGCCTACATTATGTGAATGGCAGCAGCTCAGTTGGTAGTACTGTAGGTCCTTTGTTCATTTCCAGGTTGATATTATTTTTTCCAGTTATCTATGAGAAGCCAACCTTACATCCCCACTAAAACTAGTTCTTATGACTATAGCATTATCATGTATTATACTGATTATACTGTCTTACAAGTCAAGACTCTACCCTGAAAAAGGGAGAACCATATATCAACCACAACCAGGCATGCTGTGGATTTTTTCTGAGCCGCAGCTCGTCTGAGAATGACTAATGCAAAGTGGGAAAGTGATCTGTAGACCAGTGAGTCCACATTTCAAATTGTTCTTGGAAAAATCATGGATGAGGAGGAAAAGGGTTTAAAAGTCATG
>JAQFJB010000002.1:5216563-5227887 GCA_029874875.1 Naso minor | reverse complement strand
GTTTGTATTGATTTCAGGCATATTACTATACAGTATAAACTGTGTAAACTATGAAGTATATAATGAAGTGTGTATGGCTAGCTTTGTCATTAAACGACCTTTAACAACACAACCTGCGTCCAGGCCATTTGTTTGTAAATGTGGCATAATAATATGTGCTTTACTTTGAAAAGGGAACGATGGCAGAAGTAGAACTTTATATCAAGTGAAGTAGTCTAAATATCACTGTCCATACAGTTAAATGAATGCTTGGTAACGTTAAACTGAATGAGCTGTTGTGCAACTCCCTCTATCAGAGAATTATGTATCAAGTTAAGCCTTTTTTCTTATCACTAATGCTACACAAATAGATGTTTACTTCTCGTAAATATGTAGAAATATTTAAGGAATTGAGCTGAAGTTTGTTTTTATTGTCCTTAAAGAGTCAGTTAGGTAACCGACGACTGAATAGTGATGTAACACTTTCATGCCACTTCACACAGTCTACCACTAGGGGGAGACTCTGTACTTTCAAAAAGAAGTAGCTTAAAACAGTATACTGCTCATTTCCACCTTAGAGGAGTGTTTCAGGTATTCTACTTGTGTTTTGTTTTTTCCCATTTCACAGTATGTATAACATGCTTTGTAATATCCATGTTATGTTTTTAAATGATTTCTTGGAATTATTTCTTAGTTTTGTTGCTTTAAAGTTGTGGTACCTTTTGTTTTATGTTAGTTTTATGTAAGTTTACCCCTTCTTTCCAATATTAACTATTAACTAGTCATTATTTTACATTTCCGCAATATATTTAGTGTTACAGGATAGATTTATGGAAGTATTTACTATTTTAGCCCTTGTTGATGTCACCAGCCGTCAGATCACATGTGTTCTTTGGTAGATAACTCTTGCTGTGTATCACTCAAATTTAAAGAAACGTGTTTGAATGACATGAATTAAAAAATAGATAACAGGAAAAATTAAAACTTTAAGAAATGGTTCATCATGAATCTCCATTTGATACCTCAAAATGATTAATGTATGATGTCTCTTTTTCTTATTTCCGTGATGTAGATGGTGCGGTATGCTCAGACTGCTGCAGCTCCAGCTCCAGAACCCAGGATCAAAAAGTTTCAGATTTACCGCTGGGACCCCGACACCGCTGGAGACAAACCACGAATGCAGACGTATGACATTGATCTCAACACGTAAGTCACGATTCAGCCCATGAAAAGTAGATTATTGAGCTGTTTTATCCTCTGTATCAGAATGTTATCAGTGTCATCATCTAATGACATGCCGTTGCTGTTGTAGCTGTGGTCCAATGGTTCTAGATGCCCTGATCAAGATCAAGAACGAGATAGACCCCACACTTACATTCAGACGCTCCTGCCGTGAGGGTGAGGAACAAACAAGAAACTTGCACACAATAATGTGAACAAGTTTCTCTCTGACAAAAATGAAAAGAAATGTCTGTCTAAGTGGGCCTTAATGCCAGATTTCAGTGACTGACTGATTGTGTATATCTCCAGGTATCTGCGGCTCATGTGCCATGAACATAAACGGAGGGAACACACTGGCATGTCTCAACAAAATTGACACCAACACAAGCAAACCGACCAAAATCTACCCGCTCCCACACATGTATGTGGTCAAAGATCTGGTGCCTGTAAGTACTGCAAGTGTAAAAATGTTCAGTACTATGGCCATATTTGAATGTGCGAATGTGTGAGAAACGTGTGAACTTTTATTGTGCATTTATTGGTTGTTAAAGTTTCTGTTGTGTTTTTCTTTGTACGATTTCCATCAGGATATGAGCAACTTCTATGCACAGTACAAATCCATCGAACCCTACCTGAAGAAGAAGGATGAATCTCAAGAGGGGAAGAATCAGTATTTCCAGTCAGTGGAGGACAGACAAAAGCTGGTAAACAAACCAACTTCTTACTGTAAGAAACACTGACGTCACATAAATGACATAACAAATCCTGTGGCAGCCTTATTGGAGGTCTTCCTACACTGGCCTCAGTGATCATTTTACCACTTGAATTTTAAGTGGCTTATAGTCTGTGATTTGCCACTGGAGTCTCAGAGGAGCACAGAGACTTTTAGATTAATTTGTTCTCCGTAACCCAACAGGACGGCCTGTACGAGTGCATCCTCTGTGCTTGCTGCAGCACCAGCTGTCCCAGCTACTGGTGGAATGGAGACAAATACCTGGGACCAGCTGTTCTAATGCAGGTGAGTGAAGAGGACACTTTGAGAACATCTATCTTAATTATATTTTATTATCAGAAGGATGTTAAAATGTGGTGGCCAGAATTCAAGTCCGGAGCCGCATGAGAGGCATCGTCAGACTTTAAAGTGATTTTGTCACAAGTATCAATATATGGTGTGAAGTTTAGTTGTCAGTGTGTTCAATAGATATTGCAGGAGGTGTTAAAAATTTTCCTCCCCATTCACTTGAATTGAAAAGCCACAAAATGAAAGTTTCAAACACACCGTGATATTTACACGTTAAAAAAAACCTGCGAGTCAAGTTAAAGATCCGGTCTGTCAGAGCAAAAGTCTTTTAAGATCACGTGTGTTAAGAACTAGCTGTTCTTTGGCCTTTGCTGGTGTAAACAAACTCAACAGATCCAGAGTGAATTTACATGCTTTGCATGTCTTTGAGCGTGACAACACAAGCGATCATGGCCAAAGCTGATTCTGCGAGTAACTGTGAGGAACTAGTCAGCTAGTTAGCTTACCTGTAGAGGTGGATCAGTGCAACTGGGGAAGACTGGAGGAAAAGCAGTTTGCTTGACTAATGGAGTCTTTCCTACAGCAACAGTTGCGGTCAAGAAAATGATCGCTGAAAACAGGCAATACTAAGTTGTTTTGCTGCAGCACATCTCACGGTATATTAACCGTTGGCATCTGGATGTCTGATGACCAACAACCAATCTTCACTTTCTACCAAAGTTTCTAAGACCAGTCTTGCAGAAGTCCTCATTTACATTGAGCCGCGTGTGGGCGCGCACACTTTTGTTTTCCAGCTCCGTGTCATGTGATGCCAGGAAAAAAAAACCCTAATACAATAACCAATACTTTTCAGAAAAGAAGACCATACTATGAAATAATATATGGAATAAACACCTGGTTTTGAATGGGTTCATGGAATTGTATTAAGTGTTCATTTCATGGTATTTGTAACCACAGTTTAAGTGAATGGGAGGAAAATTTTAAACATCTCCACTTTGTCACAGAGGCATGTAACCTTGGTGAGTCAATTTGAATATTTATTGAACATACCGACAACCAGACTTTACGCCATATGTTGAATCTTGTGACAATATCACTTTAATGAGCATCATTACAGCAACAATCAATGGATGGTGAAGAAACAGAAAGAAAACTTTTGGTTTGTCTTTAACTCTCCTGAGTCAAATGATGTGATGTGAAGTTTAAGGGTGACTCTTGAGCAAACGGCATGTTGTTAATACCTAATTAGATTTATCAGCCTCAGCTGTGGCAGGGTTAGGGTGAGCTGCGCAAGGCTAACATTAGAATTAATATGTTTATATTGACTACTGGATGTTACCATGCAGACATGTTACATTCAGCATTTTTCCAGCTGAGACTTCACTTGAGGGCACAAGGTGTCATGTCAGCTCATGACATGATTTGTCATAAACTCATGCTGGCCATTTGGTCACTGGCTGAAGAGGAGTCATGTCATGAAGTGAAGTGTCAGACACGTTGGAAATCTGATCTGGCAGTGCTGTTAGCTTCTCTGAAGGCAATGAATGTCTTTTTAGTTTAATGGCTGTTCAGTTAATAGTTGTTGAAATTTTTTTTAATCCAAGAACCAGAATTGCAAATGAACACGAAGCACAAACAACACATGACAACCGTGTCATTATCCCACAGGCGTACCGGTGGATGATCGACTCCCGTGATGAATTCACTGAGGAACGTCTGTCTAAACTCCAGGACCCCTTCTCTCTCTACCGCTGCCACACTATCATGAACTGCACCAAGACTTGCCCCAAGGTATTTGCCAGTTAACGTTAACACGCACACTTACAGAGTTAAAGCACTTTTAGTTTCTCACTGGCTGTTTCACATGTGTCTCCGCAGGGACTCAACCCCGGAAAGGCCATCGCTGAGATCAAGAAAATGATGGCGACTTACAAAGAGAAGAAAGCAGCCGCTTCCTGAAGCAGCTGGCTGAAAGATCCACTGTAATAATGCATTGAACTAAGTTAAGAGGAAGAGGAGAGCCAACCGGAAGCTTTCTCCTGCATCAGCACATTTTTATGATTTTCATGAGTGACTGAGAAGTGAGTGTGTGGATGCGTGTGTGTGTGTGTGTGTGTGTGTGGGAGTATAAGAAAAAGGTGCTGGAAAGAACTGATAAGCAAAATGTTATGAGTGATGCAACATTTTGGACCACATCTCTTGCTTTTTGTCTGCAAAGTGAAAAATTTGGGCTCTGTTGTATTTACTCTTTGGGGCAAAGCTCATGAAAAAATGTTCAGACTATAAATATTTAAATGTGTGTTCATTAAAGATGTGCTGGACTCAGTGTATATGTTGAATAGAGGTTTTTGGATTAGGAAAGAAGAAATGAACTTTTGGCTGATTGCTCACATTTAAGGATCTAATGAGACATTTTATTGCATATGACAATAAGGTACTTTCTTGTTGCAGTGACATAACTTATCTTTTTAGATTAATTAACGAGATGTCTCGTTAAATGTAATAACAGCAACCAAGTCTTTTTTGTTATAATGATATAATTTGGTCTGATGTTGGGATAATTACCTCATATATGTTGTTTAAATAAGAACAATGAGACTGGAAGCCTTGAGTGAAGATGTTATACATGAGCTTGCATGATTAATCTTTTCACAGCAGATATTTGACTTGTCATCGAGGGAAAAGCACAGGTACTCATCAGTAACAATGACTCTGTTGTATTGAAGTGACCTAGTAATCCATGATGGTGTGACAGCACAATGCCAGGGACCCTGACACTGAGGCAGCCACTTGTAGGGACGCAGTGTTTTTCCTGATTTGACAAGCAAAATATCTGCCATGCGAGCATTGAGTCTATATCTGTTGAGCAAGTTTTTTTCTTCACTTGTGTATTGAGATATACTGGATACACTGAGTAGTGGAAAAATGGGTCAAAGGCCCCTTGCCAGGAAGTGTATTGTCATGTTCTAACTCTTGAACATGATTTGAACAAACTTGTTACCATCAATTGGGTAAAATGTGTTGGCCTTAAATATGTTTAGCATGATTATTAATGTGTAAAACAAAAAAGAGCAGTGAGTTGGGGGGAATTTTTTACCAGCTGCACTGTTAACCACACTAATATTAGTTTATTCAAATAATTAAACTCGTATACATATAAAATAAGTGCTTTGCAGGAGGAGGGTAAACGCTACTCAAACCTGGCAACCCAAAAGTTGACATAAAGTGGCTTATAATGGAGCTAAAACGTTAGAGCATTACTAAGTGGAATAAAACCCCGAGATGATGCCAAAGGATGTCCCAGAAATAAAAAAAATGTGTGGTTTTAGTCTCGATGGAAGTCTTTTAAGTGTTTGTCGTGACAAAATAAAAAATTTGGGGCAGGGGAAAGTACACCAACAGTGGAGCAGGCTGAAAGTAGCGATGGGCGGCTACACGGTTGTGACCATTTTTGGGCCGTGTGGCTACCCGTAGGAAAATGTATGTAGTGGTATGTAGCTAAGATTGCCGAATGCATTGCGCTCAGGTTTTCAGAGAACTACCTCTGTCTGGCTAAAAGACAACCCGTCATTTTAGTTGCAATGGTGTGAAAGAAGGCAACGAGGAGGCTGACATCGTGACCAGAGGATGGACCGGCGTGGTAAGTGTGTTTGAATGAGTAACGCAGCCGTTTCCTCCCGGCTGAAGAACAGTAAAGCTACATGGATGTGTTTGCTAACCGCTGGGTCAACTGAAAGCGGGCGGTGAGTTAGTCTGTGCTGTGTGTTGACAGATGTTGCGAACTGCAGTTTTATGGCGGTATCAATTGACAGAGTAAACTGCCGTCAGCTCACCGACAAAGAATAACGTTACTAATTTCTCTTGACGTAGCTTCTCGGTTAAACGAACCCAATAATCGACGTAACTAGTAGCGTCAGCTCTAAGTAACATAACCTCACTAACTTTTTACGCCCAATAATTTAGAGCTCAGAGACTAATTTAATTGAAATAATCAGGACACCAATAAGGAAAATATCTTATTTGATTGAAGCAATAACTGTGCATAAAATGTCGCAATAGACTGTTCTACCATTGTGTAATTTATCGAGTTTATCTCAGAAATGTACCAACGTTAGAAAGACACCTGATGTATGCAGACATGTTTGCTTAAGTTGAGAATAAACGGTCGTTTCACCGAAGTTATTTGTGGTAACAGTCCACGAAGGTATTCTTGGGTGTTTTTGCCCAGCTGACAATGAGGTATCAGTTTCTGCTTCCTCCTCAGTGTCACACAGGTGGGGAGATTTTCATATGTGGTCGTCTGGTCTCACATAAGTGCACTTTAGGTCAACAGCAACTTCTCTTTTTCGAAACATTGTCTCTGTTGTTCTGCATTATCCTCACTGTTGCCCTACTACAGCTAACACAGGTGCAAATAACACAGGCACTGCTACAGGAACCACTCATGGTGATACTGATGCTACCACTGGTACTAGCACTGCCCTGTGGGTTGTTAGGAAGTGAATTCATTTGGAGAAATCTGAATGTCTCAGCCTTTATTAGCATATTGCAAGATATAGCCCTTAATTAACAAAATTTTTTACTGCTGTAATGGCAGAACTAGTTATTTCAAAGAACTAACAGGTGTAGGGCCTGTTGTCCTGCTGACAATTCTTTTAAAACAAATGTTATGAGTACATTAAATATTACAGTTAATGTTACATGTTCAAACCCGCAGTGAGTAATTTGAATGCTCCACAGTGTTTTCCAGTTACTCTAAGTGTCGTCAGTGTCATTTGGTAGTTCAGTTGCTTGTCTTTTCTTTTTGCAGCCTCAGCTCAGATGACTGCCGTCTTGTGTCTGTCGCTCACTCATTTCCCTTTTTTGACACCACAGAAATTTTGCCCCGTGTTATCGATTTGCTGAAGGTGAAACTGAAAGCCTGAACTTTCTCAGGGAAATTCACAGCTCATTGTTTAGAGCCGGAATCAAAAAGTAATTTACAGAAATGTGATATATACACCATGGCAATGTTTATATTTATCCAGCAGATGCAGATGTTTGACCTGCGATGACTTTGAATGATTTTACTACTGGGGCCATTTCTCCTTGATTTTTGTCGTTCTACAAGTAGTAGTGCTGTACTAAATAGTTTGAAGATTTAAAAGCTTCATTCATAACATTGACATTTGATTTATAAATCCATTTTTTCGAATGTGTTTATCATGTATCTCTGGGCTTGTCAGAGTCTGGGAGCTCTGGAGGAGACCGGTGATGACAGACTACTGCAGATACTGCCCTGAGTGAGAGCTATCTACCCGAAGGGAGAGAGCTTTTACTTATTTTTTGGAACTTTTGTCATTTAAAAGTTGGTTTATTTAGGAAAAACAAAGGGTCATATTGATGGGCTGCAGATTATGAGCCAGCCGCAGCATGTCTTGGTTGAAAAGTCTAACTAACTTGAGGAAGCAGGCAGTGCTTCGCTGTGTTTTGCGTTGATTCTGCCACTTATCTGAATCTGCACGACAGCTGCTTTTAAGCATAAAAACTAGTTTGCAGTTAAAGCAGCAGAGCCGAGATAAGTTTTTGTGCGGCTTCTGAAGCATGCTGTGGTACGTCTTGTGGGGTCACAGGCATTATATACAGTTGCCGCTATCAACTCGAGCAGCCAGAACACAACTGTGGAACCGGGTGGAATTGGCTGAAGCCTTGGACGAATGTAATTCAGGAGGGATGAAGTAATGACTGGGTCTGTTAGTTTATTTAATGATCCCTTGTGTAAGATTCAGTGGCATTTAGCGGTGAGGTGGCAAATTGCAACCAACTGAATTAGGGATGCACGATACTGGATTTTTTGCCAATATCCAATATTTTCCAACCCATTTGTCCGATAATCGATACAGATATGTATGTATATTTTCCCCCCACACCTAACTGCAGAGAATATTAAGTCTCCTCTGTAGTGGAATTTACATACAGTATTATTTTGCATACCAGCTTAGTGGCCTTGTGGTTACAGTGTCCGCCCTGAGATTGGGAGGTTGGGGTTGATTTCCGGCTGAGTCATACCAAAAACTATTCAAAAAAGGTATCTAATGCCTTCCTGCTTGGCCTCTCTCCAGAGGGTTGGATTGGGGTTAAGTCTCTGCAACCATCAGTCTCTACTACCATCATGTCCCGGGGAATGAACTCGTATTTCAAGGGCTTTCATGGCTTGTAAAGACTACTTACTGACTTACTTACTTTATTATGCATACTCGTACTGTGCTGGCTCGTTGGCAAATGCATACAAAAGAAGACAAATTCTCAAACTTACATTATGTAACATGTCATTTTTGTTGATGTTAACTGCTTTTAAACAAAACAAGAAAGATATATCCTACTTAAAACTGGGCAATGCTCTTCCTGAGGCAATACAACCAGGGCAAATTTAACCTGTTTCACAAGTAAACATAACGTCTGTCCACAGGGACTGGAAACATGACGTTGATTGAGGCGTTTAAATCAAGGAAACAGCAGCTTATTATTTTATCGGTTATTATATTGGCGGATATCGGCCAGCATTTTTGAGTGATTATACAGTGAAAACTTAGTGAATATTACATTCAATGTCCGTAACATTCTGCCAATAGGTCTCTCTAAGTGTGTGAAAGAACTGACAACTTGAAACCAATTCAGACATGAAGGAAACTGCTGCCTCGGGGCTGTAGCTTTATCGACAAATATGTCTTTAAACGTGTTATTCCAAACAGACAAACAGCAAACCATAACCAGTGGCTGTAACCCCAAGAGAGCCAGTGGAGTCTGTTTGCAGACCTGAAACTTCATAAGCCAGTTCTGGTGGCAAATGGCCTAGTTATAAAAGAGCAGGCATGTGATTTGGCCCCAAAAACTGAGTTTTCGCCTTGAGAGTTTTTACATGATTACACAGTCATCTGCGTATGACAAACACACTCTGTTTTTGGTTTCTTTTGCACTGTGTCTATTATAAATTAAAGGCCATGCAGTAGAAGAGCAAATTAGCCACAGGACACAAATATTTCAATATGAACGGAAGTAACCTCATAACAAAAAAAAAACCTCTTATCAGGAGAAAACTAATAACTAAATCATAACTTAATGTTAAACTTGTTACTTTTCATTGGCCTCGATAAGACTGATCTGTTGCTGCCAGTGGAGAACAAAGAAACAAACAAAAAAAAAATCATTGATAAGTTTGCCTTACGTCAGGTGTCGTCATGTTTTTGAAGAAACAAAGAATTATAATATTGGCAGCGTACAAACTTTGTATAGTTTATGTACTTGTATTTGTCTTTTTCTCCGCACGTGCAGCGCAATATACCAATAAAGTCTACTTTTTTCACGTCTTTAGTTGGTAAAGACTGTCGGACATGACTGAGAGCCGGTTGAACAGGTAGAGTCGGGCAGGTCTCAGAGGCGCCTCGCGTCACCTTGCGCAGGTGGAAGCTCGAGCGACGGAACAGAAATGCCGTGTAGGACTCCGCCGGCGGCAGCTCTGATGTTTGCTCACTCTGCTATATAACCCTGCCACTTACGGCCAGACGTTAATGTAAGATTTGCTGTCTCGAGTTAACGGTAAGCCCGGCTTCTTCCTCAAATGTGTTTCAGTGTAGAGTTTTTTTTTTTGTTTCGATTATTTCCAGGTCTCTGGAAGCGGAAGCAAGCATCCGGTTAAACAAACAACTTGCTTTGCTACACGTTTAAAAAAAATCTCCTCGGTTATTGTAGGCTAAGACTTAAAGTGAATTATGGACGTTACTGTACGTATTGCAAAACTTTAATACTTTACGGGACATGTTACTCTTCTCTGTTGCCCTTAAAAGTTAATGTGTCTTTTGAAGCTCGAAGTGTTTGTGTCGTCACGTTATTCCGGCGTGTCAAGTGGCCTTATGATGGTTTATAGCAACTTCTGTTTCTCACTTCCTCTCATAAACGCTATTTTCCTAAAGTTTTGCGTGTTTGTGTCCCGTCTGCTTTCTGCGCAGGGTCTAAAAGCTGTACCACAGGGTCCCTAACTAAAAAGGGGTCTGTCTCATATCTTGGCCACAAAATTTAGACCACATTGCACCTACCATGTTTTTTTTTTAAATCTTACACTGCTGAGTTCTCACAAATAATACAATTTCAATCATTCCACCTTTACTTAATGTTATTTTGCAACATCAACTCGACTGAGCTCTGCAGTTTGTCTTGTCAATATTGACTTTAAGGGTGTGAATGTGCTGCTAAGTTTATGTAGGTGTTGCTGCCAAATAAGTATTGTCTTAATGGTGCAAAACCTGCTACTTGTAGGTAGTCTGGTGGAGCCACGGAGCGGACTCCCCTCACCCAGTCCACGAGACCCCCTGCTTTATCCTGACTCACACATGGTAAGAGCTTCCAAGTGTTGCCAGTTATGTTTGCAACAAAGACTTGTCAGCTGTAGATATATTGAAATAGATGTGCTTGGTTTCTCATACCCCAGCTATAGCGGTATAGCTAGCAGTTTTGAATATTTTATGTCACATATAGTTCAGGTATCACTGTTGAAAGCAGAACAAACCACTATCACAGTATGGCTTTTGACAGCAGCTTTGTATCTTACAATGTGGGTGCTGATAAAATTAACCAGCTTTTTGGAGATGAGCCTCTGTGTGATTGTAAAAATGAATCTCTGTCTCACTGTGAATGGACTGTGACTCCTTTGCCCCACCAGGATGTTCAGGGGTACAAGTGGGTGCGCTGGCGGGTGTGGTTGTGTCGTCTGGCTGCCGTGCTGTCCTGCGGTCTCCTCCTGATTGTGTTTCACTGGCGCCCGCGGCTTGCTGTCCTTGCCCGCTGCTGCTCCTGCCCTCTGGCTTTGGCAGATATTCTGCTATTAAGAGTGAGAAAATTGATTTATTCCTACTTAACTTGAAACCAACTTGACCCCTGACTTTATCACTAAAACTGGATTTCTCCCAACACAGCGAGAGTTGCAGCTGACCTGCATGTCACTTTGTTCCTTGTTATCTTTTTATGTTCTTTGAGAAACATACAGGACTTAGTTTAAAGGGATAATCCGGCGTAAAATGATCCCAGGGTCTTTTTCTGAACGGACACCTCATCAAAGAAGACATCCAGA
>JAQFJB010000002.1:5175737-5186960 GCA_029874875.1 Naso minor | reverse complement strand
TTTAATTATTCGTATTCGCTGATTAGTGACATCTATATGAACACTGACCACGTTAGCTTTAAATGTCAAGTGCGTGAAATTGGTCCGCTTAATTAATTTAATTTTAAATAGTCATCAGATATTTATAACTGCTTGCAACTGATTCACAACAAGAGCTGAAATTATTAATATTTCCTGTAATGGCCAAGAAAGAAAATCGGAGATTCTTAAGCAAACTGCAAGACAAGTGATGAAATGTAGCATCTTCTTCTGTCAACTTAAATAAAAGTAGATGGAAGAAAATTAGGCATAACCCCCAACTGGAGGCAGGGTCTTCTCTGTGATTGGTCTGTAACAACTGTATGATATATAAGCTGAGGCTGATCTGAAATGAAACTGTGATGAATACTTGTTGTATGTGATGTGTGCAGGCGGTGGAGAGTGGACGCTGATGGGGGACGAAAAGGAGACCTGGAAAGTAAAAACTCTTGACGAAATCTTACTAGAGAAAAAGCGCAGACGAGAATTAGAAGAAAGAACAGATCCCAAGCGCCAAAAAAATGTAAAGTATCTCAAACTTCATGTAAGACCCATATAACACCTACATGTTGATACCCTTGTTGTGTCAGATATTAATTTTATCTGCTCTTGATTATTTATATTCAAAGTCATCATGGTAAGTTTGAAATGATGTAAGGATCTATAACAAATATATGTGTGAAAAATGTGAAGTAACTGTATTTATTCTTTTGTATGTATTTGTGTTATATTAATTATTAGGTATATAAGGTATTCTTAGTAATTATACAGTCATTCTTCTTCTCTCCTATTTTTCATAATATAAGAAGTTATTCTACCATTCGCTTTATGATGTTTCAGAAGCACCAAGATATGCTCAAAGAAACCATTCAAGCTGGAACAGTATCCATTCCTTGTCCATTTATTTATACTTTTGCTTGTATACACCTACACATCAATCAACACACACCAGTTGAATAGCAGTAGCAACATTCCAGATGTTATGATATTTGTATTAACTCTCAGTCTTAATCTTCTTATATTCTGCCTCTTGTCTTGCACAGTTCACACAGGGCCTTGTTCCACAGGCGGATGATCGGGAAGCCAAACGAGACACTCCGGAGGAAGGAGAACTACGGGATCAAAGAATGGAAATAACAATTCGTAATTCCCCGTACACACGGGAAGACTCAACAGAGGACAGGTGCGTGAAGTTTTAGGAAACAAACTTGAGTCAATATGTTAAAATTGGTTTCAAAGTGTTTATTTATGGTGGAAGTGAATATGCATGCACAACAGAGTTAGGACATGTATAAAATGGGATTAAAAACAGAACCCTAGATAAATAATTAAATAAATAATACTACAAATAACAAAATTCAAAAAAAGTTTACCAACAACTGTTTGTGAACATTCCCAAGCCCATGTAGCACTATCCTTTTTCGACTTGTTTGAAACATGTTGCTAGTATCAAATTGAAAATAATCATATAATTTGTTTATCTCAGTGAAGTTGAGGTAAAATATGAAAATATATGTACTGTTTTTACTTTAGTTTATGTCAGACAAAATCAGCAAATTATCGCACTATGCATGATCAAACTTTGTGAAACACTATCATGTCTTTTTTTTTTTTTAACCAAGGTTTTAATAGTTTTGCGTCAAAGTATGTATGTCCCAGTAAAAATGATGTGAAACACTTTGTCGCTGGTGATCTCAAGTTTTATAGAGGTTTCTGTACATTTATGCAGGGGTGAGGAAGACGAATCACTAGCAATCAAGCCTCCACAGCAAATAGCAAGAAAAGACAAATCTCATCACAGAAAGGAGGAGAAGAGAAAAGATAAAAGACGTCATCGTAGTCACTCTGCTGAAGGAGGTGAGGGAGTGCAGCTTAATTACATAACATTTACATGTTTTACAGCTCAGTACACATGTTTGGAACCTGTTTTATTTCTTATCTGCTACCAATCATTTTCTTCACCTTCACAGCAGGGAAACATGCACGACCCAAAGATAAAGAAAAAGAGCGAGAGAGCGATCGCAGGAAGCGACAGTGGGAAGAAGACAAAGCCCGGCGAGACTGGGAGCGGCAGAAACGACGGGAACAGGCCAGAGCTCATTCACGCAGAGAGAGGTGAGCACCAACCCTGAAAAGACAAAACATGTGCCATTAGCTTACAGCCATTAAGACACTTGAGTATTTTGTATTTTGATTACCTTGTAGGTTACATCAGCATATATTTTTTTGATTGCAAACACCTGTTTTGGTGGACACTCAACAACAAACCTATGTGGTGGGATTGTTAGAGCAATATGTTAGTCATTGAATAAACGTGTAACCATAGCAGAGCAATCTGGCAGCCATAAATTAAATGTTTGTTTACGTAAACTTTACCAACCCAAACTAACCATCCGACCTCAACAATGACAAGATTGACCTTTTGGTTATCTGGACAGACCTCGATTGGATTCTCCTGGGTTTTTTTTGGACCACAGGGACCGGCTGGAACAGCTTGAACGCCAGCGCGAAAGGGACCGAAAGCTGCGCGAACAGCAGAAAGAGCAACGAGAGTTAAAGGATCGGGAGAGGAGGGATGAGGAGCGACGCAAAGAGCGAGGTGCTCGTCGAGATGGTCAGTGAATAAAGCCAAAGACCTGATGGATAACAGGCTAGCAGTTACCCTCTGTCTTCTTCTTCTTCTTTTTTTTTTTTTTGGCTAAGTAAGGCTGAACTTTTCTCTATTCCACGTCAGTAGTTGACACATGTACATAGATTTCACATTAATTTTCTTATCTCACTGTCAGAAAAAAGCAAATCTGCAACATTAAACCTGCAGCATTGATTGATAAGGCTTTCCTGTCTGCAGTGCCGTCTCATCATCGGATGCTACCTGATGAGTATGATGACAAGCCAAAGCAAAGTCACCGCAGCAGAAGTCCCAACCGCCTTCCTCGGGACAGATCCGAACACAGCGAACCAAGGAAAAGTGCATGTGAGCATTATTTCACAGCCTCTAAAAAATCTTCTATAATTTTTATGTTTTGTTGTATCCTGTGCAAGGATGGGCTTCCTCTTGATCATCATATATTATCATTTTGGTTGCAGCACTGAAGGAGGAGAAGCCAGAGGGCAAAGACCTGCTCGCAGACCTCCAAGACATCAGTGACAGCGAAAGAAAGACCAGCACAGCAGAATCCTCAATAGGTATTGGAAAAAAGACTGTAAACTACAGTTTGAGCAAAATGCTGACATGACCTATATATAATCAGTATAGTACAGGGTTTGTCAATTTACTCTGTAAATGACTATAGACACTTTCAGAAGGCATGCCCTTGTTACAGCTAATAATCAGTCAGATGGGATGAGGATAATCACTTGCTAATGTTATTCAATAAGCTTGGATCTTTCTAAGAAAGGATAAGTGGATCAGAAGTATCACATGAATGTACCAGTGCCAGCGCATTATTACCAGAACCAGCAAGCAACTGCTATTATGTGGCAGTTTTAGTATTGTAGATAAAAGCCACAGACTGTGTAAAAAAAAAAAAAAACTGTTTCTAATTCGTTTTGTCCAGCTTCAGGATCAGGCTCTGATGAAGAGGAGGAGGATGATGATGAGGAGGAGGAGTCCAGCAGCCAAAGTGAGGGTGAAGAAGAAGAAGGAGAGGAGGAGTCTGTTTCAGGCTCAGGAAGGTCCGAGCAGAGTGCAGGTAAAACTGTGAAAGTCTGCTCCGTCCACCGCTGTGACTGTGTCACAGTTTAAGGTCCAGTCACACAGAACGACAGGTTTAACGCCATGGCTTCTTCTCTTTCAGAGGACGTGAGTGAAGATGAGCAGTCAGATGAAGACTTTGAAGAGGAGAAGGAAAATGGAAATCACATACCTGCAGGTGGGTGGTGTCCGTGAAGTTACATGTGTTCAGCTACTAAAGTTCTCCGTTGCTACGATGCATTTCCGTCAATTGGAGAAATGAGAGGGGAAAAAAAATAAAAACAGTTCCACGTGTCTTTTGTTGTGGTGCTGTCCAATCTAACATGTTCAGGCATTAAATTGACGATGCTTTCAACCAATAAAGCTAGCCAAAGCCATGGTATTAGCCAATCAGAAGCAGAGGAGGGCAGATCAGTCTTGCCAAAAAAGAATCTCGTAGACTGTGAGGTTCGTCGAAGTTATGCAGGAACATCAAAAACTGGGGAACGGTAAGAGGAGTGGAAGTGATGATGGTCTGACGTTCCATGTAGATATATATTACTAATTTAAAATGGATGACTGATGGATAACGTTATCTGAGCTTCTCTGGTAAGTGTTTCTATTCGCTGCTTATTAACATTACCGTTAATGTCCTGTCGAGGGTTAATGTTAACGGTAATCTCTGTTACTTGAACAGCTGCAGTCGTCCTTTGTTTATTCCCTCGGCTTCAGTAACATTATTGAGACGCTTGTACGTTACGTCACATGTATGAATCTCCTCGCTGTGATTGGTCATTAACCTTTTGTTTGAAACACGAAGAAGAGCAGCACGATACATTTAGCGAGGTCTCTTTAAGTTAACAGCTAACTCAGTATGTCAGCATGGACGTGCTGTCGCTGAAGGAAGGCGCCGGCGTACTGCGGGGGTCAGGCTCATTCCACAGGAAAACACAGAGACAGGTGTCCGGTGAGGCCCTGCTCGAGTCTTTTGGTTCCACTGCCAAAAAGCACAGGAAGTCAAATTTGCACAAAAACTGCATTTTTTTCCCCCTTAGTTTTCTTTTTCTTGTACGTGATAACAGGCTCAGTGAAGATAAAAGCCCTGTTTCTGTTGAGTATTCTGGTTTAAACAACCAGAGTCGAGTTTTGCAAAACTATCAGTTTTACTGAACAGACTGAAAACACTGAAATTACATAAAGGTAAACTGACAATAGATAAGCTGTTTAGAATCACCTTCTTCCTTCAACATGCTGCTGGTCTGGAGTATTTCACTAGTGCAGGTCAAAGCCTAAACACACCAAACTCCTTTTTACAAGAGAACCTTTGGGAATCGACCGCGCCTCAGAAAAAAATAGGGCTGCTCTTAAAGTGTGGTGTGTACAGTCAAAAGAATTTTTTTTGCTTTAATCCCTGTATTTAAAATCTTTAAATTCAGTTATCGATATTGTCACCACAAACTACAATTGGACATCGAGCACTCCAACATACATACGTTTTTCACTCTTTATGTCACCGTTTCCTTAAATCCGTGTGTTATAAAAATGTGTAGATCTGAAAGGAGCGATGCCTGATGATAGCAGGAGACGTGGACAGCGCCCCCTGGTGTTGCTGTAGTTTCCCTGCAGAGGACATTCTCCAGGCTGTTGGAGCTCTGTTCTGTCTGCAGCAGCGAATCGAGCCTCCTCTTCCTCACTTTTTTGTTTCGACTCCCAAATGTTGATTACCTCATTTTCCTTCTAAATTGGAACAACTGCCTCTCACACTGTAATTTTCTTCAGGATTTTATTTTATTTTCTCATCTTTTTCGTGCTGTTGAAGCTCTCTGAGTCGCTGTGTGACATTTCAACAGCTTCATATTCAGTGAAGCTTGGCTGTTGTTTCCTCTGCAGAAACACGCTAATGAAAGTGAAGCTGTGAGGATTTAACAAACATCATGATGGAGGAATGACCCTGAATGCTTCCTTTGAATTTGTCCTTATCAACTGGTTCTTTATTAGACAGAGACATTCAAACTAATTAAGGCTTATATTAAAGACTTGAGTGATGACATGGCTCATTTAAAGAACGACTGATAATATTTCCTGCTCTGTGTGCTGGTTTTTCTCTTTTGGATTGTGACAGAACACAATGAGCAGTTCTGTATCAGGATCTTGTACTTTAATTGATTGCACTTCATTCTTATTACATCTTTCTTGACGTATTTTAATATTCCTGTGAGCTTGCAGAAATGTCTTACCTCAGTTGAGAGCAGTGGCAGCTCCAAATTTGAATCCTACATCAAAACTTTTCAGCAGTGTTGTGTTTTGTTGCGTGACAGCTCGGTGAGACAACAACAGACACCTGTTCAGACCACTTTGACGCCAGAGGTCACTTCCTGTTTCCTGAGACATCAGGACAATTTCAAGCTGAATTTGTGGTGACAAAACTGGGTATTTTAAGCTCAGACATGATCTTTTCTGAACTCTAACAGAGAAGCTTCAGCCTAAACTTAACCAGACCACAGGCAGAGTGAATTGTCACAACATAAAGGTACAGCCCAGGCCCTGCGATAAAATGTTTCATTGCATCCATGATTTAAATGTAACAAAACCTACTTTTATTATGGACCACTCCTGAACAAAATAACATAAACTACACAAAAAAGTATGAAGATGCTTTGATTCAGACCGAAAATAGATCATTTTTACTAATGTCAGAGGAAATTATTGACTTTTTTTTATGTTTCCAGGAAAACAGTCCATAGTGCTCAATCACAAAGGTGTAAAACGAAAGGATGCAGGCATTTTTACTGATTTATCAATTTATAATTTCTGTGTGTGTGTGTGTGAGAAGGAGTGTGTCACAGTTATAAGCAGGAGTGTTTTCGCCTGCTAACAGGCTGTCAGCTGGCAGTTACGAACGCTACAAAGACTTTTGTCATTTTATTATCCAACCGGCAGCAGCTTTGTCTCACAGTTTAAATTGGAGTTTAGAATTTTGCTGCAACAGAATTATACTTGATCTTGGTTTGGAGTAAAAACCAAACTGTGGTTTACAGAGAGGTTTAAATGTAATGATGCAACAGAATTTAAACTTAAACCATGATTTAATCCAGTTTATTGTTGCAATCCAGCCACGAGAATATCTGAATTTAAACCTGGATTTTTGAAGTTCCTCCGCTTACTCTACCTCTCATCTATTTTATTATTATTATTATTACTTTTTTTGTTTTGGGGGGGGGCTCTGTAACAGTGAGTAGAATCAGCACATGAGCAATGTGTCTACAGTAGAAGAAGAAGAACTCTGCTTCCTTCAGTGTTAGTCACATCATCTGCTTCTTGGTGTTCTAACTTTTCCTCCTCAGCAAAGCCTAAAAACTTTATTTAAGTAGGCCTGCTCGCTCAGCCGAGGGTTTCAAAGTGTTCATAAAACAGCTGGGTGGACGTTTTCCTGCAGAGTCCAGCTTTCAAATAAAGTTGATATGAATAAATAATGAATGAATGATAAGCAGCATCTAGAATTCTCTGTCTGTCTCTGTGGTTTAGTAACAGTCTAATGAGGACAGATCACGCTGGCAGTAGAAGCCTGAAATGTCAACTGTAACTCATTAAAGACAGGATTATGTTTGCGTCTGGCAGCTCAGGTCTACTTGTGTGAATGTTCTTATGATGTTGGAAAAATTGAAAAGGACTTGAATAAAGAGAAAACTGGATAAAAGAGGATGAGGAGGAAACATGGGGAAATGGTAAAATATATTACGCAGATTGATTAATAGAGAGAAAGATGAGAAATAGATAAATATGAGTGATGTGAACCTTCTGTTCATGGAAAGAGAAGAAATATGGGAGATGGAATATTGAGATAAAACAAACAAGACAGTTTGGGAAGAGGGACAGACACTCTAAGAGGGACGAGGACCGAAATGGAGATTCATTAAGAGCTGAATGAGATGATGAGACTGTTCTGTGAGATGAAAGAGAGGAAACAAAATGAGAACGGTTTTGAAGATGTTGATGGGATTTTCCCCCCGATGAAAGCTGAGGAGGGGGAGGAGGAGGGGGAGATAAGAGGAGGGGGAGGCAACATGAGAGGCATTGAGGTTTTGAGGAGCTGCAATCTGATCATTATCCTCCATCGGCGTATTCTTCTCCCTCACTGAGTCAGACAGTTGATCCTCACATTAATTCTAATTAGACGAAGAGTTCGTCTAACTCTGCTCAGCTTCCTCCACATGAAAACTGTTTCTGTCCTCACTTTACCTTCCAACTTCTCTTAGTTCACTGTTATATTTATCCTACGTTTTCACTTTCACTTTTGCTCCTCAGTCCTGCCTTCTGTTTGTCCTCTTTCCTCCACGACTCATCTTCACTCAAGGGACTGAGGAGTAGGAGTATCAAAGATTCTAAAGACGAAAAAAGAGTTCTTGATGCTTAAAGTGTCCTGCAGTCACTTGTGTGGCCTCGTCTAAAATGTTTCTTTGAACTTTCCATGCACTTCGTAGCCTCCGACAACCTCTCTGCAGTCTGCAGGGCTTTTCCACTGGGGCTCAGTCTGCCTGTAAATCAGAAAGCCTGTCGTGCTTCTGAGAGCCTTAATCAAACATTGCAGATACTATTAATATAAATATAAATATAAACATAAAGAAACAAGATATGTGTGAATTAACCAGCTGTCTATGGAGATTAGTTTTTACTCAGCTGCCAGAGATGAACAAAAACACAGAGCATAAGAAATGCTGTATGTGGTGACGCCTGTGTTTTACAGTCACTGTGATAAAATGGAGTTTAATCTGTTTGTTGAGAAGCACAAGTGATGAAAGGAAAAACAAATTTAGCATGCTGTATCCCCTCCTACATCTCCCGTGTCTCTATACATCACCACTAATGCAGGAACAATGTTAGAGATAAAAATAAATTGCATCGTTGCCTCTTTAAGAGGAAAGTGTCACATGATGTCGTACCTGCACTGAGAGCCTGTGTGTGAGAACAAAAGATGGATGGAGACTGTGTGACAGTGTGTGTAAAATGACATATAGAGGAGTGTGTTGTGCTGTGAGACTCTGCCCTGCTTCGTCTCTGCTCTCCTCCTCATCAGGCTGCTGAGGAGCAGAGGGAGATCAGACACAAGGATTTCATTTTATCCCCCCAACCCCCCCTCCTCTCTGATAATGGGATTTTTAGCTCTACCACCACATCAAGTCCGCTGCTGCAGCTTGTGGCCATGTGGCCGTCAAACTAACTTCAGCCTGCTGCCTGAACCACAGTGCGGTCGTGACGTTTTATGTATCAGTGCCCAATTATGACTCACCGAGTTGTTTTCACTTTTTCCAACTTGTAAAACTTCTACTTGATGTAATGTAGCCTGGCTCCACCGTCCTTCCACTCAGCTCACTTTTCGCTGAGAATCAGTCTAATGTGTGCCATCTTTAGAATTGCAGAGATACATTTTTGGCCGGACCAATCAGCAACTAGCAGGAGTGGTTATGTCGGATGACGCAGAGGTCAAACGCTTGTTCGCAGTAGTGCCATCATGGCGGAGGCCTAACATTTTGTTTTACCAGGCTACCAAAAGTCTCTCGTCATTGAAAACTACAGAATATTAAATACAAGGAATGTTCTGACCAGATGGATGACGACCGTGGGAACACAAAATGTACTCCTTTTTTGTGACTACTACATGTAAAGAAGAAGAGGAGCCTTTAGTCAGTCTTTGCATCCATTTGTGCGGTGCAGACATGAGACTCCCGCAGCCTCGGGTACAACACAGCACGTTAAAACAACACAACAAAAAAAGCACTAAAACTGAGGAAAATAGCCGATACCACAACACAATATAACAACATCTATGTGATTATTTTACTTGTGGAAAACTAACGTTAGCTGCCACTCATCTGTCTGTAGCCTGCAGGCTGCCGATGTTTGAGCCGCTGTCTCCGGGGTCAAGAGGGCGGGGCTTCCACTGTTAGCGGTTAGCTGCAGCTTGTAGCTGCATCTGCTCTGTGATAATGTGGTTTTATTTCAAACAAAAAACATTTAACTGTCTCTTTCTGTGATGCATGACGGGCCAGAATCTCAATTACAGCACAATATAACAGCATGTGATTGTTGAAATATCGGACGTTAACTCTCCCATTTCCGTCCGTCTGTTTCACTGAATAGCCGGGTCCGCAGCATACGTCATACAGCCAGTGTCAGTGCTGATTAGTTTTCCATTAACCTGACCTGACCACGCCTACCAGGATTCAGATTCTCAAAGATAATTATGGATCTGGTTTATCAGGCTAGATGTCCTGATGTGCTGCTGCTCTTCATTGCTCCTCGTGTCCTCCTGTATGTGTTTGGTCAGTCAGCGTGTTGAGCTGAACCTCTGCAGCTTCATGTGCAAAATATACTGTTGATTACAAAAGACATGTCATATGTGTGTCTGTGTGAACCCCTGTGGCGTTCACGGCCTTCCTTGAGGGCCTTGTTTCTCTCCATCTTCTTCTCATTTTTGCATTCACCACTCCATCCTTCCACATCTCTTCTCTTCTTTCTGTCAATCTGTGAGCAACGTTTCTGGATCTTTGGATTTTGCTTTCTGATACATTTTCAAGGTCATTGTAAAAGCACACACACACACACACACACACAAACACTGAGCTTTTGTGATGAGGTGGCTCTAATTGAATTCCATGGTTGCCATGGCGATGAGAATTGATTGGTGACAAAGAGAGAAAGCCAGAGAGAAAGAGTGTAGGATGAAGGTGTCATTATGTGATGATGGGGTCAGAAACCTCTTCACACACACACACACACGCACGCACATGCTGATGCATACAGGCACAGACTAACCTTGCTCTCACACACACTTTAACACACTCACTGGTTATTGACGGCAGTAATGTTATTCCATTACCACAAACCATGGCCATATGGTTATTATGGGTTGTAATCACCTGGAGGTTTCCATGACAATTATTGATTGAGGTCAACTATGTGACAGCATTGTCACACACACACACATGCTTGCGTGTTAGAGACAAAGTGACTGTGCGTCCGTTCGTTCTTTATTTTTCCATCTGCTGTCTCTTTAAAATCCACATTGATTTTCACATCTGCTCTTCTGACACAGCAGCAGAGAAAAATGTGTGTTTTTAAAGCAGAGCAATACATCACTTACAAATGTGTATTTTCACATTAAAGAAGTATTTCACTGCTGGCGAGATGGTCTTCTAATCAAACTGGGCTGTCAGAAAAGGGAGAAAGAAGTGACTGTGATTTTATGTTTCAATAAAATGATTGAAAACCCACGACAAGCAGGAAACACACGGCTGCTTGTGTGTGAATTTATCATTAATCCACGATGTTTCCCCTCAAAGAACTTTCATACACAACTCTTACTATTTTTCTTTTCTACAAGCTGCCGCCAGGGCCGGAGTGGGACACATTTTCAGCCCGGAAGTTTCATGGGCAGCAGCCCACAGTGTGCGTGCATGCCCAGTATTTCTGGATGTTAATATTTTGATCATCTTATTTATTTATTTATTTTTACTATTTTATTTATTTAATTA
>JAQFJB010000002.1:5129934-5151969 GCA_029874875.1 Naso minor | reverse complement strand
AATTTAGGAGCAATGGTTTATTATGTGTTAAGACTGTGGAGTGTAATGCTTTGTAAGCTGTCTTTTAATTTTGCTGATATGTTTTAAATATTACAGGAACACCAGGCTCTGACCTTTGGGAACATTGCTGGTACTACAGACCCCTTTTGCAGAGGAATGGCCAAAGAGCAGAGACAAAGCAGGCCAGAAACGTTTGTTCTGGCTGGATCGAATGGTCACAATGGTCAGCAATGGCAGACTGGTATGAATAATTCGGTCAGTCATTCACCGGGCACCAACCACATGTCGAGGATGGCCCGAGTTGCTTTGGACGTGAGGCACAAGTGTGCGGCGTACGTGCTAGCGCTGAGACCGTGGAGCTTCAGTGCCTCGCTCACACCGGTGGCCCTCGGCAGCGCTTTGGCGTACAAACTGGAGGGCTCTGTGGACTTGGTCATCCTGATGGTGTGTGCAGTGGCTGTCCTCGTAGTCCACGGGGCAGGCAACCTTGTAAACACCTACTATGACTTCTCAAAAGGGATTGACCACAAGAAAAGTGACGATAGGACTCTTGTGGATGAAATCTTGGCGCCGCAGGATGTTGTAATGTTCGGAGCATTGTTGTACTCTTTGGGCTGCTTGTGCGCCACTTTGCTCTACTTCCTGTCTACACTTAGATTGGAGCACCTAGCCCTTATTTACTTTGGGGGACTTTCCAGCTCTTTTTTGTACACTGGAGGTGAGTAAAATATTAACGTGAAACTCTTGGATTGCTGCCTCATGCACATCCACACACTCTTTAGGTTTCAGCTGCACCAGGCTGCATTGCCTGTTAGTGGCTCTAGGTGCCAGCAAAAGGGTGGTGTTGTCAAAATAGTTACTTGAGAATGATCCGAGAAAAAAAGAGCACAGCACGTTGAGGTTTGCTTGTGTGGTCAGTTTGTCATGTGGTTTTACCAAAGGGCAAAATAACAAACAATTGGAAGAACATCTTTCTTTGTACAGAGCCTCTCTTACTGCTGGTAAACTGTCACTTCACCCAAAACAGAAACTTTCCCACTTATTTCTTGTGGTATCTAGCCAGGCAAATAGTTTGGGTTTTATATGTCAAGGTTTTGAATTGATATCTCTTCCTCCATCATAGAAAAGTGGCGATGACTGTGCCTTTTTTTGTTTAAGGCACTGCAGACTTAAAAAAAATAAAACAAAAACAAAAAACAACTATCTGCATGTCTTATAGTGAGAAAAATTTGGCTGATGTGGTTGTCAGCATCAAAGACTCGCCTCATGTTTAATCACAGACCCAACCAACTGAGCCACAGGCTGCTGGGATTTTGATGAACTAGCCTTTTAAGGCAGCCTGACACTGATGTGTTACATTCCATTATGAAGTGAAATGCATTTCTGAGAGGAGCTCAAGTGTTGATTCACCACTTGGTATAAGTGGACCCCCTTCACCAGAGTTTCAGTTAGCTTGCAGCTTGTTTTTCTGTTGCAGCCTCACTTTGTGAAGTGAATGCTGTGTTGCTGCGGTTTTTACTTAAAAATGTTTTCTTGGGGAAAAAAACAAAGAGAAATGGTGTAACTCTCACCAAAACACACGTAAAGGTCATAATTTATTTATATAGCACATTTAAAAACAACAGAATTTGACCCAAAGTGTTTTACAGTCAAAGCAGATGAAACAACTGCGGAAAGTACATAGTAACATACAATGATATGACAATAAAATGAGTAATAGGAACAGAACGAAATGCTGAATCAGTAGGAGAAGATATCAGAGTGGAGTGATGGAATGCCAAGTTCAGAGAAATTGAGAGAAAACACCAAAATAAATCACAGGGAAAGGGCATCAGAAACCGAAAGAAATCAGTCAAATCAAGGTCAGTTTGGAGGAACTTTGTCAACACTGAGACGACAATCCTGATTCTGTCATGACAGGGTTATCTCATCCTGGGCTCCGAGGCTTGCAAGTATCTTACAATAACCCTGCATTACAATCAAACTGATATTTGTTGCATTATTGGAAGTGTATACCAAATACTACATGTCAGGATATTACAGTCTCTGCAGCATTGATTGTAATTCTATAATGTCCTCAAACTTAATGGGAATGCAATACTGAATTGCTGAAATACACCTTTTAATATAAGTTCTCTCTCAGTTTGACCCCTAAAGACCGTGTTTATAGTAATCAAGACAGCTTTACATAAGTGATTTTTCAGAGTTTGCCTGTTTTGCTCAATTTCACACATTTTGAACTAGAGAGTATGAACAAATCAGTGCAAACATGCTTTACTCAATGTACTTTTAGGATTTGATGGCACTTAGTAGACAAACTTGAATCGAAAGGTTAAATGTGGCTTCTTTTCTCCAGGCATTGGCCTCAAGTACGTGGCCCTGGGAGACGTGGTAATCCTCATCACCTTTGGCCCGCTGGCAGTCATGTTTGCCCACGCGGTGCAGGTTGGCTACTTGTCAGTGCTGCCGCTGGTGTACGCCGTCCCGCTGGCCCTCAACACAGAAGCCATCCTCCACAGCAACAACACCAGAGACATGGACTCTGACAAGCAGGCGGGTATCGTCACCCTGGCCATCCTCATAGGCCCCACGCTGTCCTACGTCCTCTACAACCTCTTGCTTTTCGTCCCCTACGTGCTCTTCTGCATCCTCGCCACCCGTTACACCATCAGCATGGCGCTGCCTCTGCTCACGCTGCCCATGGCCTTCCCCCTGGAGAAGCAGTTCCGCAGCCGGTGCTACGCCAAGATCCCCCAGAAGACAGCCAAGCTCAACCTCCTCATGGGACTTTTCTACGTGTTTGGTATAATTCTGGCACCTCCTGGCAGCTTGCCGTTACTGTGATTAATTAGCTTTGATACTTCAGATTTAGTTGTTTTAATACAGACCAGTTAATGTACATCTTTGTATTTGTACGAAGCCATGTAAGAGCTTACTGGCTTTAATTTATTGTCTAATTTATATGTTAAACCAAGTTTTAGTTTAGGTCCTCCTCTGTGGCACTGAAGGCATAATCAGATGTGTTTTTTTAAAGTATTAAGCCTGCTGTAATGTTTTGGTAAAAGTAGGAAATGTTGGGGTCCTTTTGTAGAGGTATGCAACATTTCTATTATGGAAGGACAGACAAAAAACCTACAGCTGCCATATTTGTTGTTATTTGACACAACACTGATCTCTAAAATCATCAATAAACAATTACTCCCTTATTCTTAACATTGTACTCTCTGTACGGTACATACTTGGTTATTTGTTCATTGTGATTTTTTTTTTTTTAAAGAGCCAAATAGTATTTCATTGGATTGTAATAAAACTCACAGGCTACTGATGTCCCTTGTCCTTATTTTGGAGTAAGCTTAGGCAATTCACTTTTCTTCCAAGCTAAAAATGCAATATTAAATATAGGATATATTGATTTTTGAACGAGCAGAGTTCAAATATTTTTTATTGACACTTAAAATGATTTCAAAATATGGAAAAGCATTGCCTGATGGTTTCTATAAGTACACAAAGAGATTGAGCAGTACTATTATCTCCATTAAAAAAGAAACTGTTAAACAAAAGTAGCCCAGATGAAAAAAATAAGATTTATATTAGTTTTGAACCAAAAATGCGGTAACGGGACACAAGCCGACCCCTACCCTTGTTCTTTTTCAATCAAAGGAATACGCGTTTCATTCCATACTCACTGTATTCAGTAAATGAATAGGAACAAATAGATGAAGTGGTCTATAAAGTAAAAGAATTCATATATTTTTTCAAAAGCAGAGATGCAATCTGCGTTTTAATAATGACTTCATACAAAACATTCTGGTTTTGCGTTGAAGGGTACTTGTCAGCAGGGGGCAGTATTTGACAACCAAAAAGCTATCATGCACAGAACCCCTCACAGAGTCTTCAAGCCTGTCAAATGCACTATTTGCAGTGTCAGAAATACTAACTCTCCTTAGGTCTAATTATTTGTACATCCTACGTCTCTTAGTGAGAAAGATTTGTATTAATATGATAAGGCTGAATGTCCCACAACTGCACCCAAAACCTTTTATTAGACCAACTTTATGTGTTCTTTACTTTTTTTTGTTGTCCTGTCACATATTTTAGGATCTCTGCATAATTGTTTATGCCTTTTTTTTGTTTGTTTTTACTATGTCTTAGTATTTTGAAAAAAAGAGCTGAAAGCACAGAAGCCACGTCATTGACGGACATTGGAGAATGGACTTTGATATAATAGTGATTTATATTCTTATTACTGTGGCGTGTGCTTTGTAATCATACTTTATTCATATGCACAAACATTTGCCTTTGTATAATACTTATAGTATCTCAGTATATTTAGACTCAAATACTTAAAAGGGGGTTTTATTTCGAAGCTTCACAGGAATAGTTACCTGACTTATCACTGTATCGGTGTGGCGTTTCAGTTCCCACACCCACAGCTTCGGGACATGCGGCGCGGATTAATAGGTTATCGGAAATTACCACTCCCAAGATGTAAACGTTGTAAATAGCTAATTAAAATTCCAATAAACAAATTCCCACGAACGTTTGTGTGTTTTAATGACGTCGTTGTTTAACCCTGTGACATCTACGGATTGGAGTTGACTTAACCCGCTGACATGATGAGTTCAGGTAACTCTATGATTGAGAAAGTTTTCGTGCTGTTGTTTCTTTTGCATTGAAAACGCATATGCAAAAAAATAATGACTTTCATTTGCTTTTATAACAATATTCATTGTATTTCATTGAAAAATGACTAGGTCTACCTGAGAAGAATGATTGTTTTTCTCCGATTGTTGCCGCGAATCGAACGTAGTGACATTTTGAATTCGTTATTACGAGGAGCACTTGAAGGTATCATTAGAAGTGACGTAACGCATGGGCGTGTTGTCATGGCTGTGTGCCGCAAAACCTTTAGATTTAGTAACGTTAAATCCCTTTTTGTCCTAAAACAAGCCATGTCAGCGATGGTGGTGGACAGCGATATGGAATTACATTTCACCACAAAGTAAACATAATTGACTAAGGCCCGGTAAGTAGTTACACCATGAAAGACATTGTTTTCACCAATAAAGGATGGCAAAACATGAGTTAGCTAGCTAGCATCAACGTTGTACAAGCTAGTAACACTAAAACGTCAACGTATAATCATATAATTATCTTATACAATGTGAAAAGGCAGTCAGAATTCAGTTTACTGTAACTAAATTAACATTAACCTGGTCATATGTTATAGCATGTTGCTGCCTGGTGATAAATTTGCATGTGACACACCCTGGAGCGCTTTATCTCTATAAATAAAACCTATCAGACCAACGTTAGTTTGCCTATTAAATATATTCCTACAAAGATTTATCGCTATGTTGCAATGAGGAAATAAGAAGCAGCTTGAGCTGATTTTGAACTTTGACCTAACGTTAGCTGTTTGGGAAATGACAGTAACCGAAAGCAATAAAAAAAATGCTGGTTGTTAGATGTTTACCTACTAAACTGATGTGTTTGGACTGACAATTCAAGTGTCCTCTCGCGTAATGTAACCTTAGCTATGTATCTTCGCATTGACAAGTTATGAAAGACATTCGGTGTTTGTCTCCACATAAGTGAACTCCAACAGACAGTACCTGGGCTTTTTGCTTTATAAGTATGTAACGTGAAGCCAGCTTTGACCAGCTGACTATTGGGGTGTCATGTTTTTTTTTCCCTGTCCCTGTCAGAGTCGCCAAGTTTTCAGTCTGTATCTCACGTTCTGTTGCATGGCAGGAACAGTCTTTGACACCTGAATTACGCGTTAAAAAAGCAGAATAATGGAAGTGTAAGGACCACAGTGATAAAAGCACTGTGTATGCAGTTCTTTCCTGTGTCTGGTGGTAAGTTGCTGAACTGACTTGCAGGACTTTGACAAGAGCTGTGTCTGTACCCTGTACACCTGTCATCCCTCTGTTCACTTGGTATGAATGAAGGAGAGCCGAGCTGCAGCTGCCACACACTGGAGCTGAACTGACCACAGTCAGAATTGCTCCCAGCCACACCTACTTTGGAGCAACTTTCAGTCACGGACTGTTTCTTAGCTCCACAAATTTAACATTAGATTTCGGTAATTACGATTTAAATACGCGCTGGCACTACATTACAGAGTAACAAAGGCGATCAGTTGTAATTGAGAGGAAATGGGAAAAATATTGTGTGGAAATTCTCAAGGTAAGACTCTTAAGCACCTGGGATAACTTTTGGGAAGAGACAACCTTTCTGTTGGTGATTCAAAGTAGCCTGTGCAGTGCTTGCCAAAAGTCGTATGGGACCTGTTTGTGTCTCTGTTTGGGCTCCGAATAGATCTTTTCCCATAAAGTTAGGTCTAATTTTAGTACATGTTTTATTTTCTGTGTCAATCTTAATGGACATTGTAACTATAGGTGCACATCAGTAAGCTAACTTGTGGATTATAGCAACCTTTGAATGAGGAATGCGCGCAGTGTTTCCACTTCACTCTTCCAACATGCAGGGTGTTCATTTAAGAAAAAAAATTGCTCTAAAATCGAAAAGAAAGAGGCGTTCCTGTCAAGCAGACTGGCGTAATATTCAAATATGGAGTTTGACACTAGCTGTCAGCACACTACAGCAACAGTTTTCACAGTAACCAGTATGGTCAGCCACAGGCCAAAACCAGTGTTTTTTGACTGAGGTTGTAGAAAGCAAAATCTGTGACACCTAACCGCAGCTTTTAAATGTGATCGTTTTGTGCTGTTAAATTTTTCCATTAAATGTAATTCCTCACTGGATGGAAAAGCCTCTGAAAACTGCTTCAGAAGTCGTCAACTTGAGCGCTTGTTTGAATCAAAAAGAAATAAAAATTAGAGTTTAAAAAGATCAAATTAAATGTGATCAGTTAAGCTCCCAGGTCTTTTGTGGACAGTGATCTGCGGTTAAATTAGTACAATCCAAATTTTTGCCAAATTGATACAGCTGAGTATTGCAATATTTCTCATGATACTGTATCGATTTTCTAGCTCCTCATATTAATACATAAAAAAGGTCATGTTTTTGCATCTACGTGAGTGTGTTCAATTACAATTTGCAATACAAATGCCATCTAAACTGGAATAGGCAACTTCTGGAAATCAGGCTAGCTACTGTATAAGCATGAGACTCCTTAGAGAGCAACTCTGCTGCATCCTCCCCTCCCTGTTTTTGCTCCAGCTGGCATTTTATTGCGTTTGTTGTCATTTTTTCCTCTAAGTTCAGTTTGCGCCAAAGATTCACAATGAGACAAAACAGTTGCCGGAAAGTTGCAGCTCAACTCAAGTTGGCTGATGTGTCACCTGCAGACACTGGCCAGTCGTAGAATGTAACTCACTTCACTTCTTTTAACAGCCAATCACCTTGTAGTGACGTCACCTGTTGTTAGGTACAAATAAAAAATAAACAAAATATGTACAAATCAGACCACCCAGGTGGTACACTGCAAGATGTACTCTTAGCACTGTTTTTGTTTTTTTAACGTAATCATGTAATGTATTGTGATGTATATGGTATTGCAATGTATTGTGATACAATCATATTGTTACCCATGTGTTACACACATATGGTATTGTGAGGTCCTTGCTAAAACCCAGCCCTACTGCCTGCATACCTGTAGATGAAAAAAAATTGCAGATGGCTTTGATTTCTCCTTTGATTAAGGTATCCGTCCTATTAACATCAGAAACTGTTTCAAGTGAATGAGCAGAACTGCTGCATGACAAAATTATATTTATTGTTCTTTTTGACTGATCAGATGTAAATTTCATTTGTCAGTTATAGGGCTATACAGTTAATCAAAATCTTTTTGAAACTGCAATATGACCCACTGCAAATTTTTTATCTGTTTTTTATTTTTTATTTAGAGTTACAAGCAGACTCCCGCACACTGTCTTAACTTGCAAGAATGCATTTATTTGCGGCGTTTTTGGTACTTTGCCTAATGGTCTAGCACTGAAACGTTTCCAATAAATATATTCTTCCAAGTGAGGACAGTGCACGGGAGTCTGCTTGTAACTTTGGATCTGCTCTTCCCTCTCGTACACACCTTTCTCAAGGACTAGATTTGCAAAGTGTTTTCCTTATTTAATTGCAGGGAGTCGCAATATTTGTCAAAGGAGTTTGTGTGGTCAAAATACCATTTTAATTCAACGGATATAATGCTGCAGAGTTGTCCTGGTCTGCACATCATATTCCACAGAATTAAAACATCTTCATTCGGTACAGAGGCCTGCAAAAATCACACCATAATTATTTTAATATGGTATTTAGTGAAAATGGGAATAATGATGTAAAAATGATCATTCCCTCTAGTAACACAAAATACATCACAATTGCAGTATCAGCCCAAATGATCACAATTAGATAGATATTTTTAAAAATCATGCTGCTTTAGTCAGGCATCTAGTAATGTCAAAATCCAACATTCTTCTCCTGTAAGTTTGTAATTAAACAGCCACCCAACTGAATTTCCAGAAATGATGCCTTATCGCGATGTAAAGTAAATCAGTATCAGAATATAGAATGTGACAAAATGATTTCTGATCTCCCGCCCTGAGCTTTGCCTAATGGCCAGTTGACACAAACTGAAGAAGGGAGACGGCAATTTGTTTACTGTTTCCCTATCTGAGTCTTTCCAGCTGGGCTGAGGATTCAGAGTAACAGCCTCCTGGAAACAAGCCAGTCCTGCATTAGTTACAGAGATGACAGTGTGAGTCTCAAACGTGTCATGCTGTCCTGAGAGAGTCATCCAGTTTGATATAGACTGAATTAGCGTCATTGATCTCTGTGAGAATATTTATCTCTTGTGGCGGCAGTTTGTAAGAAGATCCGATAAGGACTGTTCGAGCAGCAGGTCCAGATTAGAAAGTTTGCTCATCTTTCTCAAAAGTTTATTGTTCTGTTCTCTTTAAGTGAGTGAGGTTTATAGTGACATGCCATGATGGTGATTGTCAGGTGTGAATTCACAGCGTATAGATGAGATGGGCTTTAGCCTGTGCAGTAAGCTCAAGCAGTGCAGCCCAGATATGATAAGAGAGTATGAGTGAATATTTGCCCCCCCCCCCTTTTTTTTTTTGGTAATGCATTACAGGTACCAAACAGTGCTTGATTACCAGCAAGAGTGATTGGCTGAATGATCAGATACTGTCACGTG
Organism: Naso minor; assembly: GCA_029874875.1. Lineage (NCBI taxonomy): Eukaryota > Metazoa > Chordata > Actinopteri > Acanthuriformes > Acanthuridae > Naso > Naso minor. The sequence continues at coordinate 5,142,806 of JAQFJB010000002.1, read as the reverse complement.
TTTTTACCAGGCTGGCATTAGCCTGTATTTCAACAGTCTTCTCCGTCTGTTGGCTGCCATGTTCCTGTGTGTGTGTGTGTGTGTGTGTGTGTGGCTACTGGAAGAAGAGCCTTGTGAATGAATGCTTCCTATTATATGATCTAGATCAACAAGTCCATTACATGAACAGTAGCAGCTTTGTTTTCAAGATGGGAGAATGGTGTAATGATCTTCATTATAAGCCCGTGCCTCAACTTCCTCCCAAACCGATGCCAGCTTTACGTTCACATGTGCGGGCAGCGGCATCAACAGATTGCTGTTCATGCTGGTTTTGGAACCATATTGATGGTGTCTTTCTCAGCTGTGGTCACATCAAAGAGTTTTGTTCAGGCAAGGACAGCATTGAGAAACACAAACACACACGCACAGACACACACGCTCCCTCTGTGCTTTTCTGAGGGAGCATGAAACTCTGGGTTGGTCTTGCCAGCTCAGCAGCGGTGGATGCATATACCAGTTTGCTACTGAAAATGAGGATCATGGCAGATGCCCATTCATCAAAATTTCCCCCAGCCCCTCCCCCTGTTTTTCCTTGAGCAGCCCCCCCAACGCCCCCCATCCAAAAAAAACCCTCCCACCAAAACATATTGCCCCTCCCCCTTCCTCTCTGTCCTTTGCTCGTCTGCTCATTGGCAGTAGGGCGAATAGTGTCCCCACAGGCTGTGAAAGAGAGGGCTGTACATCCTTATGTAGAGCTTGGTGCGCATGTGTTGGTGCATATTGATCAGTAAACACAGTGCGTTGCCTTCACACGCGTGCTTCTGATGCTCATGTGTCCAGTGATGGAATATAGCACCAGAGGAGTCGTTTGCGGAGTAAAGCCCATTGGCCTTTTTTTACGCGAGAGCAAGAGAACGTCAGCCTGAATGCAGCGCTCGTCGCACAGCCGCTCTCCCTGGCCATCCTCCTCCCTCTCCTCCCTCTCCTGTCCTCTCCTCTCCTCTCCTCTCCTCTCCTCCTCCACTGTGGTAATCCTTGCTGACACAATGCACAAAGGACTAAATGCTGGCTGCATCCTCCAGCAGCAGGGCTCTCTCTTCTGCTTCCTCCAGCTCTGATCCTCTACAGCAAGGCTGTTCGCCTTTACGGCAGGACACTATTTCTGTATGACTGCTTTCAACTGTATATCACATCTCTGGAATACCGGCCTCGCTGCTTTCCTCCTCCGCCCCCCTGTCTCCCCTCCTCCGCCTCCTCCTCCTCAGCCGGTTCATTCAGGGAGTGCATCAGCACAGGGCTTCAGCCCTGAGGAGGCGTTTTTTTAATCTCGCTGGAAGCTGACAGGACCGCTGGTAGCACATATATGTTTTTTTAACATCTAAGCATTTATGTATCCGGACGTAGGAGCTGCTTCTCTCCTTCCTCAGTTCACTCGGTCTCTCTCTATTCACTGCACATCACTGTACTAACAGGTAAACCAGCTAAACAGGACATGCTTTATTTATCAAGTGATGCTGTTTCAGTCATCTCTGTTTGGGTAAGACTAGTACCTCTTTCCATGTGATGATGCTGGTCATATTTTAAGATTGAGCAGTATTTATAATTTTTTTACAGTGTGAATCTTTTAAAAATTAATTTAGATTGGCAATTCAGAAACAAGATTAGTTGTACAGGGTCCTTCTGCTTTAAATGAAACATGGCTGCTTCTGTTTTCATCAGATCGCCACAGTAATGTGCTGTTTTCACTATGCACCGTCTAGTAAGGTTAAATGATCATGTGCACAGCTGACATGCGTGCAGTTCGCGTGTGTCCATGACCACGCTGCTACATTGTGCCACATGCTGTTGCGATCTGTAGTGAAGCTAGTAGACATGTTCAGCAGGCAGACAGACATCCGGCTGGCTTGGCTGCTGCTGTCACATGTGGAAATCAAACGGACGAAATATGTTGACATGCAGAGTCTGTGTCATAATAATCTTACGTTTCTTACGTAACCATGGTGATGTCAAATTTATGCGCGTCGTGTGGGGCTTTAGAGTGAATATTTTTGAGTGCAGGTAGCCTCATCACTGCATGTTTAGTGCTCAGGTTAGACAGATTTGAGTTAATTATAAGTTGCTTTATCAACTAAAGGTACTTGCTTATCATATTTGCATATTGTATATACAGATCTGCGATTGATATCATAATCATAGTCAAGGTGTAGGATTCGTTGAAGGAGGATGATTGCGTTGCTGAGAACACTGTATTGATTTTCACCTTTACAGCTCTGAGTGAAATGACCCTTTCCAGGCAGAGGCCTAGATAAGACTGAATGATTGTTTGTTCTGGGTGAAGTTACATTTGTTGAGATCCTAATGGAGGAACATGTGACATATTGTTGACTTTTGAAATGACGTTTGACTTGAGGTGTAAGCCTGGACTGACTGACAGTCTGGACGTACAGTCACGTGAATGTACCCCACTTACAAGACACTAGCCTTGGCCAAAGCAAGACATGATCAAAGCTTGCCCGCACGCTACTGATCATGTGACATTACAGTAATCCATTAAAAAACGGTGATGTATTCACCTTAACCAGTCCTCTTGTTGGATCAGCACTGCTTTTTTGTGAGTTGTTTTTTCACTCGGAATATATTTTTTTTGTTTGTGTATTTTTAGATGAGGTATCAGGCTTGTCCAGTCCTTGAATAACATCTGTCAGACCAAAAAAAAAAAAAAATCAGCAAGTGGCCTGTAGAAAAGAACCGCATGTTCCAAAAACAGAGAGCAAAGTTCACAGCAAACCAAATACTAAGAAAGTGCAGGAAAAGGTTCACTCCCCCTGTTAGTATGATGACTGCATCAGAGCGCTCAGGATTTCAGATGGTCCTGCTGGTTTGCCTGGGATAATAGCAGAGCACAAGCTCGTAGTTTCACGGCACACTGGAATCCTACAGCTTCTAACATGTTCAAAAGTGGGCTGAAGATCATGGGGAGTGAGTATGATAATCCACTGTAATTTGATAGGATTATCTCAGCACAGTGTCATCAAATGTACAGTACGTGTTCTTAGCGAGCACAGAGCCATTATAAAGTTTGCTGATAGGAACAATTCTGCCGGTATCAAGTTGCTTTTTCAATCTGTTGTTCCAGCAGTTGAGCTTTGAAAGGATGATTTTTGACAATGCTGACGCATATTTGAAAATGTCAGTGTGTTTGAAGAGTTGTACGATTGTTTAATTACATGGAAACATTTTGAATTATTTTCCCACATCGTGCACAATGCTTTTTTTTTCAGTGTGATTGTGAAGTTAGGCAGGGCAGACGCTTGTCATGGAAAATGGAGAGATTTATTTTTGGCCTGTCAAGCACTCTGGAGTGATCTTTGTAAATGTTTTAGTTAGTCAGGGTCCATATTGATTTTCCTTAAAGTCCTCTGGCCACCAGATGTTTCTGACATGAACTAGTTTCAGCAGGTTCTTTTTTTTTTTTTTTTTTTTCTTTGCTACTCATTTCGGACATTAAGGCTGATGAGGCTAAAGTCACAGGGCCTGTTTGTATTTTGCTGAGCATTTAGGTCCAGTAGCGGTGATATTAAAAAAACGAAAAACAAAACAGCACAAGCAAACTGTCTCTTCTTATTAGACATGAGAGCGAGGATATAAGCCGGCCGGACCTCGTGTCACAGCCCAAGCAGGCCTTCATACAGTAGCAAGTATCTGATGCCACTGGGTTTGCCAGTAATAATAGTTCTGACTCATTTTCCATTTTGAAGCTGCTCAGTGATTCTCATCAGCGTACAGATCTAGCTCTGCCTTTATGTTGAGAAAAGAATTTTAAATATGCTATACCTGCTTAGTGAAACTGTCTGTACAGAGTCTGTCGGTGAGGATTTACAGACCTGCACCTTCAGATCCATTTGCATCCCATTGCAACACTTCATTTGACAGTCTGCCTATGCTGTAATGCATTTAAAATCGCCTGGCCCTCGGTCACATGTTGTGGATAAGTAGGTGAATGAATAAGATGAATAAGATCTTAGGCCTGATTGGTGTCCATTGTTCATATCTCAAAAGTACAATATTGCACTCTACTTCACAGCACATTTTTTCTGTTGTAGTTTCTGCACCTTTACAACATTTAAAAAAATGATTTCCACCTCATTTATTCTCAAAAATGCAAACAAATAAATAATTTGCCAACTACATACTGATGTTTAAAGTGCCATGTGTAGCAGTTTAAAAAAACAAAGGTTTCGTAGTTGTACTTTCATTATCATAATCCACTTGCCAAATGAAAATTACGCAATACTCCTGACCAATTTCTAAGTGTGTCCCTTTGTTTATGGTGGCATGTTGATTGTAGCCAAACGCCTGTCTGGTTGTTTGTGTGAGGGAGGTTGACGTTGCCCTCCCAGATTGGCCCTCAGCAGTGTTGTGTGACGGAAGCCAGTCCATCTGTTGTTGCAGGCACAGAGCTGTAACTGTGCCTGTTTTAAACCTCAGCCTATCTATAAACTATGATTTGTCAGATCATTAAGACTTCAACTTGCCGCAAAGCTATCTAAACCGGCTGAATACATCCAGGTGACACTTCTTGTTGAATCAAAATGAGTTTGGCACCCTTTGGTTTGATATTTGGACGCTGATAGAAATGAGCAGATTATATTTAAGCAGTATCACAGGAGCGGGAGTGCTGTTATATTGAATATCAGTGCGGCTGTGAGGCAGTCATACAAGATAATCTCAGCTGTGGTGATATTCAGTAAACAACACACTCTCGAATGTGATGGCTTTTATACAACAATTCTTAGTTTTATTAGTCTATAAGTGCCATTTGTTAACAGTAATAAGAAACAGCAGATTATGATTATTTGTCTCTAACAAATATTGTTCCACATCTGGACTGGGACTGTACTGTTACAAAGCAACACATGAACATTTCCCTACACATCAGCTAGCTGGCTGCTTTGTGTCACCCTACATGTTACTGCAGCCCACTTTCTTGGTGTTATGTACATTTATCTGTGTTTCCATTTATTGTGCAATCAGTAAGTCTGTTGATGGTCGTTTTTGTGGCATATAAGATTCATCAGACGGTATGTTGCTCCACGGTTTTCTGCTCTCCGTGAATGGCCTCCGGTCAACTTGCAGACCTGCAAAAGAACACAATTTTTTCGTTAATATTCTATGTTCTGTGACTCATCATTAATCACAATTCATATCCTGGCCTCCATGTTTCTGTAAAGCATCTGACCTCTGTCCACTCACTAGGGTTATTCTTCTTGTAGCACTGGTGCATAAATTGCAGGATTGATTGTTGGCAAGTACACAAGTTGATGCACTGATTTGATACCACATGATTTATTTATTGGAAAGAGCCAGTTCACACCAGCATCCTGTATACCTTAACAGATTTGTTACTGCTCAGGTTTACATAAATGGCAAGTGACATTTTTAACTGCAGTTATGTACATAAAATGACATCCATACAGGGTTAGTGGTATGTAGCTGTTAAAAATGATGCATTTTTTTACCCCTAAAAGCCACAATGTGTGTTACTTGGGATGCCTCAGAAAGTTTCTTAATGGCAGTGGCTCTCAGGCTGTGGTTGGTGCAGGATGTTTCCCTGTCTCTTTGCACATCCTGGGTCACACCTGAGAAGGCTGAAATCAGACACAGAAACTGTCTGTTAGCCCTCTGGGCTGCAGATAGAGGGCTTTCACGTCAGGCAGAATTTTGCTCGGGTATTTTTGAGTGGTGCTAACGGGCAGAGGGGATTTCCTCGTCTTACGAAGTAAAGCCCATCTAGCTTTCTCTGTCTCTGCTTTTTTTTTTTTGGTTTGTTTGTTTATTTATCGAATGTCATGGTGAAATACTTTGCCCCTTTCTCATTACATTTAAGGAAGGATGAGTCTGGTTTCGGATCCCGATTTCCCTCCTTGTTCCTGAGTAAAAAGTGACAGGAAAGTCGTGCTAGACCTTGTTCAGTAAATGTTCTAGATTGTCTGGGCTAAGTGTTTCAGAAATTTTAATAAGGGCTGGTTTTTACCTGAAATCAGACAGTAGTGTGTTGATTTGTCTTTCCCTGACCTTACAATCTTGTTCTTAAAACCCTGGAAGACATAAGCTGATAGATATTCTTTGTTCTGCATTAAATGCCAGGCTTTTCACAAACTGTGACTTAGTGTCTGTAATAACGCCCGGGGGTGTGGCCAAAACATGGAACAGTCATTACCATCTCATCAGGTTCTGGCAAGGGAAACGATCACTGCTCCAGTAAAGAGGAGAAACTTTAAATTAGATACGACCTGACTTGACGCATTTCTTGTCCCTTAGCTCTAAGACCTCTTTGACTCAGATACAAGCGAGAAAACTAACATTATTTTTGCAAGATTCAAAGTCAGTATAACACTGCAGGTAGTTAACAAACAGTATAATTTGACATTATGTTTAACAATGAGAATAGCTAGTTATCGAGCCTCGTCATGGTCCTTAAATCAATATCAAGAATCTAAAAAATAAATAATAGACCATGTGTTGGCCACAGCCTGAAGTAGGAAGTCGAGTAGAGAATTGGATGTGAAGTAATCACTCATGTGATACAAGGGTTATTACGTTCAGAGAGGCAGTGTCCGGCGTGTGGCTTGTGGGTTACAGTTACATATTTCATACACTGTCTTCTTTTACTCGATTAGATTTGCCTGGTGCTGTGTTGTTGTAGTGAGCTTTAGAGCTGCAGCGATTAATTGACTGATAGAAAACTGATCACCAACTATTTTGAAAATCGTTTTGGTCATTTTTCAAATAAAAAAGTCAAAAGAATTGCTGTTTTGGCCTCTTCAGTGTGAGCATTTTCTGCTTTTCTGTGTCATTTATGATCATAAATGAGGAGTCTTTGTGTTTTGAGCTGTTGTTTGGACAAAAGAAGCAAACTGAGGATGCCACATTGCGCTTAGGGACGTTGACATGAGCATTTTTCACACTTTTAAAAAAATTTCATGGAATAAATGATTAATTGATTAATCATGAAAATGGTCAGCAAATTAGTGGATAATGAAAATAATTGTTAGTTGCAACCCTAGTTAGCTTTATCATCTTACAATAAATTGTAAACAAAGACTTCACTGTGTCCTTGTCCACAGGCTGATAGTATGTAGCCAGTGCAGTAGTTTGGAACAGTTAACAGACAGTTTTACTGAATCAGTATTAAAATGGTAAATGGTATCATTGGTTTTAAATTTTTACTCAATACCTTTTAAGATTTGGACTCAGGAGATTAACGAATATGCTGTGTCCCTACGATTTGTTTGTATTTATTCATTCAAACTGCTAACTGTTTTCCCAAGTCAGTCGTTGTTGTCATCTCCATTGGAGCATCTGGGTTATCGTACATTTCAGAGATCTTAAGGTTCAGCATTTAATGTGCTCCAGTTAGTAAACCAGCAAACATCCGAACAAATTTCCTCATCAAGTTCATTGGCACAGTCCTGGAATTTGGCCTGCCAGTTGCTGCAGATAACATAACACATAAGAACACACGATATAGAAATGCGTAAGTAAACACAGAAGTGTAAATACCAAAACTGGAGCTGGAGTACACACTGTTCAGACCTGGTGTGTGTGTGTGTGTGTTTTATCAGTCTAGAACCTGCTGAATGTTGTTTAAATTTGCATTTCTTTCATTTTGGTTTCTTACACCAGTGTTTCAAAAACTTTATAAGTGGTCACCTTGCAGGATGTGTGACAGTTTTTTTTTTTCTTTTACAGTTTATCTTGGGTGTTTTTTTTTTGTAATTTTCAAAGCTAGAGGGGTTCCTTTACTTATACATTAGCACTTTTGAATTTCTTCAAGAGGTAAAAGCGTTAGGATGCAGTTTTGGCATTCATTCTTTCTTCCTGGCAGCGGCCATCTGTCAACACCAAAAATTGCCGTGCATCGGGATTTAAGAAGATGAGTGTATTTTGACTAAATGTTTTTGCCAAGTGCAGCTTTAACTTCGTCTTTACTCTTTTTTTCCTTGAGTGTTCATTTGTAAATGATGCTCTTGTATAGACAAAAGATAGAGCTGAGTAATGGTTCATAGGAGCATGTCGTGTAGGTACTGTAGATCCATCCTCTAAATCCCACTGTGTTGCTTGTACTTCTTTGCACCAGTCCTGGTCTATTTATTAATGATATCAGCGCGTCGGCCTGAATTCTCTGTGGAACAACGCAGTGTGGGTGCAGCAGACTGGGAGGTAGTGGGTATGTGCGGGTAGTACAATTGGTTTAAATTTAGGTGAAGGTTTTTTCTCTCTTTGTCTGCAAAACTGTCCTTAAACCCAGAATGCTAGACTGTGGGCCTCCTGTAGACTATTGCAGTATTTAAAGTAAGGCTTTCCATTGTCTTGGAATCAGTGAACAAAGTATTCTCCTTCCTAGGTTCCAGTACGACGTGTTTTAGCTCAGCTAGAGATTAATCATGATTGCTTTTATCTATTAGTACATCTACTTGGCATTTCCTGCATCCTTCCACACCCAGAATGCTGGGAGCCGTGTGAAAGCCATCTACCGCCTGTGACAGCTCCTCTGCTTGCATGCTGAAATGTTGGATGATAGGCTGGGATATTATTTCAGTGCATAAAAGAGGCTAAGCTGTCATTTTGGACAGAAAATGGAGTCTAAGCAGCCTGCTTTCCCTCCTTTGATCCCTTACATCCCATATGTTTTCATGCTTAAGCAGATGCCTTTAATACCAAATTGACATTGTAATCTTGATAAGCGTGCAAGTGAAGTCTCAGCTGCATTACAGACATCTGTCTGCCCTATTATTGACAGATTGTGTTTTAACCTAACCCTGTGATTGAACTTTGAGGCTATATGCAAAAAACCCCATAACAGGTGAAATTTCCCAGATAAAGAAAGATATTAGGCAAGCTTACGGCTGTATTTACACCAATTTGGATAGACATTTAAACTGTGTTTACATGGTGGAAGTGTCCTGTCTACACCAGCGTTTATGCATCACTTACTGAATATTTTTTGTCCAAACAAAAAGCGCTCTTTCTAATCCTTCCATTTAAGATTAATGGCGGTTGTAAACAGGGAAATGATGGATTAACAGCCCCATCTGCTAAGGAATGCGGTCAGATGTATCGACTCTTTTGACAAACATGGCACTTGATTTCAGGGTGAGCTCTGCTCTGTAACTTCACACTATCTCTGCAACTATAAAAGGGCAATAGACGCAGGCTTGCATGTTTGTGAAAGGTTTGTCACATTGCAGTCACCGCCGGCCTTCTAGGTCGTGTTATTCGTAAAGGGTGTGAATACACAGCAACAACTGTCAATGTCGTCTGATCTGTGTGTTAGCCTTGTTTAATAGATTATTTGATAGATTATTTATCGTTGTTTGACTTTTTATGTGGCATGTATCAAACCTCTTCAGCATATATTAAACACTTGTTTAGGAAAGAAACATAACCGCCGGCAGTAGGGCTGGGCGATATGGCCTAAAAATAAAATCCCCAACTACGACTACAACTACAACTACGAAATTTCATTCCATATTCGATTTTCAATTTTAATATTTTTTTTTTAAACTAGAAAAGTCAAACGACAAAGGAATATTGGGAATAAAGTGCAAACCTAGCTTTAACCAAAATAAACTTTTTTATAAATTAAGATTTGAGCAAACAAAGATGAATCCTCCAGTTTGGGATTAATAAAGTGCCAGTCCAACTTTTTCCAAACTTCACTTATGAAAAATAAGACACCAGAGCTGAGAGAGAGCCATAGGCTACCGTATTTACCCTGGTTAAAGAGAAAATCGAGCTTAACGATTTCCATTTTTTAACATCTTCCAAAAACAAACAAATTAATTCGAATTTTGATTTAAAAGTGATTTTTTGCCCAGCCCTAGGTAGCAGACAATCATAATATGCATGATGTACTTCATGGGCTGTTATTTGTTGAGCTGTAGTTATATTGTTGGTAATACGTGTAGACAGATGCAGTACACTGTCCTTCAGTTTTACAAGGCTGCAGTTTTCCTTTTCTGCAACCTTATAAAGATTCTTTTGTTGTGTGATGAGACACAGAAATAACTCTGCAGTATCAACAAGGAATACTTTTGAATTTGCTGTAAATCTTGTTGATAATTGTAATGATGGCAAAGACGGAACATTGAACCAATTTATTACAGAATATTTCATATGTCATGTTATTTATAGATGCAGCTGGATGTCAGCTGATGCCTTAGACAGATAAAGCCTTAAAATTGCCCCATTGCTTCCTTCCTGTATCCGTGATGGTTGCACCCAGTGGCCTTCACTGAAAAGTCATCAGTTTAGGGTGAAAATGTGTGAGTTCTTGTACTTGTGTTCTTGTGATGAGCTTTTGAGTGTATTACGTCTTATTATTGAGAATACCACAGGATTTCATCCCAAGGTTTTAGGGTTAGTATTGCAATTATGAGATTCATGCATGTCTGTACAAATGGATACCTGAGATTTACAGCTTGCTCCATGACCACTTTTAACCTTGTTAGATTGTTTTACTGTTGATAAACAGCTACTACTTAAGAGGATTGCTTTGCAATAAAGAATGCTAGTTCAAATTTTTTGCCCAGAATGCCAGAGTCATGTAGGAACAGGTTTGTTTTGATTGTTTGCTCTAGAATGTTTAGACAGTTTATATGTTTACACTTTTGTCATCACTAGTTAGGGATTAGGTTTAAGTAGCTAAGTGTTATAGCTGAGTTTTAGGACATGAATGAAGCCAGTGGCCTGCCTGCTAATACTATGTGTGTGTGTGTGTGTGTGTGTGTGTGTGCGAGGTCAGGGACTGATTAGCACAGCAGGGGCATAGCATTTGTGTCCAGCTGCTGTCTTTAAAAGCCTGCCATGATACACAGAAAGGCCTCCAGTGAACGATCCACTAGCTAAGAGAATAACACTGCTCTGAAATTAATGAGACATATGGCATGTTGCTTTTATGAGTCCCTCAGCAGCCACTGATAGATATGTAGTCAGGTAACACACAGGTTGCGTAAGTTCCTTGTTTAAAAGCAGTGGGATGAATGCAAAAGTTTCAGCAAGTTAACACAATCAGCTTATAATGTTAGTATTGACCAGGTAAGAGCCGATGCCCAGTATAACTTTTTTTTTTTTTAAACATCCATTTATCTACTTTATTTGCTCTTGCAATGTGCTTTCGCTGCTGTATTTTTCCAAGGTTTTATTGAACTGTTATTTTCTCTCTTCTCAGTCACCCCTGATCTGTTCCCGGAAACATCCCTGGTGCCTTCGCTGACTGCAGTATCTTCGGCGCGAGCCAGCTCCATTACTCAGAAGCCGCGCAGGCGCAGCAGCAGCGGGAACGACAGCGCTACCAGGCCCCGGCCGTTGCGCTCAGCCCCCAGGCCAGGCCCCAGCAGAGGTAGCATGGAGGTGGGCATGCGTGTGGTGCGTGGCCTGGACTGGAAATGGGGTAACCAGGATGACGGTGAGGGCCACGTGGGCACTGTAGTGGAGATTGGGCGGCAGGGCAGCACTACGACACCAGACAAGACAGTGGTGGTGCAATGGGACAGCGGCACAAGAACCAACTACCGCACCGGCTACCAGGGTTCCTATGACCTGCTGCTTTATGATAATGCTCAAATTGGTAAGCACATATTAACGAAGCATGGTTCAGCATTTGAACTGTTACAATACTAGTGTCAAGTAAGAAATTATACCTCAGTTTTTGAATGTTACAGTAATTAATGTTTTTGTACAAAAACTTATACATTTTAATAAAAGTCAGCCTTTTTTCCTGCTGATATTTAACAGAATTATCAACTTGTCTGACTTTCCCTCCATTCTAAGCAATTTTTCGTGAGGGACCGAGTTTCAATTCCCCCCAACCAATCACTAGAGACAAAAGTTCCTGGACACACCAGACCAAAAAAAGCTCCAGTTGCTTTCTCAATCACAGCTAAATAATGAAAAACATGTTTAGGAATTCATTTTATGTAACACATAACATAATCTTAATTCATACTTTATCAGCACTGTCTAGCAAGACAGTCTGTTGATCTTGATTTTTGGGAACACCATTTTTTTTTCTTTGACAGTGAAGAAAGCCCCCCCCCCATCTCAAATCATGCCGTGCCTTTGCTAGAGAATCAAGTTTGGCCTGGCGTACAGCTTAACAATGCTTGCAACCAGTTGACAACAGTATGACAACATCTTTCACCCATGGTTCTGAATGGCTAATTGTTAGTACAGTCTTGTTGTCAGGATGGCAAACAGCTGTTACATGTCCTGATGCCAGACTGTAGAACTGAATTCAGTGGAGTCGATGGGCTGATTCAGAGATCTGGTCCCAGGGAACCAAATTCATCAGATACATTGTTGTTCCTGAACCTTGTCTAAATAAAAAATGTCAAGATCTAGCTAAATGATTTCTGTCATTGGTAAGTGTCTTGTCCAGTGCAGCCGTCACACTGTGTGCATCACCTGCGCTGCTTTATGTTGCCACTGTGCAACACAGATGCGTCAAAGCTCACAAGGTCCCAAACCAAATCATGAGTCTCATGATTTAGTGTTTAGTGTTAGTGTTTAGAAAATAGGTGGACTTTGATTTATACATAATATCTGCTGCTTAATCTAATGAGGGTAAACTGTGTTTGGTGAAAATCACATCAAATTTCAGCTTTGTTTTGATACATATCTTACATATTGTGTTGATTAAAATACAAATACACAAAGCAGTAAAACAATTTCTTTGTTAAAGTGTGTTGGCATTTCTACAACATCCTGCTAGTTGAAACATGCACTAAAACCAAAAGTAAGAATAGTTCAACTCGTGCAGCACCTTTAACAAAATGCATCACACAGACAGGGCAAACACAGTGTGGTGGTGCATCCTTTATGCATTTTTT
>JAQFJB010000002.1:5057717-5068024 GCA_029874875.1 Naso minor | reverse complement strand
TCCTTCAAAAAGACAAAAATATGTCCAAGATAAGGACCTTAGGTGAACACTACCTGGTCACATAGCCTCTGCAGCGAGCTTCAAACAAGATCACACGCCGCCGGAACTTGAGAAAGTTCTTCCGGACAAAACATATGCGGATGAATCTCTGTAGAGTGGTGGCAGCAATGTTCAGCAGACAGTCACGCTTCCCCTCCAAAAGCTGATACAACTCTTCTTTTAGGAAAATCTGAACACACAAATACACACAGACACAAATCTTACTTAAAGCAACACTACGTAACTTTGACCGAGACCCACTGATTTGAAAAACGAAACTTAAAGATGCATGTTCATACGTCAAAACAACAATTTGAGTAAAACCGGATCATATTTGATGGAGATGATGTCCTACGACTGCTCTGCCTCAATTCTGTGATTCACAGAGGTTCCTGAAAGCAACACGTAGGCTTCCTGCAGACTGAAGCTGCAGCACCGGGTCGCTGCTGGTGACAACTCCGCTAAATAAAAGGCTGCAGACAGACAGAGCAGTCGTCGAACGTCCGAGGGGAAACCAGCAGGCATTTTCTCTGTAAAATATGACCCGACTGCACTAAAATTGCGATGTATAAGCGTGCATCGGTAAGTTTCATTTTTCGAAGCAGAGGGTCGCAGTCAAAGTTACACAGTGTTGCTTTAAAGCAACCTAATTTGGTTGGCTACTAATTTAAGGACATGCTTAGGCATAGCAATACTATCAGTAGCTTATCGGATCTTCAACATTAGCGACCGCTCAATTAAAACCGCCTCTTGAAGAAAAATATAGATCAGCACTTGCACATATATCTCATTGTCATAACATATCTGAGGACAAAAAACACATCCCTCTCCAGTAACGCGGTAACGTAGCATTACATGGATTAGTAACTGTAATATAATTACTGTTTTGGCAATTGTTCTTGTCCCTTACTTTAGTAGTTATTGGGAAATGTAATAAAATTACAGTTATGAGTCATTAAGTAATGCGTTACTTCCCAACTCTGTTTACAAGGAAACCACCCTCAAATAGACTCTCTTGTGTTTTAGAAAGACTAAAAGTATCCCAAGGTCACCTCGTGTGAGTGACTCTTGGTTGGCTAGGCACCATAAAAACTATATGTTAAAGGCCCGAGGGAGGACACACATACAGCTTTACCAGTCACCTTGGATACTGAATGCAGATTACTGAAGGGCTACATGGTGGAAACACTCTGCAACAGCACATGGGGAAAGATAAAACAAACATGAGTCATTGTTTTCCTTTTCTCAGTTGACACGCTGTGGCACGGATCCAGACTGAGATCCTCAAGTCTGCTGTCAGGTTACTGTAAAGACAAATGCATATACATCCGGGGACCCTGCAGTCCAGCTGCCTGTTCATTTGGTTAAAGAGTTTCACAGTTAAAAGGTTAAAGGTTTTCACAGGTTTGTCCCATTTCATCCTGTTATTCTCCGGAAATCGTTTACTGGGAGTCTATCCAGTGCACTGACACATTCAGAATACAGTGTTATCAGTAAAGACATAAAGCTGTGGGAGGTGAGTTAGACAGAAGTCTGTCATAAATCACAGGCCAAACTAGCAAACTGGGACAGAATTATTATGCCTTTATTAAGAAAAAAAGTATCTTTGTCTCTTTTATACTGAGTGTGTGAGGTGTCATGAAAAAAATCAAGAAAAAAACAACTGGTGCACCTGCGCAATTCAGTATAATTTGTGCTCTTTAATTAATAAGTAAATAAAAAGAAGGGGCACAATCACCCAGTTGGCTGGAGAATTTAAGCAGTCAGCCAAGAAAAAATTCACGATGTGATCCAGAAACCTGAAGCTGAGTTTGAGTGTGTCATCAAAGTTTTTACAATAATAATCAGCTATCCTGTGAAACACTGTTAAAGGTTAAATAAATGTTCAATTTAACACTTTCAAATCCAAATCCATAGCCAGACGCAAAACTAATGTCATGAAGTCATGCTGCATATAGAGCACAAATGACTAAATTACGTTTGCAAGTTGGTTAAACCTCCTCCTTGACACCATGGTGTTGTAACTTGATTTTTTTGCTCGTCTTGGAGCAGCTGCGTGTCAGCAGTTGGGAGTTTGAGCATGTGTATGCAAGCATTTGCTTCCGTGTGTCTGTGGTCTGAGGCTGTTGGGTCAGTGCTTCTGATGGATGTACTTACATCCTGCTTTGCGTGACCGGCCAGCCAGATAGCCATCAGTACCCAAATAAGTCCAGGCCAGGCCCCTGTGCTTCACTCAAAACCTCATTTGGTATGCAAATGAAAAGCCAAAACAAAGCAAACCTTTCAGAGCTCCACAATTTCCCAACTGCTGCCTTTGAAGAGCCTGAGCTTCACTCAGGGTTGACATGATGAAAGACAAAAGAAAAGCTAATAGCTTACATTTTATGCTCAGACATAGACTTTCTGTCACTATTTTGAAGTAGTAAATGATTCTTTTTACTACAGCTCAGTTTACTGAAGTATAATTGTTTTGCAAGAAGCAATCTATTGATACCACAAAAAGGATTTTCTCCTTTTTAAAAATTTTCTGATTTTAAGGACCTTGTGTTGTTCTGCACAACACAGCCTGACACAGCTCATTATTAACAGTGCCATGTAAACTGATGCTTAACATAGAGCATCAATGTGATAACTCTTAGAATTTAAAGGTAAAACTGCTTGAGTGATGGATTATCATGTTTTTGTTAGAGTTAGGATCAGTATTTTGCAGACTACTGTTTGTTTTATAGCTTATAGATTCAAACAATCCCCCTCTTCCATCTTTGCCAGCATAGTTCTTTAGCAACCTGTGCCACGCCCCTGCTGAAACAGGATACGGCTCTGGCATTGTGCTCATTGTTGAGAGACTAATCCCGACAATTACACCTCAAGACCGAAAGTGGCTGCCTTGCCCAGCATCCAGCCAAGCCCTGTCCAGGCTTTGGATTAGGCCCCTGTTTGCCCCAGGGGGCCGAGAGCTCCACCAGCCACCTTGACACTTCTCCCCCATCTCTCACTACTCAAACTGGCCTCAAACTGCCGGTGTGTCTTTCTCAAGTTTTACTCACCTGCACTTTGTTCACCTGCCGCTCCTGCTGTAACCCAGCCGGGTTATTGTCAGGACAAAGAAGGTGTGTGGACACAAAGTGAGGCAAAGAGAAGGTATGAGAGCAAAGGGCAGGTATTTCAGGTTATGGAGGGCTCCTACTGCACAGACGTAGGCAAAGGTTTATGCATGTGATAATACCTCACAGGTACATGTTTTGGAGTACTCGGGCCCCTGCAGTGTGTGGGCCTCATGATGTATTTTCTTTGCTTGGACAGGATGGGTGTGTTCGGCAGTTGAGGATGATGGTGATTTAGCTGTTGTCTGTGTTGTAATAGGAACAGAAGAGGTCGTTCCCACAGAAGCCTGAGCTGACATCATAAAAAACACACAACAAGGTACCTGGGGGCTGATGGGGGGGGGCAGAGGTGAGCGAACCGGTGAGGTGAGAGTCAGGGGTAAGGAGGGTGAGGCTTCGTCTCAACCACCATTGGCTAAAGTCAGCGTGTGGGACGCACCTGTGAGCGCCAGAGGCTAAGGAGATTGGCTGCGACCTGAAAATTACACCTGTGGGGGAAAAGGGAGGGGGGGGGGGTCAGGCTACATGTAAACCAAGCCCTTTACAAATTCAGCCTCTGTCTTCTCGAGGAGCTTAACCGCCTAACACCTCCGACGAGAGCTCCTGGAAAAAAAACAAGTTCTGCCGGGAAGAGAACTGACGTGCTTCAAACTGGTTGGTTTTGTTCCGGGGTTTGGCTCTTCCTTTGACTCAACGGCGGCTTCTACCTGAATGGGACGGCTCTTTTTTCTTCCTAACCGCCACTTCAGAGGTCGACTGTCCTTCAGCAGGAGCAGGAAAGAGGAAGACTAGCCAACGGGGCGTCAAGAGCCCTCATACAAAGATGCCTCTTGTCTTGGGTTTCTGGCTCGATGACCACACCTGGGAAAGACTGGGTAAATTCACAAATGTGATCCCCTCTTTGTCTTCATTCCTCATCTTTCAAACTTGAGCTGTCGTCAAAACCTGTTGCTCAGCGACAGTAGAGTTAAAACTTTGAGGACGTTCGTTCATCGGCTAAGATCAGGAAATGTGGCGCAAACAAATTAGGTCATCGCACGAAGCCCTCTGCGATTGTGTGACTGTATAGGAGGGTCTAGGTAGTTTCGATGGGAAGCGAAAATAATGTGTATCGAATTCCAGCTCCTTTTAAGCAGAGAGAAAGAAGAGGAAACAATAGAAGCCAACGCTCATTCCTAAACTGGATAGACCAGTTGGGGCAGGTAAAGGCAAACTGCCAGACTTGTCAAAGGATATGAAGACAGAGGCTGTCTCCTTCTTATCCAGCGTTATAATGTGCTTTATCCACGGTATGAAACAGCTTTTAAATTAATGTTATATTATTATCACTGTTATTAGTTTAACAATGTGTTAAAGCAGTAATTCATACGAGTTGAGAACTTATTTGACAACTTCTCTCTATGACCTCTTAAACTCTAAAGCTTTGGTTATTGTTTAAGGTATTCCCTGAAGTTTTTACTTCTTTCGTTGACTTGTTGTTTTAAATGTGGAGATTTGATAGAATAATGTCTGTTTGCCATTTTGAAATGAAAAAAGAGGAAGCCTCTTATGCAGTGGATGTGTGTCAGACCTAAAATGTCTGCTCAGTCGTTTCCTTGCCTGTGAAGTTCTGCTAAGACAGACAGCAGCTTTGGACTTATCAGAGCAGAGAATTTCCACTGGATAGACTCTCACATCGTTACATTTTCTAGGCTGCTCTTGAGGTATTTTTAAGCAGATGAGGGCTGTTGGAGTCCGGGAAGGAGAGGGGAAAATGGAGGGAAAATGTCGTCCGTCTACTGTACAGTGGCGACTGCAGAGCGAGGTGGAAGATTGTGATTGGTGGAAAGAGCAACATTTGTTCATTTCTTTCATACACCTGAATAGCTGCGAGTCACATGAGTGCTAGTCGCTCCTCCAGCATAGCAACAGGGCGGGAAGTGCAGAGCAGAATTTCAACAGAAAGAAAGATTTAATGACTGGGAAGCCAGGGGTAATAGCAGCCTCATTTATGTTGTTTGCTCGTGTTTGAGTCACACGTTTGAAATTAAAGGAGACTGTAGGTCTTATCACCTCATGTGGTGAGAGGTGAAGTTAAAGCTGCTATCTGATTCAGCTGACGGAGTGAATGACGCTGCATTATGGGCCAGTGTCATGCTAAAAAGTTAATGCTATGCTAACATTTGAAAAATGTTGACATTAGGAAGCCATTATGATGATAAGGTGATATCAAGATATTTTTTTCTTACAGTTTAGAATTTTTTAAAAATAATTTCCTTTTTTTTATTCTCCTTCTTTTTTTAACATCAACATTGTATTACTTTTACCAGTGAGATGATAAAATCAATGTAAAATTATTCATAGTTGTATAAACAATTTTATTTTTTAATTTCCTAACAGATTTCTTTTTTTTGTTTGTTTGCTGTTTTTGGGATAGATAGTTTAGTTTGCTCACTTAAATAAATAAATAAATGTAAAAAAAAAAAAAAAAAGCACTCAAAAGAAAGGGAAAATTCCAAATTTGCTAATCAAATTTGGTGAATATGTTAGTCCTCCATTTTAAATATATTCAAAACAGAAAGGTGAAAGGACACTGAGCATGGGGGAGGAGCTACTGGCTCTGAAATGACTAATGTGAATCGAGTGCATCACTAAGTCTGCATTTAAAAACAGCCTGGTAGCTGCAGCAGCACATGGATGATAAGCGGTATCATGGCCTAAATATCAGGCTGCTCCTCAGTAGTCTGAAGGCCCAATTAGGTGGCGCTGAGATAAGGTCCAGAGTTAAATAAGGTTTTGGGTTTCCCTGCCATTGTTTTCTCACAAAGACAGCAACTATTGATTAAGGGCCAGGCCAGTTTACCTATCGGGTTGACTTCACGGTGGAGTCACATTCCAGCACAGAGGGCAGAGTTACCTGATCACGCCTCACTTCCAACAGGCAAAAAGCATGGGCAGCCGTAAGCGGCTAAGACTCCCACTGCACGCGCTACAACAATGGGACACTATATTACTATAAACGGAGCAGAAGAGGAAGTATCCAGACTAATGGAGGACAAATTGAGGAGAAGTTTGCTTGAGGTATGGGTTAATTAAAAGTTTCGAAAGGTAACGCAAGAAATACTTCACTTTTCTCAGCCACTGTTTTTTTTTCACAGCTTGTCTCTACCGGCTTGAATTTTCTGGGCTAATCTTTTTTTCACTCTTTCTTTCTCTCTCTCCCTCTTTTCTTCCTCAGAGGGCCTGCAGCACTGGTTTATAATGCTGATGATTAACTAAATAGAGTCTGGGAGAGCAGGTCTGCTTGGCTTTCTCATTTCATGGGGCCTGACTGACCGGGAGGAAGACGGAGCGTTCTCAGGCAGCGGGCTGGAAATTCAAGATCTTTTTTCTCTTTCTTTTTAACAGCCCCCTCCCTCCAAAACTTACTCACTTTCCCTTGGTTTTGTTACATTCTTTCCTTGGGGTACCTTTCATGACGGTAAGGTTACAGGTGCATTCTCCATTTTCCTTCTCCACCTTCTTTCCCTGAACTTTTCCCTCCCTGAGACTCTTTTCTTTCTCTCTCCTTCTCCCTCCCCCTCTCTCTTTCTCGTGCTCTACTTTTGCATTCCATGCAGGATGACTTGAAACCTGTTCTTTCTTAAAGAACACAATAATGTCTCTTCTTGTCATTTTGACTACAAATTTTAAGATTGGAGGGCTAAATTTCATGCAAATGTGCCACAATGCAGGACAAAAATGTAGAAGAGCCGTTCATTATTTGAGAAAGTTAAACTTATATTTCATGCAGCTAAATAGACAGCAGAATGACTACTTAAGATAATAACACAATGTGGTTTTGGGGTGTGAGGATTTCACGCGATGTACCTGTGAATGATCCACGTTATTCAGTAAACGAGGGGCTGTTTCAGTGACCTTCTGCATACACAGCGTTGGCTCAGGTCGAGCCCAGCAGCATTCCATCAGCCTTTCATCACTCAGCAAACAAAAAGACAACGGCCTGAGAGGTCCACCAACGGAAAACAGGAAAAAAATTGGCTTTTCCTCTCTTCAATTCCATAAAATATTTACTGAAACAGATTTGACAGCGTTGCTTTATTAGAGGCTGAATAGTGTGTTGCAACATTAAAAAAAACGCAATTACCCATCTGCCGCGAGACGACATGAAACAGAAACATCCTCCTGGGGCGGACGTGGTTTTTGACTGGGTGGCATTTTTTAGTGGATGTGTGCAACTTGCGGTGTTTGAAATTAGTAACTGCTGTGCATTGTGTGGAAAAGCAAGCCTCTCAACCTCGCCATGCCATAGATTTAGACTAGTCGGAACAAGTTTGGGCAATCATTAACAACTACTGTGGCCCAGTCTTCTGTGACAGCGAGTTTAAGCTGAAACCTCAACCATAACAAGGGCTCAGCAATTATACTATGGAGAGGTGGTCTCCAAATACGGACTTACTCACTCCTCTTCAGAAGACTGTTTTTGGGCATAATGGGATCAAATGTAGTTAAAACTTTGCCATAAAATTAAAAAGCCATACTCAACTGGGAAAGCTGCATGTTTTAGATTATACTTTGTGTCAGATGTTAAGGCTTTCATACACATTTACTGTAGTCTTTACAGGCTGAGTTGCCCTTTTTTATTTAGACAAAGCTACTTAATCTGACGTGAACTGCTCACACCCACACCCGCTTTAAATGTCACATTCATTCATTCATTAACTTTCAGTAACTGGCACTGATATCACATTGTGTTCTACAGCCAAATATTTCCCCACCTTTGTATCAGTCTAAGCTGTACGCTTTGGGAGTGTAGAAAGAAGGCGTTTTGTGATTGGTTGATTATCTCCATCTTACGAGGCAGCATTGGATATCTTCACTTTCTCTAATACTGCCTGGTAATGATGATGATAGTCATCTGCGCACTACAACCAGACAAGCCGCTTTAGCATTAGGGGTAACGTGCTCCTGGCCTGGACCCTGGTTCGGCTCAAATACTCGACACAGCACCAGAAATGGCTCTCAGGATCCATCTTACCTGACAGTGCTGGATTGTACTACTGTTGTTCTAACACTGTCTGGTAACGATGTTTTCTGGGGGACTCTGTGGTCTCCGCTGTGATTGTGCGATAGTTGCCCATCAAATGCTTAAGCCATGCAAGGTAATGACTGTTGAAATGTGTGAAGACTTGGATGTCGTCACTATGCAGGGTCAGCTCTGTGATCTGTGGTAGGATAGCTGGAAAATGTAAGTGATGCTAATTAATTCAAGGACAAAAGCTGTTCTTTGGTTTACACTTTGCTTTGTAGATGCCGCAGGCTGCGTGGTGATCAGTCAAAAATAAAAAAGGAGAAGCAGCACAGGTGATGTCTGGTGTCGACAGACAGAGCATTAGTTTGTGTTAAAACAGAAAGAACATTGATGTCTGAGCCTTTTCTTTCCAAATCCCTGTGGGAAATGAGTAGATCTTTTATGAGCGAAAGGTCAGCCCAAGTGTTTTTACTTACTTCCCTGTCTTTTTTTTTTTTTTTTAACTTTTATGGCAACCCCACCCAAGTTAAAGAATAGCAGTCGGTTGATGGTTCCACCGGTCCTGCAGGGCCTCATTTCCTTGTTCCCTCCCTTGAACAGCGCTGGTCTTTGTGTTTTGTGGCAGTGATTGGTTCAACTAGCCTTACCTGCGTGGCACATCCTGAAACTGACACACAAGCTCACCTGAGAGTGCTTTACTGGTAAAAAACTGAGCTACAGACGCTTTGGCCTCCTCCCAGCTTCCCAAACTTGTATCCACAAGATGCCAATCAAATTTTACCTTAAGTAGGCACAAAATGGAGTCTCTCAAACAAAAAGTATTTCGTGTTGGGTTGTTTTAGGTTTGTTTAAAAGCAAAACGTTACAGATTTCTTTAGGTTCAGTGTTACTGAAGTGAAGCTGGTGAACAATTTCCATTGATGTACGGACTAAAATGGGAATTAAATGGCTAAGGTCTTCAAACAGATATGAGAAACAAAGGCAAATAATAGACATGGAGCCAGCAGAAACCCAGTGTTTGTTTAAGGAGGGAGAATTACCCCGCATAGACTGAGCCGCACCTTTATTTGCCCACCCAGCTCCATTTTCCGAGCCACAAAAACATGACATTGCCTTTTCTCCAGTTGTCCGTTTGTGCTGGTGTCACATATATGTGCATTAATGCAATAAAGTAGAAAGACTGGAACAAAAAGAGTTCACCAAGCTGGTGTTGCTTCTTTCTTTGGTCTGTAAACTCATGGCTCTCCCTGCATGCTCGGCCAATCGAAACACACAAATGAATCAAAGTGTGGCCTGCATAGAATCTGCACGACAGGAGGAAAAGTGCCTGCTCATTTCAGCCTGTTTCTGCTACACTGCTCTGTTTCCCTGCAGCTCTCTTCTTCCTCTTTGCACAGGTGAAAGCTCAGACGTCATCCTTCCAGCCTGTTGATAGGCGTCTTACCAGACATGGTTAGATGTAATTATTGGTGTCTAATACTGTCTGGTAATGCCGTCCATTAAATGGCATTACCTTCCGCTCTCTTACTTCTCCCTGTCTCGCTCTAGTGCGTGTGATATGCAGTGTATTGACAAAGGGCAGTCCAGGGAGGCACATCAACATATTTATAAAAGTGGCAGATGGGCCTGAATGATGATGACTATGGAACTATGATCCTCGCACTGGAAGATTGATTGATTAGTTGAGGTTTCTTCCACGTGACTTGAGTCAGAGTTTCCCCTTATAAGCAGCAGTCCAGGAGAAGAGCCTTCCACTTACACCAGGCTTTCTTGATGATTGCTGTGCTGTAAATTAGTTTCCAGCAGGAATGTTAATGTGTATGTTATTAAAAAATGTGTTATAGAAAATGCAGTGACTTTTGTCTGCTGAAAGATGTGCTTTCTTTCTCTTGCCATAATAACTGAATTCCTTCTTGGGACCTGGCTTTTCTCCAGGTAAAGTAGAACAATGCACTTTTTGAGACTTCATCATCTATGATCCACTCTGTACATAATGTTAACTGTATTCACTGTGATATGATGTTATGAAGGGCACAAAAAAAGGATTAAAGTAAATGCGATGATAAAACGTGAGATGTCTCTTCTGTTGTTCTTTTTAATCTTCCCAAACACAGCTTCAGAATCTGTTTTCAAAAACAATTATTCTGATCAAC
>JAQFJB010000002.1:4960775-4971849 GCA_029874875.1 Naso minor | reverse complement strand
AAATTTTCATTTCTGCAGGAGGATAATGCTGTTTTTCCTCCCTTCATCAGTGAAGCTCTTTACAACTCTGTGTCAACCATCAGTTACTGTTGCAGCTCTCCTCAAAATAATGAATCAAAAAACACTTTGCTATAATCCAATTTGATCAATTTTGCACTGTTTTGGTAACAGCGCAAGCACTCCCAAGGCAACATCATTTTGCATGCTGCTAAAACAAAAAAGAAATGCATCTGAACAAGACCAGTGTTAACTGTTTCCCTAGCAACGACAAAAGACAGGAACAGAAAGTAAACTGCTCTGTGCTGTTGACTGTTGTCTTCTTTTCACTGTGAACTCTTTATAGTTACCAAACATCTTTTGTTGTAATGTCCATGAAGTTAATGAAACCATTCTTATTCAGTCTTCTTTCATTTGTTCTCTCATTTCCACTGGGTTTGGATAAAGCATCTGTTATAATGAGTTAAGAAGGCTCAAGACAGCACAGCCAGGGCTAGCTGGTTAGCATGCTAACTTAAGCAAATCTGTCTGCAACACAAGACATTTTTAAAGGCAAGTCTTGAAATCTCTGGTCAATAAGTCCTTAAGCAAAGCAACACATTTTTACCCTAAATGTTAACATATCAAGATGGTTTGAAACAGCACATGGTGCTCAGCAGCTGTGGCTTTGGTATTTACATGATGGCAAAAAATATGTGGACACTTGATTATTATATTCATATCTACCTGCTGAACATCTCGGTCAAAAACAACGGGCATTAAAATGCTACTATTAGCCACCTTATTAAACCTTTCAGAAAGCCATTTCTTCATAGACCTTGATTTGTGCACTGAGGTTATTTTTAAAATAAAAATAAATACATAAACATAAAAACAAAAACAAGGAAGGACCTCCCCAGACTTTTGTAAAAAACTACAAAAAAACCAAAACAAAACTGTATGCAGCAGCATTAACTTGTCTTTACTGGAACACAGCAGACTTTCTCAAACCATGAAAAGCAGCCGCAGACTCAAACAGGACTCCTACTGGTGACTGGTAGGAACTGCAACATTGACAAAACCTGCTGAAGATCATCTCTACAAGGGCTCAGCATACAGCAAGAGATGATGCTAATCTGAAAATGTGCAATCAAGCTTTCTTTGGATTGAAAAACAATGCTTTGGATCCATCATAACTTATTTTTTAAAAATCATTACTGGTTTGATTGGTTAGTTTGTTTTTAAAAACAGGGAGTGAAGGCTGGAAAGTCAGCTTTAAAGGTAAGGATTTTTACACAGGTAATCCTGGGCACTAATCATCAACAAAATCAACTCCTAAAGACAGAGGTGGGGTTTTTTTTTGTTGCTTAAACTCATCCTTTAGCATGCTGTACACTGGAAACATGAAGTACAACATGTAATGGAAAGCTTTTGTTTTGCTGTGTATCTAACCTGTGTGACTTCTGTCCCTGCTCTAACTTCACTGTCTTTACACACACTACCTCCCTGGTTTGACCTGCAACAGAAACAAAAATGTCACAAGCAGGAGTCATGTCATATTCATGTCTCTTTATTCAGTTATGCTGCCCACAAAGGTTTATTTGTACATTCATTACCCTTATGAACAGTAAAAAACCTTCTGGACATGCACGTCTTGATGTGAGTGTACAGTCTGTTATATTTGATTAGTGCTCTATTTACAATTCAATAAAACTGTTAAACATAATACAAGTATCACATGCAGTACATGTTTATGAACAAAACCAAAGAGCGGTTTTCTCACAAAGCATCACTTAGAAGATGTCATCCATCATTGGCCAGCAATGTCCCACATTCAAATCACTGCTCAAAAAGACTTTTAACTTCTTTATTCACACTCCATAGGCCACGCTTATTTTTTTAACTGATATTCCGACAAACATTTCAAGTAAGTCCAACTATTGCAACTGCACTCTCCCTGGTCAAAAAAAATCCTTAAATAATCCGACAGGAGACAGGATTTCAAGTACACAGCCAACCAATCCTGTTTTAGAACCCGATGAATTATTAAAGGACTTTTACATAAAACCTTTCCCAACATTTAATATCACTTTGAGGCCTTCTCTGTGTGCACAAAACAACGTCATAATGCTGCATGAAACATGAGAGGAATCAAAACAGATTAAAAAAAAACATTTAAAAAATACTGAATTAGACAAAACAGCAGCAAAAAAAACACGGTGAGTCTTTTGGATGTGATGTACCTTTTTCACCTGAGATTAGATTTCTTCGTAAAAGAGCAGATGAGTGAGACCAAGTGGCACTTAGAAAGGCTTAAAGCACTGATTCATGCTAAATGAAAGTCCTTCAAACATACATAGGTGACATATGTATAGGGCTGGATACCATTTGAAAGTTTTTGATACTGGTGCGTATTTAATATCCCCGTTACGGTACTACAAATTACCGAAACAGTATTTTTTTCCCCAATACCTTACATTGCTGAAAATAATCACATTTGTTTTACAAAAACCTCGTGTTTTTGACAGCACGCACCTGTCAGTATCTGATTAAAGAACAATTAAATGACAAACAAGCAGGCATCCAGCGCCGACATTCAATTTAGACACCATTATGTGTACTTTGAGAGTACTTAGGTTGACACCCAGCCCAAACAGACAGACAGCATGTTTTGACTTGCCCATCGAAAGAAACCCGAACGTAAACTCAGACGATTGTTTTCAGTGTTCCAACAGTCAGCCAAATTGTACAGTGTAAGGCAGTTACACAAAGGGAAAATAGTGCTTCATTTAGTTTCATTTAATTGGCCATTTTGTCAAGTTCAGTCAGGGTTGTCAAAAAGGCTACATTGTCGTTGCAAGGAGAGCACTTCCACTGTCATTGACAGAGCAGCAATAATCTAATTAGCATTAATGTTAAGGACCGATTGTAACACATGCACCTCTGTCTACTGACAATAATCTGTTGGGAAATTTTAGAGTTTAGTTAAGAGTCTAATTTTATTTCCTCCCCAAGTAAAGCTTTAATAACTGATCATATTGCAGGCTATTTAAAAGCATTAAAGAAAAAAATGTTGGATTTGCTTAAGTTGAAAGCTTTTTAAGGATTTTATATACCTTAAACATGGTCCTACACAACCAAATGATGCCTAATGCAGAAAGGGATGTTCTAACTTCAGAGTGGCCAGCTCTGCTATACACTTCAGTACAGTATCAACCGCTGGTGCAAAATGAAAGGATAAGCCAAGACAACTTGAGGCTGACACAAAAATCAATACCATTAAAATGTCACCACTCAACTAATAATTTAGAAACAATTGTTCCCCCTTTCTCTAAAATGGAAAAAACACAGCACATGTTACGGTATTGACACAAAACCACAACTGGTACCATTTAAAAAAAAGAGACTAACAATGTGCAAGTCTGCATGGAAGCCTCCACTTGTGTCTGCAGAGTGGAGAGAAGGCAAAGTCTGTTGCATTTCCTGATAATTAATCTGAGTGACTATGTTTTGAATTGGTAAAGCAAGATTTCAAATAACACATGCAGGAGCATGTCGTGTAACAGTGCAAGTGTTAAATATCCAGATACTCTTCACATTGAGGCATCATCTTGCCACATTTTCTCAAGCTAGTGCACAATGTGACAATAATTCAGTGTAAGGTGTGTTGCCTTTGACAAACCAAAACTGAATATCAGACACATACACAACCGTCAGTGATAATGCACTAATACTGTACAAGCGCTGTACATTTGCTCTATAATGGAGCAACAGTTAGGGTTCAGGAGAACAACTTCCGTTAGTAAGCAAGGAGTGGCTTTCATCTTTCCACAAAGGCAGAGCGTTACTGATTTATTTTGTGTGCAAGGCAAGGAGTGTACGAACTTCTCAATGTTGCAAAAAAGCAGCAACTAACCATCTACATATATGGCTTTCTTGATATATCACCAGATTTATTTTTGAAGCAAAACATGATGGACTATCTAACTCCACAAACCATTTTCCCCTCCCCTCCCGGGCTTCCTTGATGTACTATATGTGTTTCATCATTCTGCTGTCTGCATCTCATAGTGAAGGCTTGAATAAATAAATCTGTACATTAGTGTTCGGCTTGAGGTGGATTTTCTGTGGGAGGGGACGGTTTGAAAATTACTTTAAGACAAATTCTCAAACTCATTTCAGCAGCATTCATCTCTGAATGCACGGTAACTCAAGTTTGCTTTTAAAGACATCCCATGACAACTATTGTTTAAGCATTGTTCATCATTTCCTATTCGGAGAGTAAAAAATATTACATGAGACCAAACTTTTTCTTGAATCTGGATTCTTTGCTTTGCATTGCTGCTATTTAGAGCTGCTAATAAGAGGAATAATGGACTTAAAAAGCATCAGGTTCTGTTGGAGGTTCCTTCAAATCCTTCCAACTGAGAATGTCTTACTGTTGCATCACTGCCATGTGATGAGCCATGTGCATTGCTTCTTCTTCAGGAAGTTTCCCTGATGAAAACACTTCATCAGTGAATCAGAGGTGCATTCCAAGCTAACGCTATAGTGCAGTATAGCAACCAATAACCACGTCTGATTTGTTCATCTCAGTCTTTTTCAGCTTGAAACAGTTTGCAGTGACTGTGATAAAAGAGTTAAATCCTTCTACCCTGAACCTGTATCAGACTGTTAAGCTGTCAGCCACTTCAGAGGGTACCCACAGATAAGTTTGTGCGTGTATGCATCTGTGTGTGTCCATCAGCACCAGGGTTCACGCTGGGCTCTGCCTCGGGCCAGACTGTCAGCCCTTTGCCAGGCACTGTTTATCAGGGCGAGGGCCTCGCCGCAACGCTTCTGCACGGACGGATCCAACACCTCTCTGTGGGGAAGGTCAACCTGTGTATAGTGAGGACATATGAGGGTTAAACCCGATGGATGTCCAGTGGATTTAAAATGATACTTTAGGACATTACATTATTACATTTTTCTCTTTAAATCACCACTGAGGAAAGTTTATCATCCCACCTGGAAAATGGCCTTCCATGTGTTGTCTAACGCCTCCAGCAGTCGATTTCTCTCCTCACAGCCACTGAAGTACAAAACCCATGGAGGAAGGAACTGGGGGCGATCGGCTGTAAATTCCTACAAAGGGAGGAAGTGAGAAAAAGCCAGAGGGAAGGATGATGAGTAATGTTCAGTCATGTCATTCTGTTCGTATGGTTTCATTTGCAATTGTTCATTATTATTAATAGAATTCATTTCTCACAATTTATTAATTGGAAAGAAAAAAAGAAGATGTAATGAAGAGTAGTTCATGACAACCTTTAACATGGGTTTAACAAAAGCCAAACATTTAAGACACCTGATCCCCTTAAATTCTACTGTAGTTACACCCAAGTTAGTGAACACAGTTTGTTTGGAAGAAACTGCAGTGAGATATTGGATGTGTCTCGTCTCCAGCTAATGAGGGCTAAAGGGCCGCCCACACCAAGAATGGTAACTTTACAGATAACTGAAAAGGTATGGTTTTAAAAATCTTTCTAACGCAAGTGAAAGTTAGAGTCTACACAACTAAAACAACAACGACAGAGGCGGACAATATCGTTGGGATCACTTTCAGAATATTTTGATGAATGACAGAAATACTGACAGCCAATCAAAATCCAGCTGAAGCCAGCGCCCTCATTTAGACTAATACTTTATTCATGTGCTTCGTTTTATTGTATGTTTTGCGGAAAAAAATCGTGATGTTTTGCATCTAGTTTGCAAACATCATAATATTTTAATATTAATAAACAGGAACACTGTGGACAAAAGCACATAAAATCAGAAGAATTTAGTGACACAGGGCATAGGTTTGATCATGACATTGGTAGGGACAGAAATTAAAGAGGTCTGGAGGGGACGCAACCCCCACTGGAAGCTGAGGCGTTCCACATTTTTGATAGACTTCCAATTGCTATTTCATGCCATCTTGAGCCTTAAAGGAGAAGTTCAGTGTTTCTCACATTAAGCCTTATAATTAGGATATCTACAATCATATACAAGGTTCTACAGTATTATTATGACAAATGGTGCAGTCATGAAAAGTGGAGCTCCTTGTTGATGTCACCGCAAGCTGAAAACAACTAAGTTCTATGGGGCTTTTCAACTGCTTCGACAGTCCATCGTAAAAGGTTGTTTTAAAAGATGACACAATCGCCCAATGTTTAGAGGAGTCCTCTCATATTCCGACACCAAAACATGAAGTTATACTGCCGCTAATAAGCCAGAAATGGCTGTTTGTTTGTTTCCTGAAGCGGCTGAAACAGCCGTTTCCAGGTTAAAAGCTTCGTATTTCGTGTTTTAGCGTTGGAACATGAGAGGACGCCACTAAACATTCTGCGTTTGTCTCGTCTTTTAAAACGATCTTTTTCGAAGCACTTGAAATGCCCCTTCACCTCTGTTGCTTTCAGCTAGCTGTGACGTCAGTAATGAGTGCCAGTCATCATAATAATGCTGTAGAACATTGTGTATGATCGGAAATATCCTTAATAAGGCTTAATGTGCAAAAGAACAAACTTCTCTTTTAATTTATAGACAGTTATGGCAGCCAACACTGGTTAGTACTGGTACTGTTGCCTATTAAAACCAGTCCAATGTACTGATATACATACATAAACACAACGACACACACACAGATGAGAAGAATGGTAATAAGATATCAATAGATATTGGTGGGGACTTGTCTATATTGTCCCTACCGAAAACTACGCCCTTCAACACATCTGAATTCCATAGTTAAGACTTTAAAACAGGGTGTCATACACACTACATATGAATGAAGACATGCATTAGTCAAAATCCAATGCAAACCACACACTGGGGTAACACTGCCAGGAGTTTAACAGATGGCCACTCACAATGACACAGTACTCCTTGTCGGCCTCCACACTGACAGCAGTGACATCACAGATATCAACGCTGCCCAGCGAACGGAAAAAGCTGGTCTGACAGTCCTGATGGCAGGTTAGCAGCTTCCTGTCTGTCACCACCAGGCAACATGGGATACATGGAGTTGGGGCCACACCCTGAGGGATGATCTGCAGGTATGACTGTTATAGTTTAATTATACTTTGTTTGTGTAAAAGGAGTTTACATTATTCCATATTGACATTTTTATAAGTTATACAAGCAGGAACCTGGACGCGTGCACACAATAAACAGCAACAATTCTGCACCGAAAAAATACTTGTTTAAAGCTGGAAAGGAAAGTGAAACCAGTGTGACTGATGATTTACCCGGAAATTAAGTCTGATTTAAACACATCAGTGTGTAGGATGTTGCAACAAGTGTTCTGTTTTGATTCAGATTAATTTTTTTGAGGTACATTTCCAACATCAGTACTTATTCTTACAGCACGTAAATACACCTGAAAACATGAGTATGCTAATGCACAGACTGTGTGCCATATGTTAACACCTTACCCCTTTAGACACGGACTGGCAGAGCAGCTGCATCCAGTCGGCCATGTCCTGTTCATTGTTGGCACTGAGCTCCAGTGGCGGCCGCTCTGTCAGGATGACCTGGAAGGCGTGAGGACGCTCTGTGCTGTTTGAGCGACGGCAGCCTCCACAGTGCTCTCCTCTGGAGAGATAGGAGGGGGCACAGAGAGCATGAGGCTGGAGCAGAGCAATCATTTCTTGGAATTTACTTCTTATGAACTGTAAAGCTCTCTACAGGTTTACATCTCCAGCCTAAGAAATTTTTCACGGGTGACATTTTGACATGTCAGAGTAGGAAAAGCACAACATTTTATAAAATTAATTATGGCTGAATTCCATTTCACAGCTTCAGTTTCAGGGTCCTGGTGTTGTGTATTTTGGCCCCTGTCATGTATTACTAGAACACTTTAATTGAAGCTCCGACAAGTCAAAAATGTCTACTGAGTTAAACTTTCAGTCAGTTGAAGCTTACCCCATAGTGACTGACAGAAGGGGTGTCACATCAGTTCTCTCTGCATACAGGTACAGAATGCCATTGCTGCAAGAAAAAAGGGAGATTTTTTTTTAAATTTTAGCTTAATCTGAAGCTTTAACAAAAATGTATATTATTCTTTTATATAATATTCATAAAGTATTGTATGCTGTACAGAATGCATTGATCTGTCATGATGCTAATGTGAGTCATGCCAGGGTTTTAAATGACATTTTGTCTATATTCTGGACACAGTGGCTGGAAACCTGCAGCAAAGAGAAGCGGCTCTCAGTATGTTTGGCATCAGCAGATAGTGAAAGGAACCAAAAGCCAAATAAAATATGACTTCCAATATTGTTGGCAGTTTCATGAATGACTTAAGTGAGAAGTAGTGAAGTAAGTGGAGTATGCCAATTATAACCTACATCTTTGGCACTTAATATTTAAAATGCTTTTTCAGATTACAATACATTAGGTGTCAGTCATACACACAAAAGATATTACAGTGAGAACTGACATGAAGGTGCATCTGTGTATCTGTGAGGGAAAGAGATGTTGACCTTATTCATACACAATGTGGGAAGGCAATGTTAGATGTACAGTGTTCTTTATGTAGTCCAACACGTGTGTATTTTCAAAGGAAACATATTAAAACCAGCTAAAGCGGTACTGATGTGTACGACCCACACCTGAGAACGAGGTAGCAGCTTTTCCAAAGTTCTTTGCCGAGGTAAGTAGTTCCAGCCCGGTACTGCAGAGTCCCCTCCTTGGTGCTGGAAGGTACTCCAGATCTTGTTGGGCCACCCAGGGTCGACATAGACATGTCCATGGGATCCTCCCACTGGACCAGTGAGTACAGGCGGATAGACACTTCAGATACCTGGAGAAGCATGCAAGCATTATTTGACCACAGCAAAAAGACTGTTATGAGGAGAAACTCCGAAGTGTATCTACAATGACAGAAATATTGAGATTACTGCTGTTGGGTTTTTTAAGATAATATTTAACTTAAAGCCAGGGTTGGTAATTTTGTTTGAAAGTATTTATTGTCATATTTGTACTAAATCTCTTAACAGCCTGTTGGTAATCAAAATATTGAATGCTTTGGGGGAAAAAAGAAAAAAAAAGTACTATCCAACCAGTCAATTCAGACAGCTTGAATTAATTCACTGGACGGTCTACTGTCTGCCCTGCCTTCGTGCACTCTGCCTGTTTCTTCATTACACCTGACCGTATTTTTATGCAACCACGAGGCAGAAAGCTACAGCTGAGCAAGCGGGTCACACGTA
Source organism: Naso minor (assembly GCA_029874875.1). Taxonomy (NCBI): domain Eukaryota; kingdom Metazoa; phylum Chordata; class Actinopteri; order Acanthuriformes; family Acanthuridae; genus Naso; species Naso minor. Next base: position 4,962,643 of record JAQFJB010000002.1, on the reverse strand, counting down.
GGAGAATGACAGAGAGAATGCAGCCACATTATCGGCTGTACCCAGAGCAGCCTCTACCGCTAAACAAAGCAGAACAAGAAAAACTGAACTGGAGCAGGCTAAAAAAAAAGAAGCTAGATAGTGCAAGATGTAAAATCAGAGTCAGCTTCAGTGTGGTTTGGGGGGAGTGGCTGTGGAGTCAGACTTGAACTGAAGGGGCATGAGTTTTTAGTTGGATACTTACAAAATGTGGCTTGCTGTTGATTGTTTCTGCATTTTTACTTTGCATTTCGTTCATTGTGGTCTGCCTCTTTTGCTCTCTACAGACTTGCTTCCTGCATGCAACCAAAACCCACTTAAATGTGATTGGTCAATCATGAAGCACTTTTGGAATCAAAATCGTGTTCCTTGCCTTCAGATTCTGCATTCATATGCAGAGATTATACACTGCTCACCATTTTGTGAAGCAAGCTTTGGTGTTTCAAATTTCTGAATCGTGTTCTGACGAGAGTTGCTTTTTTACAAAGTGAATATCATATTTCATACTTTGTTGTCAATGTTATGTAATTGCTGCAGGGTGATAAAATCCAAAATAGTCAGCACTACATTACTATGATATTCACATGTATATAAACACAATCAAATATATGTTTTTTGTGTCTTTTTTACTGGCCTTGGTTCAAATGCACAAAAAAAGGTCTCATTTTAGCAGATTTTCCAAAGGGTTTTTGTTCTTTTACTGGAGATTCCAGCACGGTTGGAAGCTGGAATACCATGATTAATGGATAATTAGTTGACAGATCCCTTATGATGAGCTACAGTAGATGTGAAGATAGCGTGTCTTTACCTCACAATGTGATTCCTGTGTGACAAACTTGGTGAGAGCCAGTTTTTCCATGGTAGCATCAGTAAGAACAGAGGGGTACGGAGGCTCACGACAACCCTTCACCATGGCTGACTTGAGAACAGTCAAGAACCAGCTGTAAGTGAAAAGAGGTAGATTTGATAGTAAAGACTTAAAGTCAATATTCCTGACACACATGAACACAGTTATACTAGCAAATTAGAGACTTTGGACATGTGTGCGCCGATGCTTTGCACAGGAATGGTGGAAATTAGTGCTGACTGATTTGAGTAGCTCAGCTATTAAGTCTTTGAATCTGATCAAGTATGGATTCAAGAATATAGAGAAACATGACGTCCACTCACAAAGTTAGAGAAGCATCAGCCGTGTCCAACAGGAATTTTCTTCGTCTGTTGGTGCAAACCACCGTCACTGTCTGTTGGTCGAGGCCCACCTAAAAGAAGACAATATTAAAAAAAAAACAACTAAAACATCGAACACAAAGTTAATTTTGTCAGTTGTCTCATCATGCTTGAGTCAACAGGGTTATAAATATCATGTCATTAACTCTACATGGATCACATTGAGGACCATGTAGAGTGCAGATTCGACAGTTGGGGCAATGACACACTGTACAACAAAGCCTAAACCTCTCTTAACTCGGACATTTTGTAACATCAAGTAACGTAAAGGATCCCAGAGACAACACAAGAGGGCTTCCAGAAACACACACAGTGGCCACAGTCACAGACAGGTCAGAGTAAATAGCAAACCCTTCATGTGCAGGACACTTACTGAAAGATAGTCCAGCTCATTATAAGAAACAGCATCTTCTACTGTGTAGGGCTTCTCGGCTGCACCTGCAGAGGAAAACAAAGGGTCAAACACATGCCGTGAGCACACGTTAACGTAGTGTGTTTTCTCCATGGAGAAAAATTTCCTGGGGCATTGTGCTGATCTAATGGGACAATCATAATGGTCTGCAGATGTGCAGACATGAAAAAGAGTTACTAACACAGGTGGACACTATGACTTTACACGGTCA